>OZ017739.1:350211218-350811218 GCA_963969285.1 Odontomyia ornata | reverse complement strand
TAGGACCTTAAACAGCAAGCCGTCTCACGGTCCTGAAGGAATATCAAACAGAGTACTTAAAAAGTGTAGGAAAACCGTCTCCTCCTTTTTCACCATAATACAGGACATATAATTTCAGCAGAGGGAATCTGTCCCCCTACAAAAGCGGGTCGAAGCAATTAGGAATTTTCCGAAACCAAATACAATGAAACAGCTACGTCGTTTTCTTGGAGTTATTAACTTCTATCGGAGGCTTGTCAGAAAAGCTGCAGAAATGCAAGCTCCCTTAAATAAACTCTTGCGCAAATCAAAGAAGAATGACAACAGTCCAATAACTTGGACCGAAGAAACAAACACAGCATTCAAAAAATGAAACTGCCTTGCAAATGCCACGCTCCTAGTGTATTTCCAGAGCAACAGACCTCTGGCCTTGTCTACGCTATCGGAGGAGTACTCGAGCAACTTCAAGACAACCTATGGAAACCACTTTCAGGGCACCCTACGAGAACCAAAATACAATCAATAATACCAGCGCAAATAACATTCGAACGAAAAACATATATTACCCGCCAATTTTTGTGGAAAACGTTAAAGCGACTGTGTTACAGGATATACAGGGTTTTCCAATAAGAGGTGTTATTTTGATATTAAAAGAAAAATGCCATTTTTTAATATAAACGATCGGATGTTTATTGCGTTATAAATAGGAAGTTATGCCGTTAATAGTGGAAAATAACATCAGGCATATGAACCATATCCTTATCATGAAATTTTCCATAACCAAATCGCAAAGTGGCTGCCCTATGTCCTCGATAGCCTCACGAATTCCATCTTTGAGGTCTTGAATCGACGCTGGACTGTTGGCGCAGACTTTCTCTTTTCCGTGGCCTCAAAGGAAGAAGTCGCAAGGTGTTAAAACACAAGATCATGGTGGACAATTGTGATCACCTCTTCGAGAGAGAACACGGTCCGGAAACTTTTCCCGTAGAAGATCAATGGTTTCGTTGCTTGTGTGGCACGTAGCGCCGCCGTCTTGCTGAAAGTAAACGATAGAGAGGCTTTTAAACAATAACTCTTGGGTTTTCCGAGCCCCAGACGCGACAATTTTGCTTGCTGACGAAGCCATCGAGGTGGAAATGGGCCTCATCACTCAAGATGATTTTTCGATGGAATCCCGGATCATTTTCATGCATTTCAAGCAAAAACACGACGTTGTTGATGATCGACCGGCTGGAGTTCTTGTGTTAACTGAACTTTATATATAATCTTTATGCAAAATACGGTCTAATGACTTTTGTGGAATGCCTAATTCCAAAGAACGACGAGGAATGGACAAACCTGGGTTTTCTCGGCTGTTCTTGAGTGACGTGCACGGGTTTTATTCTTCACATCACTAAGTTGTCCCAACAGCTCGATTTTTTTTTTACACCAATTTTTGTATTGCGGTCCGACAAGGTGCTTCACGACGACCCAAAAATGTTCGAGTTTTACGAACCGTCTCTGCCAAACTTTCACCATTTTTATAGTGAATTTTAATGATTTCAATGCGTTGTTGAAACATGTATCGTTCCATTTTTATTAATGGCGTAGTTTCTGCTTGTCAAATGTCAAAAAATAACAGCTCCAAAAGTGACATCTACCGAAATAGCGGGCTATTCAAAATAACACCTCTTATTGGAAAGCCCTTTATATACATCAGAGTTGAATAAAAATAGATTAGTAGTAGGATTAGGTTAGGCATAGCTGTAGTAGATTTCATTTAGATTGGGGTTATAGGGTTAGTCTAGATTTATTTTTTTTAGTTTTAACTTATTTATTTAGAAAACCATAAGAGCGAATGGCATCTTCTAATTGATCTGGTCGATATACTGTATATGTAATACATACTCTACTGTCAACGTTTATTTGACATACTATATACCTATTGTCAAATTTCACATAATTATTAAGTACCTACTGTCAATGTTTAAAAAAAGTCTCAAATTTAGTTTTCCTTACTTACTAACCTACGGATGGTTACAAAGCCCTTTCGGTAGGACCACTTTCCTGCCTAATAAACATGTTTTCTTTTTCTGATTATTTTCTTTGATTTGAAGACAGATTATCTGCACAGAATCTCGAAATTTGCTAGGCATGAGTAAAAAGCGGAAACATGTTGAACCAAACCTCACCAATCAACGTGGAAGTACTCATGAAGTTTGGCATCGCTAAGCCACAACAAAACACTCAAGGCGAGAAAGGTCAGTGTCAACACCTACGTGTTATTAAAACTTTTTCATGGAAAAGACGTTATTTAATCGAAATAAAGCTTTACCGTATAATGAAATATATAACAGTGATCCCCGCTACCCAAAAGACTTTTAAGGTTTTAAAGAGAATCTGCAGATGAAGAACATATTTTCTTCCAAAATTTTACTTAAATTTTAAGTTACTGATTTTTCTTCGAAATAAAACCCCTTTTGACATTCGAAATTTGCGAATTTATATTTTCATTCCAAATGATCCACGGAAACTGCTAATTATCAATATAAAGGCATCACTCTATACTTTACATCGTTCGATTAAATTTGATGTGGATATAAATAAATCAATCGAAAGTGAAATGAAATATTTATTCCCGCTGAAATATTCCTATATTATGTACTTGACACATGCAATAATGAGTACAATTGTCAGTATACCAGCCGTTGATAAAGTGTTAATATTCCCATGCAACTTTCACTCATACAAGCTGACACGAAGGCATGAACACGACAAAGAACAAAATATGAAACCCAAGTTGGCTTGACTTGGGCAATTATCGCGCAATTGTGATTTCTCGGAAAAATTCATAAATAATGGAAATATTTGGCAATTTCATCGTTTCCCGTGTTTCATTATGAACATTGTGAATAATTTGTAATGAAAGTAATTAAAGGTATTGCGGGGATGGGTAATTATAGCGAAAGGATTTAATCACGAGCTGGAAGTGCTAATAAACAAGATAATACGGTTTATTGCAAAGCATATTTGTTTTATTAAGACGATAAAACCGTTTCTATCGAAAGTCGTAAAGATTGAGTGGATTTGTTTAGGAGAATGAAATTTGGGAGTTTTCTCGAAGTTTTGGGAAGTGACCCGAATTGTCTTAACGTGATCGAGAATAGTCTTGTTTATTTCGTAGGAATTGATTCCAAGGACTATATGCGCATTAATATTCAAAAAAGACGAATCATTTATCTTTTGGAATCTATAATCAGTTTCAATATACGAGTATGTATGTACTATATATTATGCCTAGAATGGTAATCATAGGACAAGGTCCGACGCTTCAGCGTGTTGCCGGCCACAAACAGGTGAATCTAGTTTTCTTAGACGGAAAGGACGCAACGTCGAGAGGAAGGAAATAAGACGCATGAGTCCTAGAAATTTTCTAAAGGCCCCCACAGACTGTGAGACCTCGTCCATGACCAGGTACCAGACACGAAACCCACAGACATTGAAACAGTTTTGTAAACACCCAGGCGAACATCATTCCGTGGCATGTCGACTTGAAGATGACATTCAAGTGAACAAGAAGAAGAAGAGACTATGGTGCAAAATTGGTATAGGAAACGGCAAACATTCTGGCATGTAAATCTAATGAACGAATTAATCGTAAGTGCGCCCGCAGATTTAAAAAAACCTTTTGCGAATGGACCACAACACGTACGAAAGATTGTTAAGTGCAGTGAGAACTCTGATAGAGAAAAAGGATACTTTTATGCGAGACGCGATTTCTGCGAATGAAAGATTATCAACGACCCTGCGGTTCATTGCTCGTGGGCAAAGTTTTGAGTATTTGAAATTCCTCACACCAATCTCTCCTCAAAGCCTTGGGGTTATTGTCATGGTAACATGCTCTGTTCTCATGAAGGCTTTGAAAGGATATATAAAGGTAATTTAAAAATTCAACAATTTTTAGTTGTTGGGTAATCGTAATTTTATTTTTCAAGATACCGAAAACTGAAGAAAAGTGGATGAACACAGCCGATGGTTTTTTAAAAAGGTGGAATTGGCCGAACCGTGTCGATGCGATAGACGGAAAGCATGTGGAAATTCGGAAGCCTTATAACATGGGTTATAGTAGGGGTAGTAGAATATGCCTTTGGGATTCTGTCATCACGGTTCAGAGAGTCCTCAAAAGGTAGCTATTGTAACTTTAGCATCCTGCTACCTACATAATAATTTAAGGAAGACGAATCCTGCATTATACTAACGCGACAATGTCGATGTTGAAAATATCTGTATATGATGTATAACTAATGAAACATGGCGAGCTGAACAACGTTCAATGATTCCTTTACAATCAACAAGAGCACGTAACGCTAAAGAAGCTGCGAAGGAAGTCAGGAACTAACTTAAAAATTATTTCAACAGAATTGGATCTGTTCCTTGGCAATCTTCAAATTTGAAATAAAAGTCATAAGTTTTAAGAAGAAAAAATTTACTGAAATGAATCAAATATATTATATCCAAAAATAATGTTTTTAAACATTATTGATACTCTGTATCTTTAAACAATTCTTCAACGCTGTTGTAATTTTGCGGAGTATTGTTCGATGCAACTGCATTTTCCACAGGTATGTCCACAATTGGCGTCACCACTATTGATGACTTCCTTCTACGCATACCGGATGGAAGGAAAAAGTTGCTTTCGCCTGGTGACGATGAATGCGAATGTAGCGGTGTTGACGTTCTCGATGTCATTGCTGCCGCATTAACAGTATTTAGCATCAGCTGTTCCAGCTGCCCTAAAATCAAAACTTCATCGATGGCAAGCTTAGCATATATTTTTTGTGTTGCCGTAAATTTTCTGAAGCACACTGCCCAAGATTCTGCATAAATGTCAGCTTCGTCTTTTCCCTTCCTCCTTTTTGATGACTGTATATGCTCTAATGCATCTTTCAAGTAGGAGTTTTTTCCACCTCGCAGAAGTAATCTTTTACTTCTTGTTTACAAAATATTCTTTCTAAAACATTATCATCAAATACTGCCAGTGGCAGTGTGTTCCAATTTGCCACACATCTAGCCTACACACACTACACCTAGCATACATTGACAACTAGCATACATATTTTGTCGCGCCATTCACAAAAATCAAAAGATTTTGATTTCACTGCAACCGACTGACGAACCTATTTGCAGACCAACTCACGGACCAAACATCCCTACAGACAGTCAAAATTCATCATCAAAACATTATGTTTGAGATCTTGTCATGAACCAAGCAATGCGACCAGCGGAAGGACCTACCCGCGGACCAACTTTCGGACTCGCTACACACAGTTGAATTCAACACCAAATACCCAAAATGCGACCTTGTCATGGACGAGGTCTCAAAATCTGTACTGCCCTTAGGGTTCGGCAACATTGCGATTTTCCTGTCGTAACCAGCGATTTTTAGACGCAAATACGAACACACTGCGACAAGATTTGCAAAGGAACTTCAGGCATGCGCAGAACTAATATGCTCATTTGAAGGTATGCCTTTGCCAGGAACACATGCGCTAACTCATTTGCTCGCTATGCAAGAAACTTCCGTGCACGTCAGCGTCAAATGTCCAAATGATGTGCACCTGCGCGAGTATCACAAAAACTACCTACTAAACTGGTTTTAGGAAAAATCGCAAATTCCTGACCTGGACAAAATTGTCGAAAATCGCAGTGTGCGGGCTTCCATTTAACCATGTGTAGCTTGCGACAAAAGCGCGACTATATAGTCTTCGTCTGATTCATCCTTTAACGACCTGGCCGCACGCACTGCAACTAGTCTATCTGATACGACTCAGAAAATTTCTTAAATCTCAAGATAATCATTCATCCAACGATAGCTCAAGAGGAAAGATCTCGTATGAGAGATTGGAAATCCGTTCTTGGCCTCAGGATGAAAATGGTCAGGACGCACATCTCATGTATATTACTCGTGTTCACTCGTCGATGGCTGACAATGAAATGGACTACACGTACATTGAAAAAATGTGTATCGTATACAAAGTGAGCATGGGTGCAATATTGGACCATGTAGACCTCAGACAGGCTTCAGCTAATCTGAATGTTGAAACAGGTCGCAATCCTGTTTACGAAAGTGTCTAACCTGGCCGCTTCGTCAACTTGACGAACATGGCAACCGTTCCAACTCCACGATTCTAATCCGTATGCTTGGCTATTTCTCCTTTTAGTAGTGCATTCCATCTTTAGTTGTCTTTTGGTAGCTGCAACGTGAAGACCAGTTCTTCCTATCATAAACAGTCAAGTACGAGTAAGTGTAATAGAAAAATCACATGAATGAATCCATTTTATATTCGTCGTTTTGACGAATGTTTACCAAAACGAATACGAATATTAACAAAAATAAGTATTTTTATATTTGGTGGTTCGACGAATATGTATAAACGAAAGTGACATTCATATTCGTCTTTCCAATGAACGTTTATCAAGAATAATTGAAAACTTTTAGTAAGAGATAGAAGACATTTACATAGTTGTGGTTCTGGTTGTTCTAGAAATGGAGCGTAAGATTCTAACTGAAGAAGAGATTATAGATTTTTAAAAAACGATTTTTCCGACACAGAAGATGTGTTATTGAGTGAGTCTGAGGAAGATTTTAGTGGTGATTCGGATGATGACTATATTCTTGAAGATGTCCAAAACACTGAAATAGAAGACGTTACTTTCGATATTGAAATGGCCGCAACGGAAAAGAAGGTTCAAGAAAAAATTAAGAAAAATGTACAAAAACAACAAGGAAAAGGAAATTGTTGAACTCATTGAAGAAGCCAGAAGTGACCTAACACTAATAAGTCAAGAAGCGTAACTTACCTTAATGAATGGATTTACCTGGCAAACTTAAAGCACTGTAAAACAAGGTAAGGCATCTGCTATCAATGTGGTACATATTCACCCAGGTCCCACACATCTAACGAACTACAGATGGAAAACTTTAAATTGTTTTTGCTTTTTTTCTTTGAAGATATAATGCGAGAAATACTGACCTGTACAAATAACGAAATTGAACTTAAAAGGGATAAATATAAGATCCAAAATACTACTTTGGAGAACACCTGCCTAGAAGTACTAAAAGCTCTCTTTGGATTGCTAATTTTGAGTGCCGCACTGAAAAGCAATCACCTTTGTACGAATTCTTTGTTTGATTAGAAACATTCAGGCAATACATTTTGTGCTGCTTTATCAAAGAAACGGTTTGAATTTCTAATAAATTCTGTAAGGCTTGGTGACTAACCCACTAGAGATAGCTCTGATAAGCTAGCACCCATTCGAAAAATATGAGAGATTCTTCTTAAAAACTGTCGGATATATTATAAACCTTCTTCATACTCAAAAATTAATGAACAGTTGGTGGGCTTAAAGGGGCGCTGTCCTATTAAAATGTATATACTCAACAAGCCAGATAAGTATGACATGAAGCTGATTATGATGTTGTAGTAATCGAGCAAACAATTATTCATTTTTTTGTTTTTTATTTAATGTGGGAAAATTTAATATTAATTCCAACATCTACCATCATTAGCATCGTTCAACTTAATTCCTACAAGTCGATCGCGTAAACTCTCTCACTTTTGTATCACTTGACCAGATTGCGATAAATTGAAATATTTAAACTTCAAAAGAATTAATAAAATATCTCTCTCTATTTAACGCGTAAAAAAGAATAATAAAAAAATTACACTCACGCACGGTTCAATTAAACGGTTAAATAGGAACATTAAGTTATTACAACGCCAACAGAAAACATGTATACTTTTTGCAACAGGAATCCGGTCCTGTTTTTCTTTCTCCCTTTTCGTGGCCTTTATAGTTTAAATAGCTTTTTCCAGTAGCAATAGCCTTCTTTATAACATTGCGTTTCCATTGTGAAATATTTGCAGCTTTTCGGATTCGGATTCGTCCGAAATATTCATACCTTTATCGTTGTCGGCACTAGTTTGATTTTGAAATGTTGACAAATCACAATCACTTCCATCACCACTTGAACTTGAGTCGTGTCCAGGAGGCTAAACGGCTCAGACTCACTCATTTTATGTACACTTGATACATTCAAAGTATATATAAAATAAAAAAACAAAACGTACATCCATTTGGGCCGAACTCGAAACATACACTGTATTGTCACAGATGATGCAATCGAATCGTTTGTTGCAAAAGGAGGCAGGTCAGAATCTGCTGCTTTCTTGCACCAAACGGAATAGCGTGGCACATACTAATTTTGTTACAGCGCGCTTGTTTTTAATCGGATCTGCCCCTGATTTTTTTGTAGGCGAAAAACGGTAATCGGTAATAATTTGGATCAATTATATTTAAATTATTATAAAAATAGTTATTATATTTATTAAAACTCAGTGTACAAAAATAACTGATATCAATTATATTTAAATTATTACAAAAATAATTATTATATTTATTCAAGCTTCTTGCACATAAATGACCGATATAAATTATGTTTAAATGTTTGGTAGCTTTAACGGAGGCTCTCGGTTAATTGTTAAAGAATATTTTGATTGTGAATTTAATAAGTTTTTTTTTTTTGAAAAATTTTGTTGGGAATTAAAGAAGTTTGAAATAAAACAGTTATGCCTTTAAAAAGAGAAAAACATTCAGATCTCCAACGGGTATGGGACCCGCCACGTTGGCTGGTCCCTCCGCTTATGAGCTATCCATCGGGTAAGCTATCCCTCTTTTGTTGTGTTTTAGGAGCTCTCACCGGGTTGCTTGGCCTTGGCCAATTTGGATCCTTGATCCGGCTGGGATTTGCCATCAAATCCAATTCCTGTGCATATCATGACTCCACCACCGCCCATTTGACGTTTGCTTAAAATTAGAGGTTGTTTCCGCAAACCGTGGAAATAATACCGGAAACCATCAGGGCCGCCTAAATTTAACCGTTTTTCATCAGAAAAAAGGCCTCTCCGCCATTTTTTCACCCACTGAACGTGGTCTCGTGCGAACTGTAATCGAGCGTCTTTATGATCCTGCGTCAATGGCGGCTTACATTTCAACTTTTTTCGGTGTAAATGCTCAGCTTGCTGCAAAATACCTTGAACATTTCGTAAATTTGTGTGTACACCTGATTTTGTGCTAATCTCCCGGGCCGTAGCCATTGAACTCGAAGCGACTCGCGAAATGGCTCGCTTTTCTCGTTCAGTGACTGCTAGCGGTCGACCTCCTGCGTGCTTCTTGTTGTAATTAACGGGATCCTTTAAATAATTTGAGATAGCTGTTCGACTTCTCTTCAGTATACGCGCAATTTCGAAATAGTTTTTCCATCCTTTTTAAGCTGGTTCACTAGCTTTCTTTCGGTTTCATTTAATTTCTTGCCTCGTGGCATATTTTAATATTTTTCAAATTTTCAAGAAAAAACTTTGACACGGGATAATTGCCTCGTTGTTCCTCTTTCTCATGTTTTATAGCAAAAGGTTTTAAACCAACTAATAACACTTTAAAAATAGTCTTATAGTTTTGACGCATCTCTGGGACGCCACATTAATATAAATTCAAGGGACATTAAAAAGTAATTACCGAAGGTCAATAATATTTTACAGTTTACCTCAGCCTTTATGAACTAATTATTTCATATATCCAGTTTTGTTTTACCTACTCTGTTGCCCCTGAAATCGTTAAAATTTGTACTATGTCCTATAGTATTGTCGCGGACTGTATTCTTGCATACAATGCAAAAAAAGAAGGTGTAAATGTCTTCGATCAATTTTGTTATCTACAGTCACAATTTTTAAAGAAATACTCCAGTTGACAAAAAACTATTCAATCGTTTTAAATTCAAAATGCTAATATTTGATTAGTTAAAGATTCGTTTAGGTATGCCCACACAACACACTACAGTGAAAAGGAAAATTGCATTGTTAAGTACCAGCAGTACTTAATAATAATTATCCAGGCTAAATCAGCGTGACAACAAATAGTGAACCTTAAAAACTATAAGCAAAAAAGATGCAAATACTGTTCTTGCACAATAAGAAGGATGACAAAGATAATATGCTTTAAATGCTCATGACACTTTTGTGGTGAGCATCAACTTATTTTATGTAAAGAGTGAAAAAGAAATAAAGACGCAAAAAATTAATATAATTACTTATATTCTTTTATAATAAAGTTTCTTATACTAATTCAAGTTGAATAAACAATTTAATGTTTTGTTGCAGTTTTTTCTTTAAAGATTTTCCTCATCTTTCTATTTAGTAGTCGAAACGACGAGTGTTTACCAATAAACCTTCGAGTTTAAGATTACCATTCCAGGGTTATAAAAGTAAGTGCACAATATGCATGCCGCTAAAACTCATAAACGGGTCCCGATACAATCAAGCGAGTTATATGGTGTGGTCGCCCTTCATCTCCCATTCGTGAATAGGGCCCCCGTTTTTCCCTGCACTGCAAAACCTTAGAAAGTTTTTCCGTGTAAATTTAACACGGGAAAAATTTTCCCATATTTATTTAGCATGGGTAACGCGAGCTTTCACGCTACCGGGTTTAAATGACACGGTTTCAAAATGAAACGGAATAACAAAATACGGATGTAAAATAACCAGCGGGAAAATAATACAGATGTACCATGTTCAGCTGGCGACACGGTATACCCGTAATCAGAGTTTCCCGTTTCATGCTAAACGCGTGTGAAAAAACAGCTCCTACATAAAGATGAAACGGATGTGAAGGCAACACGGGAGTTGTCAAATATTTATTTAAAGATAGTTGTACGTGCCAGTGTACGACCAATTGAGAAGTATAGATGTAAATTTAGCGAGCAACAATACAAGACAAGCATACAAACTAGTGAAAAGCCTGAAACGTGGTTATCAGCCCAACACCACGCTCTATTAAGATGGCATCGGCGATATCATCGCTGATGAAACCAAGATTAAGGGAAGATGGGCATCATATTTCAAGCATCTCCTTAATGCTCTGCACAGCTCTAGAACATCGGAGCATGTATTTGTTTCATCATCAAAGCCCAAAAGAGTAATAAAGCGAGATTTCAGTGGTGGCAGTAGTGTTCATCAAGCTATTCATAAAGCCATCCAGCACATTTGGCAACAAGAACATATGCCGAAAGAGTGGAGCCAATCGATTATATTTCCTATCCACAAAAAAGGTGACAAGCTACAGTGCAAAAATTATAGAGGCATATCACTACTTTTATATTTTCTAAAATCTTAGAAAGTAAAATCGGATCAAACAGGTACGCCAACAGTATCAAGATGGTTTTAGAGCAGGGAGATCAACAATAGACCAATTGTTCACAGTTAAGAAGGCACTTGAAAAATGCTGTGAGTTTAACATAGACGTACACCAAATTTTCGTCGATTTCAGCAAGCATACGACAGTACTGATCGTAACGTACTGCACCAAATAATGCTTTGCTTTGGCATCCCAGCTAAATTAGTCCGTCTTACCAAAATGACAATGACGTCGACAACCTCCCATGTCCGCATCAATAACCAACTCACCGATGCCCTTGACACAAATATCGGACTAAAGCAGGGAGATGGGCTGGCCCCATTGCTATTCAAATTGGCTCTGGAGTAATCGTAAGGAAGCTACCTATCTATGCGTGGGCTACATTACTATACAAGTCGAGCCAAGCAGTAGCCTATACGGACGATATCAACATTTTGTCACGGTCATTAACAACTGCCAAAGAATTGTTCCTGAGACTCGACAGCGAAGCAAAACTAGTAGGGCTACAAATCAATGAAAATAAAACAAAGCTCATAACGCAGTCGAGGAAAATACCTCAAATACACAAAATATCACACATGGCGAATACAGTATGGAAAAAGGAGACGATTTTGTTTTGGGCGCAAAAATAACGAAAACGGGCAATGAAAGAGATAAAATACGCCGAGGAATACAGCAGGCAAATAAAATATTTTATTCAGTTTTGACGATCTTGAAGACCAGCTGCATACACAGGAAAACAAAGCTCCAAGTATACAAATCTGTGATAAGACCTGTGTTCTGCTATATGCTATGGGTGTGAAACATGGACCCTAACCCAAGCATCCGCAAATATATTAAACGCCTTTGAGCGACGGGTCCTGAGGCGAATAATCGGAGCGAAGCTTGACGAGGACCAATGGCGAATTCGATATAACCATGAGCTGTATGAAATTTTTGACGAACCAGAGGTCTCAACGATTGTAAGACTGTGGAAGCTGGGCTGGACACATGAATCGTATGGACGAACAACAAATACCCAAAAAGATATTCGTTGGGAGAACTGAATGCCGGAGACCAGTGGGGAAACCGAGGAAACGTTGGTCTACCTCCGTCGACGAAGACAGTTCATCGCTGCTCGGATTTTGGGATTGGAGGACGCGGTCATAGACCGAGACAGTTGGGCGCGCTATTTGCATGGAGCAAAGGCCCGAAAGGGGCTGTAGTGCTAAGAAGAAGAAGTAGTAAGTGCCTATGTATATTTTTCAAGACTGCTGGTCCGTTTGTCCCTTCGTGAGTCTATTTATACACATTTTCGTGAAATATAACAGTTGTAATTAAAAAAACGTATTTCGTTTGTGGAAGTGATCAAATCAAATTCATCAATCATGTGAGTGGGATCAATCATGTGAGTGGGATAGTGTGTGAAATGAAAGGAATAAATTTATAATTTATTAATTTCATTTATTTTTCTAATAAAATTAAATAAATTCTAGTTATATAGCCGTAGAACTCAGTCCTTTCGTGATTGAGCAAGCAAAGATAATTACAATATAAACCATTGAATGCGAAAATATTGACTTATGATAAGGTATAATATTTTCAAACATACTCTTGGTGCAAGCTTTGCTAAAGAATAAATGTTTAAGTCATCATCAAATGATAATGTCCGTAAGTGCCAGTATACAAAATACGAGTATGTATTATCATTAATGACAAACATTTTCTGGATCTGCCCGAAAACTGATAAACTATCATTATCACATTCTAAAAGTATTATAAAGGGTGTTTTTTAAGAGCAATTTTAAGTTAGCAACACTTTTTAATCGTACGCACGTATGGTGTGACAATTTTCTTGAATTTTATGGTTAGTTTGGTTTGCCATTTTATCACAAATAGGTTTTACAGGCCGGTTGTATACACCATACACCATATTCGAACGATGGAATTTAAAGGGTGTATTTTTAGAGACAGAGCTTTAAGCTGGCGACACTTTTGAGAGCTACATATGTTGTCACTGTTATCACGTGTTTATGTTTAGTTTTGTTTGCCATTTATTATGAAAAGGATGAAATGGGAGACAACATCCGTCGCCTTACTGGCGAGATGCGGCCCCAATTATTGGTTAGAGTAGTCGTAAATTGAACCACTTGTTTGGACTTCCTCGGCGCCAGTCCTGGCGCTCACATGCCCAAAAGCAAATTTAATTTAAAATGGCAAATAATTTTCTTTCCCTCATGCAATGAAAACAATTTATCCGTATTTTATGTCATTTCAAAGTTCTCTACCTCGAAAAACAACACCCTTTAGAATTTCGTTTGAACCATAAGTGTCAAAATCAAAAACTATTTTTTTTAGTTTTACGACATAAACATTTCGGGGAAAAATTGGCTTCCTTCTAAAGTTGACACTTCAGAAGGCAATAATTTGCTGCTGATGTATATGTATGCGTTGTAAAATATAACGGAATAAACAAAAATGTAATTTCGAACACTGGGTTTACACGTATATGCCGTGTTAAAATAACACGCGTGTCCCGTATTAAAATGACACGCCTATCCAGTGTGAAATAAACATGCATTTTCCGTGTGAAATTAACTCATTTTCCCGTGTGAAATTGACACGCGTTGCCCGTGTAACTAAGGAAAACGGATAATCCGTGTTGAAAGTGTCTACATGGCTGAAAACGGCACTCGCGTTTGAGAGCGCTGGACCTGAGGAACCCGCCCCCAAGGTACCGCGATAAGTTAGCTGTCCAGCAGGCGCATGTGCGTCGATGCAGGCCGTCAGCTTGAGCTTCGCTATTTCCCCAGTTCGTTAATACAACTTTTTAAATTTTGCTACAGAGGTTAACAAAAGAAATTAGGCGTACAAACCGTACGTCCAAAGAACAGCTCGGCCGAACCAAAAATTCTCCGCCAACAACCAAAAATTCTCCGCCAACAACCAAAAATTCTGTGCTAACAGAAGAAACGGCGAGCCATCAACCGGAAGATATAGCAAATCAACGAACACATGGCACTAAACGAAACCAGATTAGCGTACGCTTCAGATAAGCAGCTTGAAGGGGGATGCATACTAGTACTTTGTAAAGACGCGCAAGGTGTAATATTAGGGATATCGATATTAGAAGCAGGTGGAAGCAATATTTCCAAAACCTTACAGCACTCACAAAATTTACTGGAACAGTGAGCATTGCTGAAGTGCACCCTCTGGCAACGCTACCAACAGAAGAAGGGGTGTAGGCAACCATTCAAGGTCTCGAAAGGAACAAAGCTCCTGAAGTTCACCGAATACCAACAGAACTGATCTAAGCCGGAGGAACAAACCTTCAAAACTTCCTTCATCGGTTAATATGTAGGATACGGACAGGAGAGCAGCTACCAGATCAGCATCAAATACGCTTTACATAATAGGAGAGGGATTGCTCTGTTGAGCACATCATATGTATAAAGAACTTCCTAAAATGATTGAAAGAAAACTGAAGCGCCATTATGAAAATATCATTGGAGAGTACCAAAGTGATTTTCGAAGTGGGTTGTCTATGATTGACTAGATATTTTCAGCAAAATCGGTGCCCGAAAAGTGTTACAAGTATAATATCAATGTACACTAGCTGTTTTAAGACTTTAAGCAAGCATACGACCTTTTTGACAGAAATGCCCTGTACAAAATAGTGCTTGATTCTTGCGTCCCAACGAAACTCGTCCGCGTGGTAAAGGTTACAATGCTAAACACCGAGTCTCAGGTCAAAGTTATCGAAGATTTGACTTTTCAACGAAATCAGGCCTGAACAGAGGGATGGGCTTTCCCCAGTGTTGTTCAATATTGCCTGGCTTTCCTGACGACATATTTCATGTGGTCAGGAAAATGCCAACACTACAGACACACTACTCTACAACTCCACGCAGCTAGTAGCGTATGCCGACGATGTTAACATGATGTCCAGATCAATGCCAGATGCGAAGAAAGCGTTCATACGGCTGGAGCTAGACGCGAACAAATTCGGCCTCCTGGTCAATGAAACGAAAACTAGATTTATGAACCAAACAAGGAAAGACATGCCTGTGCGACAAAACCTGACTACAACGAAGGAAGTGTGGATAGCTTTCCATACTTAAGAGTCCATCTTGATAGAAAGGGTATAGAAAAAAATGAAAGAAGAAGATTATAAACGCAGCAAACAAAGCCTACTTCATATGCTAAGATCCAGAGATGCTCACGGGGAAAATAACATTTGCTAATACAAGTCACTAATAAAACCCGTGCTGCTATATCTGCTATAACTTCGTTGCAATGATGTGTTTAATCAATATGACGACATCCAAGCATTCGCATGCGTAAAGCTACGCAAACTACAATGGGTAGAATATGTGGGAAGAATGGAAGAGCACAGGCTTCCCAGAAGATCGTTGAGGGCTAGAGCGCAAGGGAAACGTCCAGTTGAGGAAACGATAAGAAGATACAATCCATGCGGTTAGCAGATACCTCCTTGGGATTTCCAATTGGCGAACGAAGTCGCAAACTACGACGATGCGAGGCGACTACTAATGAAGGCGAAGGCCCGAATCAGAGCTATGATATGACATTTATTTGTCAGGTGATAGCTATCTTATACCTAAAATTACGAGTACCTATAAGTTACCTTACATTTAATCGGTCTATCGCCGATAGAAATGGTTAAGCCACACGATATCTAGTCTAATTTCTAATCGTGCATTTTTCCAATCAAATATCTTCTCGTCCCCTAATAACCTTAAATCCGAGAATTCAGTGTTAGCCAAGATCAAATTCCGTTTTTGGTTAGGTAACTCGAGTCAAACAGTGGAAGTCATAGTAGTATTTAGATGGGATACCATACGATGCACCACACAGTGCTTTTGCGTGGGTGAGTTGTGTTAGAGGAGGCATTACAAATGGCCCTTGCGTACCTTGATGCAAGACTCAATCTTAGGTGGAAAGTAACTGAAAATAAGTTCTTTTTCACTAATTTAATTTTAGAGAGTAGATCTCTTGCTTTTCTGATTAGGATCTGAACAAAAAATCTGATCGCCAATATACCAAATAATCAGCAAATTTTGCTTTTATGCGAAGGTACATATTCTTTTAACCAGACCACCGGCCTCATTGAACGCAATATTGATTACTGAAACATAGCCAGTACTCAAAACTAACTCATCGACCAAATTTATCCAAACATTGTTCAAAACTATACCAATCCGGAGTAGGTGTTTCAACGGGCAATTTCGGCAACGAAAAATAATATATTTAATATTCAAAAGGAAATCCCCCGGTGAAGAGACTATATGCTAATCAATCGACATAATGGTCAACGTTGAAGAAAGTGTCAACTTCCCTACAGAATTTCTAAACTCTGCAAGTAGTGGAACGCCATTCCACTGCCTGCGACTGAAAATCGGATCTTCGATCATACTACCTAGAAATCTTAAATCATCAAAACCAGGTATTGGAACAAGGATGATCATCGAACAGCTATCGAATAACATTATCGAAGATAAGCTTATGACTGAAAAGGACAAAGTCCACACAATATTTATCCCAAGAAAACCGCTGATCTTTCCTGTACTGTCATTCCGATGTCAAAAGCTGCAATTTCCAATCAAATTAGCCTATAGTTTTACCATTGACGAACTGCAAGGACAAACTTTAAAACATTGCGGCATCAAACTCAAAGACTCCTGCTTCTTTCACGGTCAACTATACGTAGCTTGCTCTCGAGTAGGAAATTTGAAAAGTTTGCACGTATGTATATTCCCCGGATAACAAAATGAAAAAGTTGCTTAAGTAGAATTGAATACGGGGTGTGTTCAAAGAGTAAGGTGACTTTTCAAATTTCGCGGGCAACGTATATTCGATTATTTTGGTACATTTTGCCACCCCCTGGACGCCTGCATAAAATTATCTTTTTCTTATAGTTCTAAACAAGACCTTTCATTTGATACCCAACTTGACTACCTTTGATTTAAAAAAATGTTAATAGCTACTTCGTTAATAGTGGGGACCCTCTTAAAAAATGTTTGGCAAGACCTAAACTTTGGAGAGACTATCATTTCTGACCTTTCCACACTTTTATAGTTTCTGAGGAAACTTGCTGTGACGCACGGACAAACGGACGGACAGACAGGTCGCGAAACTAGTAGGTCTTTGTAAAAAACTTTTTTTACAAAGACCTAAAAATGAAATGTTGACAGTGGCATATGGTGAAACTGTGCTGAGCGAAAAAATGATTAGAAGTGGTACAAACTTTTCCAAGATGGCCGGGAAGATACCAATGACGAGCCTCGCACGTCAACAACAGATGAAAACGTTCAAGCAGTGAAGAACATTGATTTTGGAAAACCGGCGACTCACTATCAGAGAAGTTGCTGAGGATGTTAGCACGTCGGTTGGCTCGTGCCATGAAATTTTTCCGAGCGTTTTGGGCTTGAGACGTTTGTCAGCGAAGTTTGTTCCGAAACTACTTAATTTTGACCAAAAGACTCAACGCATGAGCATTGCTCATGAGCTGTTGACAGACGCCAATGATGATCCTAATTTGCTCAAAAGGGTGATAACTGGTGACGAATCATGGGTATATGTTTATGATATCAAAAACAAAGCCCAATCGTCCCAATGGAAAAGCCCAGGTGAGCCACGACCAAAATCGCTGCACGAGCTCAAGGCTATACCGAAAAGTGCTTCCAGGATTGGAAAAAGCGTTGGCACAAGTGTATCGTATCTGAAGGGAACAACATAAATATTGACGAATAAATAAATATTTTTTCCTTAAAATACAAAGTCACCTTACTTTTTGAACACACGTCGTATGTTTTCAATAAAAATTCTTTAACTTCGTACATTTTAAAGTTTATCTCATATTCCAACTACCACAAAGTCTCATAACTCCCTGACCGAAGCCGGGTACCCCCGCTAGTTTTCAGGAATTGTGACCCTCACTCTTCAATTTAGTTCGAAGTTATTTAAGGCTTCGATGAATTTGTTTTTAAGAAATTGGATTTTAAGAATCCTTCCCAGTTGCTCAGCTTGTCTACGACTTCACTGCCGAAAAGTCTGGAAAAGTTATAAATGTCAACAAAAAGCGAAAACAATACAATCGTCATCTCTTTGTTGTAGATTCAATTCCACGAAATACTGCCTGTCGAAATAATATTCCTCGTCCGTTATCAACATGATAGCAGGACAAAAAACTTGTCGAAAGCAAGACAAAAAACTTGGCGAAAGCGAATTTATCGTTCAAATTAAAGAAAGTCTTTGGCACATTAAGTAATAAGTACGGCCCACCCTACAAATTTCTAACATTATTTGACATGTTTCGTGGAAATTGAAATTAGAAATAAAGTGAAAAAGCCTTTTAACTGATGAAATATGTTGTCAGTAATTTTCCAGTGAAATTTCATCCAAATCGCAGCTAAGCACTACGTCTAAAGAGAGCTCAAATTATTCACGAAACAATCCACAAAATGTCAGCACGTTCACTCAACTTGAACTGTACCTCGAGCTGTGCAAACTCTCTTGAATATTTCTTGAAATATTTATCGTCCTTGTAGTATCCTTGTAAAATATACGTCCTTACCCTTACTGTGAGTGCAACATAAATCATATTTCGCACTTCAACAGAATCGCAACTGAAACTGGAAAGTGGTTGGAACTTTGCGAGCGTCAACTAGGCATGGATTACCGCAGTCGAAAGGACTTAGTTCGATTGACAAACTTGAACTATCAAAGGCCAACTTCCTCGTTTGCTAGTCACCAATGGGAATTGCAAACTCCCGGCGAACTAATGCAAAAAGTCGCAGCATTTCTTGAAGAATCCTCAATGGGCGCGATTCGTGTTGCGAGGGGCCCACATAAAGCGCGATATTGAGCTCTTTCGAAGCAGAATGTGAACCACTTTCGTTTGTGTAATTGAAGCGCGAGTTGGATGTCGACTTTTCACTGGGTGTAGGCTACCGATGGCAAGACCTCTTTACCAAAGGCTCCTGCCACCCCCCTGACACTTGAAGTGAATCGGTTCAACGCAACTATGTTTACATTGCATGCTAAAAGCTCAACCTCCCTGGTCTGATGATGGTTGTCTGAATGGCGTGTGCTAAGAGCTCGGGGATTTGATTTAATGAAATATTGACGGGCATAGAAAGTATTGATTGAGTATCTGCCACAAATCTCGAGTGAATGAATTGCGGGTTCTCGAGAGACTCAGGATGGCGGAAAAGTAGGCCGTCATTTCGCTGGGAGCGAGACTACGACACCGAGAACAGCAACGTCGACGACTATGCTGTCGGTGTAGTAATTGTAACTGGTAACAGCCTCATTTAAATATTCAAGGGAAACGAAAGCTTTTATAGGCGAATGTCAACGCGATGAATGATATTACGGAATGGAGGAAAATGTTTGGAATTTGTAATCAATATTATGCGAATTTCTGTCAATTTGGGGAAAAGGTAAGGTAAGCCGAGTGGAAATTAAAGAGGAAATGTTTGGAGGCCAATCGATGAGTTGACGTTATTGAAGTCTGATCAAAATGAACTTAAAGGATAAGAAAGAGGAGTTTTTTTGATATTGATCGAGCAGGTTTATCACCTATTCCGTTTTTTATTGACATAAGGAAGTTCCAAAAGTTTTATCAGTGGAATGAATATGATACCCTTAAAAATCGTTGTTTGTCAACGACCTAAATGGAAAGATGCGCTGGATTACCCTTGGGCTATGCTACATGCTATTATTACTATAAAAGCGGATTAATTGTTTGGGAGGATGTGGGCATAAGGTCAATACACACATATTCACATTTAGTCGCGAAACTCAATTATGTTACAAGCATATCTGCCAATAGCGTGTTGCCTAGCTCAATAAATATACAGTGGCGGACAGTGAAATGTGGATAGGTAAATAACTTGAGGAAAATGACTATGACACCAAAGCTTTACGATTCTGCAAATGCGGCCATTTTTAAGCATAAATATAAGTTCAATAATGTATTTTATGTAATTGTTCAGTAAGCTATTTTATGTCAATAAGGTATTTTATGTCATTGTTGGGTTTGAAGTTGAAAGTGTTACTCAAAGAAACGCCCGATGCTACGAAGCGGGTTGGTGCTACGAATGAAGAAATTGCAGTTCGCCGAATTCCAGACAGAGTTAGCTTCAGGATATCTGGAATAGCTGATTTCTTGAAGAAGTTCGCAGAAACGGGATCAACAAGTAGCAAAAGGAGATCAGAACCAAGAAGAAAAACGACAGTAGCAAATGAGTGGTTTCTGAAGGGTATAAGTTTTGTAGTCATTTCAGAAGTTCAAGAATGTCCGTAAAGGACTGCAGCGATGGCCGCTGCCTCAGCGAGCGAAGATTTTGATGCTCGCCGGAATTGGCCTTGTCTGAGAATGCGTGAATGCGCTTGGAGGCTAGCGTTGCGGTGTCGTGGGGCGGGTTCTTTTCCCCAGCACACGGGCCCATTACAAAAAATTTCGGTTTCACGATATTTTCGAACATAATAAATGGGTTCGACGGTGTCGAGGCCAAGGTAACCTACCGAAGGAATGAACTAAGGAAAACGTGACTTACTACACTCGATTAACGAGCGCAGGACGCGAGACGATTTCATCCTTACTCTGAGCACTTACGTGATCGACTTAATGATGGTTACGTGATCGACTTAATGATGGTGCTACAGGTGAAATGTTTCTTTTATAAATTATAATCAGTTATAGATCATATCAATGTCAGTTGATGAACGACATGTACTCGTAATTTGTAAAGGAAACACAATCTTCGACTAAGCGAGCATTCCAATCTCACCTCACGGCATAATATTAAAAAAAATCCTTTTTGAGGGTTTTGTAAAATAATTTTACAAAGCCCTACTCATCAAAGGTAGTCGATATGGGTATCAAATGAAAGGTCTTGACGAGAGCTTTTCAAAATTGACAGTTTTTGCTTTAAGGGGCGCACAGCGAGGGGAAATACACGAAAAATTTGTGTCCCCCCTTGTAATGAATCATGCGACGCCGCTGGAGACCACTACCAACACACCTTGCTGCTAGGTGGCTTGTCATTTCATGTTGGTTGTGACGGGCGCACATCCCACGTCAATTTTGTCGTGGGATGTCAAGGTGAATTGACAGCCACATGGCAGTGGAGTGTGTAAGTGGTGGCCGTCTCGCAAGAGCGGTCGGCGTTTTTGTTGGCAATTTCGCGGGTGAGTGTGAAAGTGCCGAAAAGTAAGCAGGTCAAAAGTGATGGATGCATGGCATTCATACAAGTCAGGAAAGCGCAAGAATTGAGTTGCTTATTCTCATATTCCTGGTTGCGAAATTGTTTGTCATACAGAGCATATCAGGCGCACTGTTGTGGTGGAAAGAATTTGATACAGCTGAACGCCAAGTAGCCCCAATTGGTTTGAAATTGCTTGTGTTAGACGAGGCGGCGGCAGCTGTAGATTTAGAAACTGATGAGCTTATTCAAAAAAAAAAAAAACAATTCGTACCGAATTGAAGAAGTGCACAGTACTTACAATTGCACATCGACTGAACACCATTATGGACTCAGATAAGGTCATGTAATTGGACAAAGGTGACATTGCTGAGTTCGATTCGCCGACAAATCGGCTGCAGAATAGGCGATCAGCCTGCTATAGTATGGCTAAGGTTGCAGGACTTGCGTAGTAGCATTCTTTTTTTTGTTTGCATGAGAATAAGATTATTTACAGAGACTTGAAATTAGATAATCTATTGTTAGATACCGAAGGTTACGTGAAAAGTGCGATTTTGGACTATGTAAAGAAGAAATGGGATGATGGACATAATTTGTCGATTCTAATCCTAAGATTCAACCAACATTCTTACAATGCATATTTTTACTTTAATGACATGATTATCAAGATCTGAGAAATGTGCCTTGTCCGAATCAGATGGATTTTCACGGCTGCGATTGTTAAAAGAGCTGCCATTTCATGTATACAATAAGATCTTTGAAATCAATCACTTATTCTATATGCATGTGTATGAATGTAAACTTCTTTGATAAGTCCGCAAGCGACCAATTACAGCTGTCAAACAGGAATGCTGTTAAGAAAAGGGTGCGTAGATAATTCTATGGAATGAAAAAAAAAATGGTGTCTTTTGCAACGAGCATTTAGAAAGTTTATAGTTTAACTATACGGGAGAAACATTATCCGATAAGATATATATTTAGCATTTTTTTTTGTATCATTAAATATTACGCTAATTGAATAAGAACTGCGAGGGTTTTATCGATTTTTCACAATGTCTAAAACGATGAAGTACCTTTAGTCGATTGATTGAAAAAAATAAAACATTTAAAGTAAGATCAATATTTTATTAGATATGTATAACTATTGAAGGCTTTCAATATTTTTGTAAATAGTGATTTGATAAAGAAGAATTGATAAGGAGAACAAAACCGCTGAATATATATTCCTACAGTCCACAAAGTAAAGTATTTTCTATCACGTTTCTAAAAATTTTAAGATAGATTGAAACAAGCACGAAGATGAAAATGTAACATTTTTTATGCGGAAAAAACCGTACTAACAACAGCTATGACTAGAGCTCAACAACATGTTTTCAAATCTAAAAATTGTATTCTAGAATTTTTATCTCACCATTCAAGGCAGGTCCACCAAGCACTTCTAATTTTGAGCGGCAGAGATATTTTTAAGTTAAATGGCTATGATAAGCTCTTATTGGTTCACATTTTGAATTGAATTTTAATGCATGTGGCTGTTCATAAAGTTTTGTGCTTTACCTATTGTTTTTGCTTTTAAATACCCGATAGATAGATTTGAGACACGACTAGTCTACCAACGACAAATTAGTATGATTATGATGTCATAATTGTTGAATTAAGTGTTATATATAGATTTATTAAATTTGTATATTCTGTAAATTAGAAATTAACTGATTTAATGGACAAATGCCTTTTATATTAGTTCATTTCTCATTCTAAGATCACATTATCAATGATATTAATTTTGTTGGACCTAAAAATTCAATTTGAGATCTTGTACTTATATATATTGTAATTGATCAAAAGAACTAGGCATAAAGACATATATATGTTTTGATTAGTGTAGTTTGCAAATGAAAAGATATTATGTTAGAAAATTCACGAAATAGAAAATTTTATAAGCTTCGCTTACATTTTGAAATCAATTGTAAATTTGCTTTATGTACCTTTTTTTACGTGCTTACAACGTATGGGATTGCTAAAAATATCTGCAAATTATAATAACATGAATTGCTAAACAGTAACAACGACTTTCCTTTCCAGTGGTTCCTTTCTTTCAGCGGGAAGTAGAGTGCATGGTAAGTATGCCGTCGCGAGGGTAGGGTTTGAGAAAATCCGCTGAGGTCGGTTTCGCGTCGCGCGCGGTACGCGGTACCTTGGTTGGTTTTGCCTTTTCATTAGTGTAGCTTTCGTCAGGTTTGAGTTAGCGTAGTATATTTTTCGGTACCGCGTCGGGAATTCGGGAACGCGAAGTAAAGATTAGATTTTTGTTCTTGACTGGTTGAATGAAGAAATACGGAGTAACGTAAAGTAGGTTTCTTCCCTGTATGATTTTGATTTGTGACACGTTTAGAAACGGGCATTTATTGGTGGCTGAAAATTGTAGATGAGCGTAATCCATTTGGAGACCCGCGACCGAAATTCTCTCCGATCTAGCTGGGCGACAAGCAGCCACCGCGAAAATGGATTACGGTGCACGGATTGGTTGACCGGTTGGTACCATACGTTGGCACTACTCAGACTTAACGTCTAGAACCGATGAGAGGTCGGTTCCTCGTTCGGACTTAGACTTAAAATCATTACACCCTCCCCTCGCGATTGGACACCTGTGATCCGAAAAATCTGAAAAAAAATCAGGGAGATAGGAGTTATGAGTACAACAACAACAAATACCTTTGAAGTCGAAATTCGCTCAACTTGGTAAATAATAGTATGACATTCGAATTTCACATTTTCCCCAATAAAATGGCACAGGTACTATTAAACTCAACCGAATTCGACATCTGAGCAGTCCTACTGAAGATCCTTAACCTTTGTAAGTTTGACGAAAATCGAATGATAAACACGGAAGTTATAGCCATTTGAAATTTCTCCAATTACAGCAACAATAACACATGATTTTGGTATTTTCTGGACTTTCCATCGAATCAGTCACAGCAGTTTTGATTTGATCTTCTTGAAATTTTCAAATAAGGTCAATAACATTACTAGTTTCGGAAATTTATGATTTGAGTGATTCGTGTTGGTTTGCAACAAAATGGCGACCATTGAAAATAGAAAAACAACGGATTTTCTTATAAACGTGTCTCTTTGACATATTTCTTGACTTTATTCGTTGCTGATGACTGCATTTCTGAGAAGTTGAGTACGAAACCCTTCTAACATGAGCGTAGCTCTGTTTACCCAACTTGTTTCAATATGCTACCTGCGTTTTTGTTGTTTTTTGGACGTTCTTAGGTTGCTTTCATTTCATCAAGTGAACGAATATCTCGCTTGTGACAAACCTAGAATCGGTGTCGGTGCACTCGTGACAAACTGAAAGCTACTTTTATCGGCGAGTGGAGCCAAATCCACTACTCGATGTTGAGAACTTTCGGACATCCCTCTCCCCGAGATCTAAACAGCTGCTTCACTGATCTCATCGCAGAAATCGTATGATGCTCAAGCTGCTCGCAAATCTTGCCACGAGTGCTGAGAAGCAGCCATTGATAAAGAATCTAGGATTTTGACTGATCTACGCTTTTAACTGAGAACTTTTGCAGACTACGGTGAACTGGAGAAAACAGTGCACAATACCGTGTCAAACATCTAGATGCCATGTAGGATATGCAATTGAACAGAGGGCGCGGTGCTTTCCTATTTCGTTTGGGTCCACCCAACTGTGAAAAGTCAATTGCACAAAGGAAAGTGTACGTCTGAAAAGTCTTTCATTTTCCTTTTTTTAATTCAGTCTGTTTCCCCTTTTGTTTAATCTTTGACTTGTTCATACATACAAGCTATTCTATTATACCAACATCAGCTAATACAACAATGTTATCAAATAAGCAATTTCATAATAATAGCACCGCAATAAGTGCTGAACAATCTAATACGCAACTGAATAATATTAGCAGTACTGATACGAAATCAACACCACTATTATCACTGATACCATCATCGATGGACATAAAACAAACACCCAAAATGACTCGTATTCAAAGTCACGAAAATTCCGCTTCATCAAATTACAGTAGTTTTATTAACCGTCCTGATATGAAATATTCGCAAATTTCGACGGAACAATTAATGTCCAATTTAGAAGATAGTCTTGAGAGTTTTACGCTAAATGCACTTCAGTTGATCAAAGTGGCAATCCTTACATTCTGTTAAAAAAGCCAGCGCCAATTGATTCCGGGCATGATATTAGTACGATAAATCTGCTGGTGAAAGCACACACACTATAATCAGTAATAACAATAACTATTTAAATGACTCGATCAACGGCAGTACGAACAATATTTTTACTGCTCTTCAAATCGATTTGAATCGCGTCCGCGGTCTTGTGAACCCTTTTATAAAATCACAACCTTATAGCGTCAGATACAGCTGGGTCTCGTATCTACCAGCAGTTTACCTCAATGTAAACCGGAACCGATCTTGGGGGCAATGATTGGCGCTTAAACCAATCGCAATCTAATGGTGACCGTGAGGTTAGGCCTTAAAAGCCAGGTACTCATGTTAATCATACTCGACTATGCTCCGTGGTCTGATCAACTTCGCCATGAGCAGCATTCACATCAAGCGCTTTTACAACATAATGCTCATCAAAACTTTCATTATCCCCCTTTACAAAGTGCACGCTCGAAAGAGGCTAGTGCAAAGGGTCATAGGAAAATTTTTTTCATGGCATGTTCCCATCCGCCAAGGCAACAATGAAATTTCAAGCCGAGCACAGTCACATATTTCCTCGAAAGCAAGATTTGCAGCTTAAAATAAGAGAAATAAGTCAGGAGTATATGAGTCAATCCAGTTTCATGCCTCGATCGGCTGGTTCAACCACGCCCATTGAGACTTTATCCGGTCGTGTAGGGGATCAATCACAACAAGAACAAAATCCGCAGTCGCAAAAATTGCAACCACCGCAACAGTAACGAGAAATTTCGAAAACATAACAATTAACAGAAAAATTTTCGATTTCAATAGTTCGTACTGTTTTGAATGATGGAAAACAAATAACATATAAACATATTTTACGCATCAAATGAATTTAAATAGATAAAATCTATACCTAGGAAATAGTAAAGCAGAATGACTAGAACCACTAAATATAAAAAATAAACAAGTAGACTCTACACCCAAAAATAGTTACTGGTAAACAATTTTAATGGGAACATTTTTCATACAGAATACATACTTATAACGTAAAGAAAACAATTGTATGAGTCAATCAAGAGCTATGAGAACTTCTCTACATACTCAAATTGAATTCACGGAAGAAAGAAATTGGATAGATCTCGTTCGACCGAACCTGTTCCCTGAACATTGTTTTATATATTTTCTCAATATGACGAAAAGTTTGTTCAATATTTTCTATGGCATTTTACAAGTTGGCAAAGTCCCGTTCCGGCGCGAGAAGGGAAGAGAGAAAAGTTGATCTCGACGACGACGGTTAGCTGTGTGCTGGGCAACAACGGGGAGTTGACTCGAGAACGCCAGCGCAGGAAGATCGACGACGTGTTAGGTAGTGTGGTTTCGCGCGGTGCAGAAAGATACATGCGGGTATTTTTACTTAACAAGTGAAAATAAATATAAGAAATAGCTTCACAAACTCGCCTATGCCGCTCATTTAGCTGTTATCAACCAGCTTTGCTAAGTTGTTTGAGATTTTGCCGAGAGCCGTCTAAATTCTCGACCAAAATCCAGTGCAGAGCAATAATGAAACGTTCCCGGCGAAATTTCTGTCAACTTGAAAATCGAAAGCATTTGTTTATGCCCATAGTAAACCGTGAATTTTTTTTGAAGACAACGGATAGTTAAAAGGTAAGAAATGGAAACATAAATTTCCCTTACACGAAATGAGGAAATGCAAATATTTTCGAAAATTGAATACATAGGCAAGTGCAAGTGTGTTTCCTTTGTTTAACTTGGTATGAAAATCGAGTAAAAGACAGCTTTTCCCCTAAAGACCTTGTATTGGTTATGTACGTTGACCGCGCGTGTGTTAATGATCTTCTATAACCACAGTGAACAAAAGACGTTCTTTATCTGTGCACGAAAGACTTTTTAACATATTTCAACACCAACTGGATAATGAAACGAAAAAGGGAAAATATACAAGTGAAAATGAATCGTGATGCATATGTGTTACATGTATTCTGATAAGATTGTAATATACGCAAAGAAAACTGAAGAAATATATGAAAACGTATGCACTGATATTTTTTGGTGTAAAAATAAAGAGTGTAAACAGTGGAATACATACAATATTTTAATATAAGTGTATTCCTTGTAAGTGCACAACGAATTTCAAAAACGACCACAGTAGAATATATATACATTATATTGGTTGATTAAAAAGGTCGTGTATTAAATAATACAAATATATGAGCGAAGGTATTTCAAGGAATTTCCCAATCTGGTAATGCGATAGGTTGTGCAGCTTCTATTAACTATAAATGTTTAAAATTCGAAGGGTGCAATAAAGTCGCGATTTAAAGTATTTTTATCGAGACTTAACTTGGACATCGCAAGGTAATGAATAAGTTCATCATATTATTTAAATTAGTATACATTCAACGTAATAGCAAAGATTGCAGGCACTGTTACCCCACCCAACAATGAGCGCTCGTCGAATGGAGTGGGTAAGTACCTCTTTTGTTTTATTTCCCATCAACTATTGTTATTCTTTTGCTTCTTTCGATTTTTTCTTAAAGCATTTATAACGTTACATTATTACTGGATCAATTTTTTTTGTTATTCTCTCTTTTTTATTTAATACACCCGTTTTTGCATAAGTACTTATAAAAAATTGTGGTTCCGTCTCCGCCTATTTTTCAACAATTCCTAATTCCTGGTGATTTCCCAGTCTATGTGTAATCGCTAATAGGTTTCCTAGTTTGTAAAAAATTTTGAAATGTTCGATTCAATTTGTCGCCTCAAGTAGCAACTTCAATTTTGATTTGCGAATTTGTAACTATTACGTGTGATACTTTATAAACTCTGTGCTTGTAAAGAAAATCTCAACATTTACTCGTTGAATAAAATCCAAAACTCGTTGAAGAAATTTCGCGTAGGAATACTGAATTGCCAGTATTCCTAAATCTCGCGGTAAACTAATCGTGAGTACAAAACAATTGTAATAATTTTGTACGATAACGAAAAATAATCATGATGAAATGATTAAAGTTTAACATTCGGTCTTTTCACGTTGGCTGGGGCCTCGGCTCATGAGCTAGCCATCGGGCGTGCTTTCCCCTTTTTTGATTGTTACAGGTGCTTTCGCAGGGCTGCTTGGCCTTCCACACTCGATATGGGCCAAGGTGGCATTTTATATATTTCGATTCATCTGGGAGGGTTGCGTGGGGGCACCGCCACACCACTTAGATACCCCACTCTCATTTGTGGGCGGTGATCGTCCTCCTCAAGGACGAAACCGACTCGAGTTTCGCGCGCGGTTAATGGGTTATTCGTCGTCGCGTTTTCTGTTTGTGATCCCTTTTGATAGGTTACTTCGGCCATTGGCGCCTTTAACACCAGCCAATCGGTTCTGCTTTTTGACTCCGGACACCTTATAATTCGTAAGTGTGAAAATATTTTGTAGTGGAGCCTTGTGCTGTGGGAAAAGAACCCGCCCCACGGCACCGCAAAGCTAGGTTGCCAGCGCACTTACGCATCTCCAGACAAGGCCATTTCCAGCGCAGCACAGATTTCGCTCGCTGAGGCAGCAGAACACTGCTGCAGTCCTGTACGGACAATTATAACATCCGAATCACTACAGGTTCGATGATGAGTTCGGAAAATATTTTGGTAGGAAAACTAGGACGAAGATAGCAATATGAAAATCTCAGGAGGTTAGCGAATAAGATAATTAGAATTAAGAAAATAAAACCACACATTATATGCTGAGGATACTGTACTTATTTATTCGGGACATGATAAAGTTGCCATGGAGATTATCGTCAACAGGATCTTGAAAAATATCGTTTATGGCTTATCGAAAACAAGCTAGCATTGAATACTACAAAGCCAAAATACATTTTTTTTAAACAGAAGAATAAGTAAGACCTAGAAGAATAAGTAAGACCTAGAAATTAAATACCTCGGTCTTACCATAGATTACCGTTTGACATGGTTGCCTCAGATAAATAATTAGAGGAGACAAATAGCACCAATGATAGGAATGTGGAGAATATATGGAGATTTTCCAATACATATAAAAAAAAACTTGTATTAAATGCATTTGTACTGAAAAAGCTACATTATGCGGTGGTCATTTGGAGTCAATCGTCAAAGCATAACCTTTTTTTTTGTGGTAGGGAGGTGAATGCTATTTGTGCACAGAGTGTGGGACTCCCATGCGCGACTGGACTACCCACTAAACACCTCCCCTGTCAACCTGAGAACCCAGCCTGGAACCGTTTGACACATTACTTCGGGCCAGGTCTCGTTTTGTTACGCCGTGAGGCGCCTTCAAGCAGGGGAGCCCCTTTCCTAGCAGGAGGGGAGAGTGGAAGAGGAAATGCCAGAAGAGCGATCCCCAGCCCAGCGCCCCCCGGCTGCTGTGAGTCCCTTTTATATTTTAGAACTGCCCGAGCATAATGTGCCACCTGGTTCCATTCGTCAACCGATTCGAGCATCACCGCAACTATATTATCCGGGGTGAGCTCTCCCGTCTCCCTGTAGAGTTCCCTTCGCAGCCTGACCCATTTTGTACACGCAAAAAATGTGTGACAGGCAATGTCCTCCTCTCCTGGGCAAAACCGACAATCGGGAGACCGTGACTTACCGATCTTGTGCAGGTAAGACTGAAAACACCCGTGCCCGCTCAAAAGCTGGGTCAGATAGAAGTCAGTCTCACCATGCCTTCGATTTAGTCACGGTCTCACATCCGGGATGAGGCGCGCAGTCCACCTTCCCTTCGTACAATTGACCCAAGACTGCTGCCAATCGTTGAGCGAGCGCTGTCTCTCCTTGCGGACAACTATCTCCCTTGCATCCTATTTTCGGCGCAGGTAAATAGTGCGGCGCTCTCTAGCAAGGAGGGCGTCAGGTATCACGCCTGCAAACACTCTCACCGGCGAGTCGGAGACTGTTGGATACGAAGATGCAATTCTCAGTGCTCCTCTTCTCTGTACCTGTGCCAAACGTTTTCGGTATGCCTCCTTGCTGAGAGCGTCGCCCCATACCTCTGCTCCGTACAGTAGCACTGACCCTACAGCACTCATCAAGAGGCGTCTTCTTGATGGGCTGGGTCCCCCTACGTTGGCCATAAGTCGACTCAGGGCCGATATTCCCGAAGCAGCCTTCTCAGCCGTTGCCCTGATTTGCTCAGAGAAACTCATCTTCGAGTCGATCAGTAGCCCCAGGTACTTCACCGCTGGCTTCGATTCGATTTGTATGTCTCCAATACTGATCATCCTTACTCTAGGGATTCTCTTTTTTGTCAAGATGACCACTTCGGTTTTCTCCAGTGCTAAACTCAACCCGCGAGCAGTTATCCAGTCCCTCACTCGGCGCATTAGCATACCTAGCCTAAGTTGCGCTTGTTCAACGGTGCGTCCAGCGACCAGAACCGCAACATCATCCGCATAACCGACCAAGCGCGACTCATCTGGCATCTCAAGTCTCAGTAGCCCGTCGTAAGACATGTTCCACAGGTCCGGACCAAGGATAGATCCCTGGGCAACACCCAATGTAATTTCCATCCTTCCTTGGCCCTGTGTCGTGTCGTAGAGCAGGCTTCGGTCCTTTAGGTAGTTCCTCAAAAGCCGCATTAGATATTCTGGAACTTGAAAAGAGTTTTCCAGCGTGTCCAGCGTGTCCCATCTAGCGGAGTTGAAGGCATTCCTGACATCGAGTGTCACCAACAGGACGATCCGTCGCTTGGTGCGACTATATGCCTCTGCCTTTTGGACCGCGTTCACCACCTCTGCAATCGCATCAATGATAGAACATCCTGCTCTATAGCCGTACTGCCGAGGAGATAGGTCCCCAGCAGCACGATTCGCGTCAGTGAGTTTTTCCTTGATGAGTTTCTCTAGCACTTTCCCAGCCGTGTCTAGCATGCATAACGGGCGGTATGCAGACGGCGATTCGGGATTTCCCTTCCCCTTGCTGGTCAGCACGAGCCTCGCCACCTTCCATCGTACCGGGAAAACCCCGTCCCGTAGTAAAGCGTTGAATGTGCTGAGCAGCAAGTCAGGACAATGGTGATAGACGAACCGCAACACCTCAGCTGGAACACCATCTGGACCTGGAGCCTTCCTCGCTTTCAAGGAGAGGACTGCCTCCTCCAGTTCCAGCTGTGTGAAGAGTGGGTACTCTACTGCTGTGATGGGCGGGGAAGAGTTCCCACACTATCGCGTCCATCTTTCCCGCGTCATGTATACAAGGCTTCCGTAGGGCACCAAGTTTCCCCATGACCAGCTTGTAGCCAAGGCCGCACGGATCCTTGTTCACATTGTCCACTAGGTCTTGCCAGCAGTGAGCCTTGCTGCTGTTGATCAGTTTGCGAAGGCATTTCCTGGCCGACTTATATGCTGCCACCTGGTTGCATACCTCGTCACGGTTCCGCGCCCGTTGAGCCTCACGCCGAAGCTTGTGACACTCCCTCCGCTTTTCAGCGATTTCAGTAGACCACAAGTACACTGGGGGCTTGCCGTGCCGGGGTCTTTGACGGGGCAAAGAAGCGCAGCAAGCAGTCGTGATTATGCTCATAGTAGAGTTCACCACGTCTTGAGCTGCCAGTTCTTCCGTCCCCTCCGAAGCTCCCTGCAGCGGCTCACCTGCTGTGAGAACCTTGACGAACCTCTCGACGTCCATCCTTCCGATGTTCCATCCAGTTGTAGAAGGCCGAGAGCACGGACGTCGGGAGACAGCATCACTTATCTCAAACAGAATGCACTGATGATCACTGGCTGAGTAGTCCTCTAATACTTTCCAGTTTTGTATCCTCCGTACTAGGGACTCCGAGGCGAATGTCACGTCCGGTATGGTTCCCTCACAACCAATACGGCGGAAAGGCGGCGTGTTTCCGGAGTTTAGTACGGCGAGGGCCGTCCTGGCCACCATTTCCAGGATTCGTTTTCCCCGCGGATCCGTCTGAGGCATGCCCCATTCGATTGCTTTACCATTGAAGTCGCCCCCAACGAGCACTTTGCCCTCTGCGTTCGAGACAGCGCCCTCCAAAGCATTAAGCTTGGCTTGGAAAGATGATATCGACTCGTTAGGCGTTAGGTAGACACTAAAGAAGGTGATCCCTGAGCACCGAACCCACACGAAACCATCCCCCGTCCACAACTCTCCGCCTGAAAGTCACTGTTCCGAACCCAGATAGCGGCAGTACCAGTTTCATCAGAGTACCATAATGCAGGACTTTTATTATGGTGTTGCTCACTCAGCAGCAAGAAGTCGGCTTTCATCCCTCGCAAACATCTCAAGCAGATTTTGGGCGGTTGAACTGCGGTGTAGGTTTAGCTGCAGGATGCGGGTCATCGGAGCTCTGATTTTGCCTTGGCTAGGGCTTCCTGGAACACCCGGCATTTTCCTGATCCCAAGACGTGTCCAAAATCAAGTTTTGGATCAGCATCCTTGCAAAGAATACAGTGTGCCTCCTTCGTACACTCTTTTCTTTTATGTACCATTTCACCGCATTTGTAACACAGGGAACTCCTATCGGGTCCTTTGGAAAGCATAACCTTAATATTATATCCAGCATGATAACTAAAGCCAATTAAAAATATTATAAATTTTCCAATTCTCACTCCAAGATTTGTATATCAACGGACATGCACCTTTAGTCAAATCATTACTATGGAGAAAGCTAAGTTTATTCTCAAATATCTACAATCCAATGAATCGGAATAAAACCCCTTTATAAAAGAATCACAAATAAATTCATATAATTTAAGGAATGCGAACAATTTTATTATACCTTACGTCAGAACTGATCGACTAACCAACGATGGGATGATTGATGCTCTGCTTATATATAACAATCTTCCAGAAACAGTGAAAAAAGCAAACTCATTATTGGCTTTTAAGAAAAGACTTAAGGAACATCTAAGAAATTGAAATTAATGATAAGTCCTGAGGATTAAAAATGCATTATCTTAAGGCATTTAGACCCTATCTTCGGATATTTAACGACAGCTAGTTTTTATAAACTTTACTGCGTCGTATTATTTTTTTTTTATTTCTGAGAACTGAGAACGAATTGAACTAGACTAGCAAGAAACGAGTACTTCACAGCATTTTGTGTGCCCCCTTATACCGATGTTTTAACATTGCCTGGGAGGCACACGTAGGAATCGATGACGTGTGAAGAGCAGATCGCACGAGCGTTGTGCGGCGATGAAAGAGTACTGGAGAGAGTTAATTGGCAGCCACGATCATGTGATTCGACACCGTTGGACTTCTTTCTCTGGAGATACTTAAAAAAAAAGTGTACGTCAATAAGCCAAGAACAAGAGCAAAAGGATGAGACAATTCAGCACATTAACGACATTGAACCTCAATTATGTCTCAGTCATTGAAAATATGGACCATCGGATAGAAGTATGAAACCGCAGCCGTGGCGGGTATTTGGGCGATATTTTGTTTTACACATAATTGTCATAGATTCTTCTGTCATAATAAAAAATATTAACATAATTCTCTGAAAACTTTTTGTTTAATTTACAATTAACATCGCGCGTTTTGGTTGGACCACCCTTCACTTAAATTACTACCTTAAAATCTGTTTTTACGATTTAAAATAAATTTTAAATGGAAATATTTGGCTAACTACAATATAACCTGTAATCAGTAATTTTCTATGAGCATTTTTGCACTCATATCAGGAAAGTATTCATTATTTTCTAAAGAACATTCAAAAGACGGTAATAAGGTGCCCGGGCCTAAATACTACGAAAAAGAAGAAGATATCTCTATTGATGATTCGATTTCTGTGAAATTTTGTGAACGCAAGGATATTACGTTAATATTTCAATTTTATGGTGGACAGCGTAAAATTCTTAAGCCATACTATTACTAACAAAGTTGAGCGAATTTTGAATTCTGAGGTATTTGTGGCGTCCGCACTCATAAAGGCCTACCTTTGGTATTCTTTTTTTTTTCAAACTTTTAAGCTCAAAGGCGTCCCCCTAAACTTTGAGGAGACCACTTCGTTAAAGTTAAAGTTTGAGCATTGTAGTATAGAAGCTACGAAAACTCGCTTGGGGCGCACGAATAGACAAGGACGCGAAATTACTAGGTTTTTACAAAATTCATATTATAAAGCTCTAAAAATGTAATTTATGTTTCACGATGATGCTATGTTAATGCTACCCCGAAAAACAATATAATTAAAAAACCATTTTAAAGGCTGAAATTTTTAAGCAAATCATTTCACGCGAATCAACGAAGGAATTTACTAATTTCAATGCAATTACATTCCAACTAGTTTTTTGTTGAACTATTTTTAATCTCATTGCCACTAAATATAACTTCTATCTCAATTCAAAAACGCAAACGATTGCTAACCGCAACTTATTCGGAATTTCGTGGATCTTATGAGTCACGGCCGAATCAATTAAAAACCGGCAAAAAAGATCAAAACTGCAGAAAGGAAGTTGAATTTGTTGTTTGCGTTGCCTCTTGCCCACGAAATTCTCAATTGGTCAATTTTGCATGGCAATTCCCATGCCTTAGCTATTACAACACGAATTTATTGATGCCTGGCAAGAAAATTCCCAGAAAAAACTGCCATTAGGCGAAGGTGCGAATGATTCGGAGCTGTGCAAAAATCATCCAAGCACCGGAAGCAAACTTGGGCGCGTGACTGTAATGCGAACGTGAAAATGGCGCAAAGGTACTCGTATTGCGGGTTCAAATGCCAGTTACACTCGTCAGGGGTGTGAAACGCGACCAGGGCATTACGGTAATCCCTTGCACGCCACACGCAAACTCTCCAACGGTTGTTTTTATTTACAAAACATCACGACCAGGTAAGGTACAAAGGTCAAAAGAGAAATGACCTGAAACGATTCCGGTTTGTGCTTGGCTGCCGTGCAACGCCTGTAGGGCACAATTTGGGGATGCACCCGATGAATTTTCTGAAGATTCGTCAATAGTGCAATGAACAAAGATGCGCTGCCCTCTCACCGCGATACAACTCGCGTTCGATTCTTATCTAAATGCGAGCAACAGTCGAACGAGCAGCTCGCGACCACTTGCTATCTTGAACGTGTTGGAGCAGAGCAAACAAAAACAAGAAGACACCGCGGATCGGATCCCTTGTTTAATGTTGCAGATATCGTTTGCAATGCAGTTTTCATTTTCGCGGCTAATATCTAAACAAACAAACAAATTACTCAGCCTATGATAATCCAAAGTAAACACGAACATTGTTCAGACGGCGTTGGTGCTGGTACTCCTCGGGACGCGGTTCAAGGCTCCTGATTGCATTCCTTGTCTGCTGCAGCGACCACTGTTTATGTGCACTAAACATGCAACCGCACTGGCCCTTTGGCAAGGAACAACTTTTCGGACTCGACTTTGTTTTGCTTCGCGCGCCCACCAAACGACACTTGGAGGGTGAATCGCGGCCGTTGATGTTTTGCTTATTATTCACCTCACACTGAATTTAGCACCTCGTCGCACACTTGTTTTCACACTTCGCAATCGAATTCTATGAAATCTTTTCTCAGTTTCCACGTATCAATCTGAAAATCAGAGTAAAAACACGAAAACAGACGTTTCACACTGCGAGTGACAAAAGCCGACACTCCTTCCGCGTGCTCGAATATTAACTGACGTCTGTTTTCAAAGATCTTCTCTGCAGCCGTGCAGCATACACACATGAATATGTAATCATATAGCATGGCGGAATGATTGGGATAGGAACGTGTAATTGCATTCTACAGTTGTGCGTTGCGCAAGCTTGGCGGTGCTGCACGCAATTTCTCCAGCCAAGCATTTCATACATAGATATATGTTTATATGTCTTTGATTTCATATGAGGAAAACGAAGAATTTAATTCATGGTGTGGAGAAAATAACCGAAGCAGATGCGACAGCTGACAGTTGTCCAATTGTTGATTACACTCGTGAAAACGTTACATGGCTATTTTGTGAGCGACTGTGGGAGCAACCTGTTCGCGGTGATGCCATACGTACAATTGTCGCGTGACATTACATCCCCTTTACACGTGCAAAGTAAATAGTTCATAAGAGTGCACATCATATCCTTCTTAGCAAATCATAATTACGCTTAGAAGGAAAATTAACTTACAAATCTTTTCTCACGCATGGGCTCAATGGAAGACATTTTTGTAGAAAGTGAAATTAAGAAATAGGGCTATACAGAAACGTGAATAAATAGGGCTATACAGAAACGTGAATAATGGAACCATAAAATTTCATTTCAAAGTGATTCAGATTATGTGTGATTTTTCAATTCCGTTGGAAATTCATGATCAAAAGAAAAGATGTAGCTAGCATTGTGCAGAATTCGGTCGTAATTTTTTCAATTGGCATATGACAATTGATTAATTTCTGATTGTGAAATCGCATGATGAACGATTCGTGAGTTCTCACAGTTAACAATCAATTTTCAGTCTTTTAATATATTTGATTGAATCTCACTATTTATATCTTTCATGCTCCGTGAGGCCCAGACTGGGACCATTTCGGATCCTCAGCTAAAACCTGTACAGGGCCCCTCTACTGGAGGGTGTGGGGGTATGAAAAATTTTTGAAAATTAGGTGTTCGAAAAAGCGTTTTTACGCTGTTTTGGCACTTATAAAGAAGAAAAATTCAGCTAGCTTTTTATACGAATATTATGATTTTCGACTTTGACTTTATTATTTATTAAAATAAGAAATTCACAGTATTTTTAGGATACAACAACAACAACACTACAAAATACATGCTGTAGAACTGCCAATAATTATAACGGAGTTCAAAATAAAGTGCAGATTTTATTCACACGTCCGAGTGTGAACGTCGTATGGTGCGGGTTAAAGTTTGCGTTCTCTTGTGTTTTAACCGAACGACTCCGCCATGATGGCGAATGGACGCTAACATGCGAGAGAGTGTATATGCTGCCCATAAAATTAAAAACTACCCAAAGTCATAAGGGGAATCCAAAATCTCGATCTATGAGGAAGTCAAAGTCAAAGTCAAAAGCGCTTTATTTAATACTATTCGTTATAAATTTTTTTTTAAAAGAACATAAAGCAAATTCCAAACAATAAAACTATAAAAAACTTAATGGCCCGAATGGCTCTCTAAATTTATACGTTATCAGTTAAACACATTTAATGAAAAAAATACACTTGCAAATTTAAATTAATTAAGATTATTTCATATTTTTTGATTCAATTGGAAAAAGGAGAAAAAACCAACCAGCATTATTCAAAAATTACTTATATTACTAACACAACAATGAACTTATATCCTATACCTAATATGTTACACCCTAATTCTAAATAAGTTCAATCAAAAAAAAAAACAAAAAAAACGTTACCTTATATTGAAACCTATACCTAAATTATAATACAAATAAACAACAACACTAGATGTAGCAATAATGAGATGAATCTAAAAAACTAAGTAACGAGAAAAAGCACAAAAACAGAAAATAAACACGAATAATTTAGACATTGTCATTCAGCCACCAATACCTAGATTGCTCCATCTCAGCTCGACCAGCCTCAACGAATCTAGCAAATGAGTATCTCCATTGGAATTGTTGGTCTCGTGAACTCAGATTCGGAGGATATTTTATCTTCTTATCGGTGGCCCGTCGGTATATGTGATATATGATTGGGACGCCATCAGAATCAAAAATATATCGATTCATGTCCAAATACACGAATGCTTCTGGAGGAACGAAGCCAGTAGTGAGGCAAGTCACAATATACCCGTCTGTAGGGTGGAACGGCTGTGAAATCCAAGGGTTTTCACTAACAGTTACAGATCTTGCGATATGATTCCGAAGAAGTTTCAATATGAAGATATCGACTCTTGTCACTTGAGCAGTTTGATAAATTTTTCTATTCGATATATAGTGCTTCCAATCCGTCTCAGGCTTTCTGTACAAGCCAGTACATGCACAAAGACATTTCCTTTCGAAAACTCTTAATCTTTCCATTGTACTAGCACTCTGGTTGTACCAGATCTGGCACCCGTATGTCAAAACTGGTCTAACCAGGGTCTTGTAACAAATAACTTTGACTTTTTGATCAATGTATCTGGAATGAAAGAGTCGCCGAAGGGCCATGACTACTTTTAGTGCCTTACTGAGCATGATTTTGACATGTTCAGTGTAGTACAGATACTGATCGAGATGAACACCGAGGTATCGAACACAGGATTTATGTGGAACCCGTTCTGAACTACCCTCACCAGCCATAATGTGGAAATCCTTCCAATTACGTTTCAGGTCTTGACTGGCCACCTGCAGCGTTGTCCGAAACAAGATTGTTTCGCACTTCTGCGCATTGATTTTCATTCGCCAATTGTCAGTATAGAGCTGCACATCATTAAACATTTTTTGAAGATTGCTCTGAACTATTGTAGCTTTTCGGTCTGCCGTATAGATGATCAGATCATCAGCAAACGCTACCAATGATCGCGTTGGCGAGACATTAAAATCAAAGCTGTTCAATAACTTGCGAATGAATATTGAGAAAAGCAGGGGCGCAGTAACTGTTCCCTGCTGTACACCATTCAAGACCTTGAACTCGCGCATTGTTGTCAGATTTCCATCAGTTACAACAAACGATTTCCCGTATAACATATTACACATCATGGCGACAAGGTGTCTGGGGAACCTGTCCTGAAGAAGTTTGAAAACTAGTCCATCTAACCACACCGTATCGAAGGCTTTCTCCATATCAATGAGACATGCTCCAACACATTCTTTGTTGTTTAGTTTCCAACAGATGTCTGAGGTTACTTTCGTTATTGCATGTCTGGTCGAATGCCTGGCACGAAAACCAAATTGGCAATTCGGCATCAACTCATATTTCTCAATGTGGGCGTTTAATGCTCTGTTGAGTATCACTTCAAACACCTTGCTGATGTTAGGCAGCAAGCTGATTGGGCGATAGCTTTTAGGGCATGAAGATTCTTTTCCTTTCTTCAAGATCGGAAATACCTTAGCCTTTTTCCACTCATTTGGGAAATATGAATTGTTCAACATGTTGTTGAACAATATGCAATAATTCCTAATAGCAACCTCAGGCAAATGTCGGAGAACTATATTTGGAATACCGTCCGTACCACATGATTTTTTGTTGTTTATTCTGCGAAATATGAAACACAAGTCTTCATAGCTGACAAAATAATCAATAAGATTCAAGCTCGGTATGAGGTCAGATGTGAATGTTTCATCGAAATGAAGAATTGATTGGCCGTTCAGGCTTGATTTGAAGTCGGAAACTTTTGCTTCAACGACCTCCGAAAATATTTCATTCCTTCTCTCTGGGTTTGGCAGATGAACCAATTCTAAATGTGTTCCAATCAGGGCAAGTTTCTGCAATCCATCACATATAATCCTGTTTCCATTTCTATCCGGAGTCGTACTATCAATTTCGATACCAGCTCTATCGAGAAGATTTATCTCATCACTAGTGACTTCAAGATTCGATACCTTCACTCGAGACTTCTTGCGGAATAAGCTATTCACTTTCGCGAAAACGCCATCTGGGTCCTGGAGGCTAATACCCCTCAGTTTTTCCGCCCATTGATTGCTGACCTCACTCCTGAAGTATGAACGGATTAAGTTCCGGGCATTCTTCAGGTGTAATTTCAACAAAGCCAACGAGGGATGGTTGTAGTCCAAAAATCGTCGATAAATATTGTTGACGCGTGTGAGAAGAAGGCTTTTCAATCTTTTCAACCTTGCGATGGTTGGTGTTTCATATCCTTCCATATTGTTTCGATGTTTAATCTTGGGAACGACTTTCTCAATCGTTTCCGACGTCAGCTTCTCTAACTTCGACAAATAGAGATCTATTTCATCGTCAGTTAGATTTCTGTTATTAGGAACCATTGAGCAAGCGTTGCCACCATCAGAAGAAGGACATTGCTTCTGGTACTCCCGATTAAATTTCTTTTGAAACTTTCCCCAGTCTGTTTTTTTGAAATTCAACCGATGGTTTTCATGTTGAACTGGAATGAGGAAGAAATCATCCCTTTGATGATTGATTTCCATTACGATTGCGTTATGGTCGCTATCGTAAGGAAGCACCGGCAGTTTCCATTGAGGACTATTAAAGCTGAATTCAAGTCTTGCGTCAGCAATGCAGAGGTCCAAATATGAATTTGTCCTAGGGTATGTTGGGAACTCCGACCCATATAGGTTGCACCTGTATTCAATTTGGTTCTCTGTTATCCATGATTTCAGGAATACACCTCTTGGATTATTGGTGGCGTTTAGCCATGATGTATGCTTGGCATTCAGGTCACCGGCAAAAATATAATAATTATGCAGCCTGTTCAATTCAAGTATTTCAAACAAGGAATTGAGTTCCTCCTTGAACTTGAGAACATTTTGACCAGTTGCATAGGCAGAGATAACGAAGAGGTTATCCCCACCTGGCAGTGAAATTTTGATGACGGACACTTCAAGAAATTCAAAGTTTTTGAATTCGACTTTTTCAATATTTTGGAAACAATAGGGTCTTCTAACCAATATCCCGGTGCCACCTCCCCCATCACCTATTACCCTATCGTTTCTTACGAATGCAAAATCTTTGAATTCCATGGAATGCCATGAATTGAGGTGGGTTTCAGTGAGAAGTATAATGTCAGGCTTTTGCTTAACAACAAATTCAAGGAGATAATCACGTCGATGTATAGCAACGATAGAGTTGACGTTGATCGATATGAGGTGAAGCCTATCCATGGGAATATGACTGGATGACAAGTTATTATTAGGCATTTGAAAGACCTAAACGCTGAAAAGCAAAGTTAATTTTTGAATCTTGTCTGTCGATCCTCTCCGATAAAGAATTAAGTTGCTGGTAAATTTTGAGAAGCAGCTCATTATTGCCACTTACATTATTTACATTATTTCCAGCATTTTCTGCTGGTCCTCTAGCGGCGAGTGCAAATGATACTCCGGGCTTGACGAAGTTGGAAGGTATGATATTACGGTGTACTTGTGTTTGCTTTGGAGCAAATTTAACTTTTGCATCTTGATATCGGGAGCATCCTCGATATGATGCTGGGTGACCAAAAACGCCGCAGTTAACGCAGTATAATTTTTCTTTAGGCTCCGTCTGAGCCAATTTGCACTCACCGGGAGCATGAACGTCTTTGCATTTAACGCAACGATAGTGCATGGCACAATTGGCAGCCGAATGTCCAAATCTTTGACACCGGTAACACTGGTTGACTTCTCTTTTCTGGAGGCGTTCCCACCTCACCACTCTGAAATTTAAGTACCTTATTTGTTGAAGGGCACTTGGACTGCTCTTATTTGCAATTTGTACCAGGTAAAGTGGTCAATTCTTCCTTTCTATGGTCGACCTTCTTGTCGCAAAGGCTTTGACTGAAACAAAATCAATATCTGGTGCAGCCTCCTTGAGCACCTGAAGAAGATCGACCGTATCCTCTCCGCTGTCCAAACCCTTCAACAAGAAGGTCTGATTCTTTTCACTTTTTGGGGTATAGGTGAAGTGTGGAACCTCCCCAGAAATCAGCGCATCTTTGGCTGACTTGAAATCAACCAGTGATTTCGTCCTTATAGTTAATTTTTCGACATTAACTCTTTTGATTTCGAAATTGGCCAGTTTATTTTCGGCTGCCAATAGCCGAACCATATCTTTCCCGGTTTGTACGAACACGTTGATTGGCGGAACTTTTTCTGTCTTGTTGGAAGCTTTTTCAGAGGAACCAGCAGAACTGCGGGCTGGTTTTTTCTCCTTATTTTTGTTCTTTAAATATTGAATGAAATTAACGTCATTATCTTGATTAAAATTACCTCTGATGTTTTCTTCGATTTCCATATCTTCGGTTAATCCCTCCAGCGCTGCAAAATAATTTCGGCTCTCGTTGGTGCCACCAGCACTTAGAACTTCCTCTGGATTTACTTGCTTTGCACTTTTCTTCGGCTTTGTTACCTGTTGCCATTGATTTTGTGGCTGCGTCTTTTGAGGCTTCATCCCTTGCTTGAAAAGATCCTTGAGAGACTGTATCTCTTGCCTTAGTTCATATTTTCTTTCTGCAATTTGGCCATTTGTTGATTGTCCGCTATTATTTGCAGCTTGCACCCTCCATCTGCGGAGTTTTCTTCGTTATGTTTTCTTTTGGTGATTGTTGCCAGTTTCGTATTCGTCGTTTCCCCAGGTTGCCCCAACGGTGGGAAGCCGTCAGGCTCCTCCATACCAGCGGCGAAATTTTCTTTGTGAATTTGTTTTTCGTTACCAATCGAAGTAAAAATATTCGATAGAAATTTCCTGAGTCGATTACTTCGACAATATAAGATTTTTTCCGATAAAAATTAACTTCGGACTAACGTTTTTAAAAAATTAATTTAATTTTTGAAAACTTTTGACAGGAGCGATTTAAAAGACGTCTATACGCAAAGACTACTACGATCACCCCTTTCGATCTATGAGGAAATCGCCCAAAGAATTGACGCCAGCTATATTGGGCACCGACGGCGGGGTACACCTGCCAAATAAAATCCGGCATTCCATCTCATAGCATCAAGCGCCCTGGGCCGCTCAGTGACCAACAACACATACCAGCGAAGGTGCTCAATCCGTCACCAAAGAGTAACGCCGCTAAAAACGCATTCTTATCGCCCGAAATCCGAGACGTCATAGAACGCGAGTTTATTTATTTATTTCAAAAAATCAATTTACAGACTATTAGTCCAATTATAAGTCAATTAATAGATGAATACAAATATACGAATTCAAAATATGGAAGAAATTAGAGAAAAAAAAAAAAAGATCACAATTCAATGATATCAAATATTAAGGCTTATAGGCGTATTTATAAACTTAATTTTTCATAAAAGTTTTGAATACACTAAGAGACTGTGGTAGAGGACCAAGACTTCACTAGTTGTGCATACAAGGTAAGTGTAGTAAGGGCGAGTGGAAGAAGGTGTTAGTGCGTGCATTCGGAGCATGAAATTGCGGTGAGGATTTATTAGGGCAAGCAGCTTGGAATGTATTAATTTGCCTACATACATTTTGAGGTAAAAGACTATGAAGAAGCTTGAACAAAAGACATTCGTCAAGGAAAGGTCGTCTGGACTCGAAGGTAGGAAGCTTCAAAATATGTAGTGAATCATCATAAGGTGAGTAAGGAAGGTTGAATTTGAAGAATAGAGACTGTGTGGATCTGCGTTGAGCTGACTCAACAGCATCGATGTGCTTCCTGTGGTGTGGACTCCAAATTACTACGTATTAGTGAGAAGTAAAGACACATACAGGAGGTGATATGTTGGAATGACGAAGCGGATCGTATAATAAACACAGTTAAGCGGGGGGCTTTCTTAATAATCAGAGCAATGTGGGGATCAAGGTTCAGTTTACAATCGAAAAGCAAACCAAGATCCTTAAACAAGGTTACATTGCTCAAAGGGATACCAACAAGCCTATACGTTGAGAGAAGAGGAAATTTTTTACAGGAGAATGTCATTTGATGGCATTTGGAACTATTTAAGGAGAGATGGGTCGATTCACACCAGTCACTAAGACGCTGAAGATCGGTCTGAAGGATATCCACGTTTAAAAGGGAATCATGACGATTCAGGGCATAAGAGAGAAGCCAGAAATAGAGACAAATAGGGACTTTGAACTCTAAAAATTTCTCAAATCGGAGAGAACGATCCACTGAATCAAATGCTTTAGAAGAATCTGTAAAGATAACGTCCACTTGTTGTTGCTGATCGAGAGCAGCTGCAATATGATGGGTAAAAGAAAATAAATTTGTAAGGGTCGATCTGCCTTCGACAAAACCATGCTGTTGATCTGCTTAAGATGGGAGGGCAAGTGGATACAGCACATCAAAAACTATCTTTTCAAGAATTTTGCCAAAGCAATGAAGAAGGGAAATAGAATAATAGTTTGAGACGATATTTCGATCACCAAATTTGAAGATAGGAAAAATGTGGGCAAATTAGGAGGGGAAAATCCCACAGGATAAACTCGAATTAAAAATAATTGAAAGGGGAACACAAAGTGAAGAAGATAAAGATTTTGGTAGCAAATTTGGAATGCCATCAGGGCCCACACGCGTATTGTTGTCAAGATTATTTAAGAGTATCTCAACCTGCAAGGGGTTTGTACAAAAAGTAGTAGAGGAAAAAGAGCGAGAAGCTAACGAAAGGAGAATGCATAGCCCTGCCGAAAAAGGAAGAATAATGAGAAGCGAAGAGTTCACAAGATTCTTGAGGAGTAAACGATGTCACGCCATCTAGACTAAAATTATCAGGGGCATGATGAGAGCTCCTTAAAAATTTTACGTACGACCACAACGCACGAGTTTTATTCGACATTAACGTAGTTTAAATGTGGTTAACATATGCAAGAAGTGCAGAAGTGTTGATTTTCTTGGCCACGACATGACGCTCTTTGAATTTAGCGAGGTCAATTGGAAGACCGCAGGATAAGAATTTTCGGCGGGTCATATCTTGAGCTTTAATTGCAATGGCAACATGTGAATTAAACCAAGGAGCATCTTTAGGTCTTCATGCTGGGAACAAAGGAGTAAATCACGAGATTAAGGACAAAAAAACATATAGAGCTTATCAGCACAATCTTTAGTGCGGAGATTGCTGAAGAAGGATACCAAATCATGGCATTAAGGCCAGCTTCCATGCTCGATAAATCGGATTTCAAAAAATTAAAGCAGGAAGCTGAGAAATTCTTCTAAGAATGAGAAGATATGATAGCAAGCTCTATGGAGAGCGGTGGATAGTGGAAAGCAGGTTTGACAAAGGATGAGAGTGCCACCGATGTGGACAGAGAAGAAGGTGGCAAGTCGGAAAGAACAAGATCAAGAAATTTGTTATTCGCATTAGGAATAGTGTTGGATTGAGCGAAAGAACAAAGGGAAATAAAAGAAGAAAGAGCAAAAGACATGCTACTGCCAGAAACTATGGAGACATACATTTCATTCCAAACAATAGAGGGCAAATTGAAGTCATGTTACGGGGTAACGCCATATAGGTTATATTCAAGTCGACCATTAAGGGATCTTGGCACAACTTTACGGAATCAGCCGCGAATAAACGCAAACCCCACGAGCAGAAAGCATAAAATAACGTACACCAAAAATGTCTTAGGTATTATGAATGCACGACACCAAACCCAATCATCTCAACATCATCAAACTACAACCACAACAATTTTGCCAGCGGCACAACCTGGACAAGTAATTGTTAGTGAGGATTTTTTGGAGCATGCAACCTTTAGCTCCAATTCAAATGCTGCGGGCAGCGCAAATGTGATAAATTTAACAGCCAATTATTTAATGAATCAACCTCAAATCCTTTTATTGTCGAGGGACGGTAATGGCGGGAATATGCTCATCGATTCATCATCGAATTGAGGTCACGGACATAGAAATCTGAAGTTAGTCGTTAGTAATGTAGCTGTTCTAGCGAAACACTCTCCCGGAAGTAGTCAACCGACATTTAATTTCCTTAATGAAGAAGAAATATCATATTTGACAACAGCAAGGAACCAATCGGCACAGTCGAATGTAGCTCAACAACAACCAGTCCATCATATCTCATCAACTGGTAACAGTGTGTCAAATGGTAGTTCCAACTCAGCACCAGCAATCAATTCGCTGCCAACATTACTTTGAGCTACAAATCTTGTAACAGAGGTCACAGGCGGGCATGAACACTTTCGGTTAGTCCCAATACCAACTAAACGTTGCGGTGTTATGAAAGCAGGCTGCAGAAGTTCAGGTTGCTGCTGATTAGATATCAATTGCAGATATTTCGGTTGTGCTTGTTGCTGTAGTTGTTGTACGTGATGATGTTGCTCCTGGCAACCAGGTGACAGTAGCTGTTGAGGTTTCTTTGGAATGGCTGCTTTGCTGGCATCAACCGCAGTTCACACATCAGAGCTCTTAGCAGCTGAAGTAGAGCATAATGTTGGCAATAATGCAGGAGGATTGTTCACTGTTGATGGAAGGAGTATATACTTTGCTGCGAATTTTCTGTAAAATTTTTGATTTCTCTTTTAATGCTCTGAGCGTATATGAGATTGTCACTCCACAACAGTTGTTGCACCGAAAGAAAATTTTTGAATCGAATTTCACACGGATCTCATAAAAGGATACAGGGATCCCTAGGCATTTTAGGTGGAAAGACTTCGCACAATAAACATCAAACTCAATAAATTTGGCTCGTAATGATTCGGGTTCATTACACTTTTGACATTTAATGTCGTAGGTTGGAGAACTTACAGCCATTTATAATGAAGTAAAAAAAAAAAAAAAACACAGGAAAAAAAATATAAATTAATTAAATAAATTGAGGGTATTTGTTAAAAATCACAAGCATTGCAAATTTGCTTAATTCAAATAAATTTCTTTGGGTTAAAAGTATTTATTAAATTTGATCACGTTTCTAGGGTTAAACGTTTCTAGGATTAAGTAATAAAAATCAAAAAATTAAATGTCAAAAGCGTATTTTGCCTACCGCTAGGCGTATTTTGCTGATAAAAAATTTATGGAAGATTGAAAGCACTTGAAAGTACACTCAGATGTTATCCTATTATGAGGGGCACGAACAGTCTATGAATACACTGAATACACTGTTTACTTCACAAAAGTTGCATTTAAGTCCACAGAGCACTAACAGATGGCACTGAATATCGCAAAAAAAGAAAAAACGGCCAAGAATTCAATTCTTGGCAAATAAATTGATGATTTGGAAGATGTTTACACTTCGCATTTATCAAGACGCTCCACCTTTAGCATAATGACGCAATCTGGAATCGGGTCACTCGACTCAAACCGAACGATTCAATCCAAGTGAATATGCCGAGATATTGGCAATAATCAAGAAAAAATGCACTGCGAAAAGAATAAGATCAGGCTCGTTATTGTTTCAAGCATTTGTTCAGTTAAGAGTATTGGTAGCTCAACATCAACCAGCAGGCAGACACGAGACGACAAATAATCCTGTGACAATGGCATCAGGAAATTCAACTGAAGCAGCCAGAACGGACGTGGAAATGCGAAGAACCACTATAGTAGATGACGACTTTCAAACTTGTCTCGAGAAAGAAAGGCCAGAAATTAGATAAAAATACTAATATAGGCTTAAGTAAAAATAGGTATCACCTCCTCAAAAACGAACCAAATTCGAGTAACACCACACAAGATTCCCTGTCTACCCCCCAAAAATACTTGGCTCCCACCCGTATTTATTAATAAAATTTCAGCCCTTTCACTTGCACTCTTCATGGGTACTTCACTTGCACTCTTCATTCAGAGATGACTATCACAAGATCATCGTGGATAACATTGAAGTGCACGACCTTTTGATTAAAATGATGAAAGATAAAAACCTTGGTGGTCACGCTTTTACCCCACAATGGCACAGAAAACCTGTAGCTGTACTTAAAGGCCTGAGTAACTTGTTTTCCCATCAGAGGATACAAGAAAATATACAGCATTAGCTTCCATCAATTTCCTTCGAAATAAGCACGACTGCTTGGTCTAGACAAACCAATCTAAAACTCAACCTCTTTTGTATCGTTTTGTCTTCCGATGATGACCCTAACAAAATTATCACGTTACGATGCATTTCAAACCACAAACTCCTGTGGGGAAAAACCGAAGAAAGGGGACATAACACAATGCTACAGGTGCCAATGATTTGGTCACGTAGCTTCAAACTGTGGTCATGCACCAAGGTATGTAGCCTGGGGCAACAACCACGAGGGAAAAAGTTAACCCATCTCTAAAGATCAACCCATTTTCGCGGTATATTGTGTTCTCTGGGGCTCCGGAGATCACCCAAAAAACTTTTCAGGATGCCCTGAACGGGTAAAACTTAAGGCCAGATTGGCAGAGAAAAAAGCAGTAAGATGCAACGGCGTACAATTCTATCCACCCGCCCCATACTTTTTTCAACCCACTGACTGCCCAGCATTAACTCCTGGATGGAACGTTAATCCAATTGTAAACCCCCCTGAAAAGCTACAATTATCATTCTCTTTGGCAATAAAACATCCAAATGTTCCTAACAACTCTCCAGGCCCAGCAGATATTGCCTTCGGGTTTATCACACAAGAAACCCTGGAACGTCTTGGCATCTCCGCCAACACACTTTTCAATAAAGCCAGGGAATTCGGTTCAATATACAATAATTTAACATTATCAAAAGATAAGTCCATAGCCCTTGTTAACTTTTTTCTGAGCTTTTTCATCGATATCTCGACCAATAACTAAATTAACTCTCCTTGCGGTTAATATTAACTCTATTCAACAACATGCCAAACGTATAGAGCTGCAGCACATGCTGGAGCACTATAACTCAGACTTCGTACAAACTCACCTCCGGGCAGTGCACGTACCCCAATTTCCAAACTACATCATTTTCCGCATTGACCACGGATGAGGGACCGCGGTTCTTGTGAAATCCAACCAACCATACATCAAGAACAAGACTTAGTGGCTGGAATATCATGTACTCTCGTCTCACTACAAATGCGAGACACTGGTGGGCCCATCCGCAAGTTCTTTATCGGTTCGCTCAATTCCCTGTAATCTAGGCCCCATCATGACCAACAATCTTAACCAGATTTTAGCTGTCGCTGATAACTACGACGAAGTCATCTGGGGTGGTGACCTTAATGCACAACATCCATTGTGGGGCGACTCAATAATTAATACAAATGGCAACACACTTTTTCAATGGCTCACCTCCGACAACCAAATGTCCCTCGGAATCGTAAATGCAGGAGTCCCAAAATTTCCACGATGGAGCTCTTACTTGGACGTCTTCATCATATCAACCTGTCTCTTACACCCAAGATACCTAGGAACAAACCGTTTAGTACCATCAGATCATTACGCCCTTCTGCTCCATCTATCCCTTGAAGATCTTTGGTTCATTGTACCAACAACCTCAAAAAGCCGTTCCTATTTAAACGTCCATTGGTGTGAATTCAAATAAGAGCTTCAATACAATCTTCAAGAAGTAGCTCCGGATAATCTTATACTTTCGAACGACGAAGTTGAAATGGAGATACACAAAATCACATCCTATCTAGTACGCGGGAATATATTTTTATCTGATCCCAAATTAACTGCCTTAGCACAATAATAGGCGAGAAATTGAATAAAGAGCTCAAATCCCATTTCAAACAGCGTCTTTTAGATATAAAACCCTCTCCCAATATTTTTCACAAAATTGACAAAATCACTGGGCGCCTAAGCCAATCATACAACTTAAATGTTGACCCAATCCGCAGCGATGTACAAACGTTTTCCACAACAGAGGAAACACTTCCGCGTGTACTAACTTCTAAGGCTCTCTGTACAGCGCCAGCTCCTCCAAAGACGAAGTGACAAATTCATCGGTACAGGAAATAACCGATCTTTTCTTAAACGAATACAGAGGTTCCTTTCTTACTATTTTTTCCCCATTTGATCGTTCGTCTTGTCCAGTCAACTACGATCATGATACTGTTTTCATGACTTCTACCGAAATCGAACATATCCTACACTCCCTTAACCAGAAGAAATCTTTCGGCCCAGACAGAACCCCCAATTATGTCCGGCAAAAATGCGCAAGCATCCTAAGCAGCCCCTTGTTGTAGTGATTAACAATTGCATTAATAAGGGACACTTCCCTAAGGCCTGTAAAAAGGCCATGTCCATCCCAATACTCAAAAAAGACTCTAAGGGAGAAAAATCGAAACTTAGGCCGATATCGCTCCTATCAAACCTAGGGAAATTTTTTTAAAGAGTCTTACTCCGTTCCCTTCGCAATTTCATTAGTCGCTACATAACAGATGAGCAATTCAGATTTACAGAAAAGATGTCAACGGAGCAAGCAACACTCTGTCTTCACGATTTCATCTCCGAGGCCCTTAGAGAAAAAAAAGCTACCATCGCCTGCACAATAGATCTAAAAAAGGCGTTCAACTCCGTCTGGACAAAAGGAGTTCCTTTCCAATTGGTCCAACTGCAATGCCTTATTTCACTGAGTCGCATAGTAACAAGTTCCTTAGCAGAAAGATAACCCGAGATTAAAATAGCTAACTCAACATCAGCTACTGTTCAAGTCTACTCTGGAGTTCCACAAGGATCCATCGTTGGTCCATCCTTTTTCAACCTATATGTTTACGATATACCATCAGCTAGTAGTATCACCAGAAATCTTAACCTAGATCGCGACCTAAGCCCAAAAGCCATCTTTTAAGCAGACGATATTATCCTAACCGCCAGCCACTCTAGACCATACGAATCACTGCCCTTACTAAAGCAGCAAACTGAGAACCTACAAAAATACTTAATTAGATGGGCGCTAGACGTGAATGCAAACAAGCTTATATTCTTCCGCAATGCCAGCGGAACGGGCCACTGCTTTAACTATTAACGAACAAACCATCCCCCTCAAGCAGTCTATCACATACCTTGGCGTTCTTTTCAATACTTCCTCAAATTCAACCCACATGCCCGGACAGCTTTGAAAAGTTACAGTGGTAACAGCGACTCTAGCACCTTATTCTCTAAGAAATGTCTGGAAACTCGAACCAAGCTGTTAATGTACAAGACTTTTATAAGACCCATCCTGACCTACTGTTTTCCCCACTATTGCTGAGGAATTACAGGTTTCGAGCGCAAAATCTTAAGAAAATGCCTCTATAAATACAGAAGCCCAAATAAGAAGCGTTTCAAGACTCAGATTCTCTACGGAGAGGCCAAAATAGCTTCCATCCTACAATACCTCCAAGTGAGTAGCAGAAAACGCACATCCAACTGTTTCATACACCCTAAGTCGATTGTGAACAGTCTTTTTCACCGGGACACTACTCTAGCCGAAGGTTCATATCATAGATATAGAGAATACTGGATCCGCAACCGGTCGTGAGAGCCGAAGCAATGAGCAACCTTCGCTAAAATTGTGTGAAGTTTAAAAAGTTTATAATTTTGAAGATCACGTGTACGTAATCGGAACTTTAGTTCACTGTTTTATTAAAAAATTTACGAATTTTTCATCCGCTTTGACACATGAGTTTTCTCGCCGTTTTTGCACCTCTTTCTTTTTCTTTTGCGTTGACGTTCGAGTTTTCTGTGAGAGTCGTTTGTTGTGCTGTACTTAAACTGTTGTACGAATGATAACGAAGGCGCGATCGTGTGTACGTGAAATGCATAGATATAGAGTACTGGATCCGCAACCGGTCGTGAGAGGCGAAGCAATTAGCAACCTTCGCTAAAGTTGTGTGAAGTTGAGGTTTGAGGAGATATGCTTTTAATTTAGCACTCTATTCACGGCAAAACACGTTCACATTTAAAAAGTTTTTAATTTTGAAGATCGCGCGTACAAAATCGGAACTTTAATTCACTGTTTTAATTAAAAATTTACGAAATTTCCATCCGCTTTGACACTTGAGTTTTCTCGGCGATTTCGCGCTCTTTTCGATTTTCTTTTGCTTTGACGTTCGAGTTTTCCGTGAGAGTCGTTTGTTGTTTGTACTCAAACTGTTTTCTGAATCATAACGAAGGCGCGATCGTGTGCACGTGAATTGAAATTTCGTTGGTGTGCGCGGGTGTCAGTGGGGGAAGCGATTCTTCTGAAGAGAGAAAAGAAAAACCTGACTGGAAACAAAGGGGAAGGAGAAGCAGACTGAATCATATTGTTTCGAGAGCGTAAGTTATTTATAACTTATTTTTGTGGCAAATTTGCTTCTCACATGGACGAGTACACAGGTTCTCGTTGCTCGTTCATTTGTTTATATGTCTTTGGTGAAATGAAATTTTGTCGGTGTGCGTGGGTGTCAGTGTTTCTTTTGAAGAGAGGAAGAAAAACCTCTCGAGAAACAAAGGGGAAGGAGAAGCAGAGGGAATCATAAAGTTTCGAGAGCGTAAGTTATTTATAACTTATTTATGTGGCAAATTTGCTTCTCACATGGACGAGTACACAGATTCTCGTTGCTCGTCCATTTATTCATATGTCTTTGGTTCATATTTATCACCCATTAAACTTCTCTCTTATAACCATCCTTTCCTCGTCGTTTGAGCATCCCTCCCATTTCAAAAGTCACTTATCTATACATACGCAGATGTTAGAATAAACTCTCCAACTATCCCTCCTTACATCACGTCTTCAACACATAAATAATTGTAAATATTTACCCGCACGAAGCGGGCTAACACAGGTAAGCTGAAAATAAACCAAAAAACAAACAAAAAATATACAATCCTCAAAAGACAATAAACCATTTGAGCAAATGGCACAATCAACTTCATTATCATAAAAATAAAACAAAATACAGGTATGCATTGGCCAAGGCCTAATCTTAGACGAGTTCCACGTTATTTGACAAAAGTGTCACTGTCAAATTAAATTAAGCTGTAATGTAACCATTATTTTCTGTATGTTAAAAACTCATTAAATATTATCTATTGATCTATTTTATTCACACCAAAGTATTAATGAATTATATCAAAATTATTCGTGCAATTTAATTAATGAGAAACATTTAAAAAAAATCCTTTGTATTTAAGTTGTACTTAGTTTACAATGTTGTTATACTAGAATAGAAGGGGTTTGACTTAACAGAGATGATTCGACATTTTAATCCCATTGTCCTAAATTAACAGCTTCTTTGTAAGCAACTCACTTGTTAAAGCTACTTCACCCCTTATTTTTTTTGTCGAAATCATAAAATAAGTTCCTCTCAACATTAATAAACAAGTTTGGTAAACAGACCTACGCTCATGTCAGAAGGGTTTTGTACCTAACTTCTCAGAAATGCAGTCACCAGCAATGAATAACCTCAAGGAATATGTCAAAGAGGTGCTCGTTTATAAGAAAATCCGAGGTTTTTCTATTTTCAATGGTCTCCATTTTGTTGCAAACCAACAAAAATCACTCAAATCATGAATTCTCAAAAATATTAATGTTATTGATCTTATTGGAAAATTTCAAGAAGATCAAGTCAAAACTGCAGTGACTGATTGGATAGAAAGTCCATAAAATACCAAAATCATGTGTTATTGTTGTTGTAATTGGAGAAACTTCAAACGGCTATAATTTCCGTGTGTATCATTCGAATTGCATCAAACTTACAAAGTTTAAGAACCTTTAGCAGGACTACGTAAATATCCAATTCCGTTCAATTTAAGGGTACCGACGCGATTTTATTGGGGAAAATGTGAAATTCGAATATCATACTATTATTAACAAACTTGAGCGAATTTCGACTTCTAAGGTATTTTTTGTTCTTGTACTCATAAATATCTACCATCGTATTTTTTTCAGATTTTTCGGATCACAGGTGTCCAATCGCGAGGGGGGGACACAAATTTTTCGTGTATTTCCCCTCCCTGCGCGTCCCTCGAAGCAAAAAGTATCTAACTAAGACCTGTTTTGAAAAGTTCTCACCAAGACCTTTATTTGATACTCATATCGGCTACCTTTGATGAAATTTTTTCTTCAGGGGCCACTCCCCTATATGGGGAGATCCCCCCTTAAATGCCTCGCGAAACTAGTAGGCAGACTGGACACAAGGTATTCGCCTAAAAAAGACCGAAGTCGATTTTTGACTATTTTAAGGTTAGAAAAAACTCTTTCACATGTGATTTGGGTACAAGGTATGGTAAGAACAAATTTATATACAATATACGGGTTGGTAAACAGTCCAGATTGAGTAAGTTCAAATAGAACAGAAAAAGCACATGTCAAACACTGGAAACATTGTCTATTTTCAGAGCAGTAAATGTCAGCATTTTTTTCCGCTTGTTCGGTCGGGTCCAAATCGTCTTCTTCGTCACTGCATCTGTGTCCGTAGCTCTCAGTGGACTCTGCCACTATGAAGTTGCTGTATTGTTGTGCAAACTCTATCAACAGCCAACTTCTTTCAATTTTACACAGTTTAGAAACACTGTGCGGGGTTTCTTTGGGAAATGTTTCGAGTTTCAAGATCCAACCAAGTGCGGGTAACCAAGTGCAGTCCTGTAAAACGTCCTCGTTTGCGCAAAATCTTTCTTCAATACTCATCCTCGCATAGTCTAAAATATCAAAATATACAATTTTGTAATGTTGAACTCTTGAAATAGAGTCAGCTTCATCTTTTGATTTTTCCCCGGGCATCAATTTTTCTTTGACGTTCTTTTTCTCTTAAAGTTCAAGTCTAACTCGACATCAATGTTATTTTCGATTGGCTTAAAATTAACTGCATTTGCAAAGATTTTTGTTTTTGCATACAATACTTCAAAATTCGCACCATTCCTTTTGTTCTGGTTTCTGAAATTCGATGAAGCGATTGAATGTAAACACTGAGTTTTGCTGCTTGGCAATGACTATTTTATTGTTACCTATTTACGATTTTTATAATTATTAATTTTTGCTTACATTACAATGTGCAGTAGTCCATGTACCGAACATTTATCCTTTTCGTGCAATTACAGTTTATTTGAAATATGCTCTTCTTGTATGAAGGGTCATAAACTTGACAGCACAATTTTAATTCGATGTGTTGATACATCAATATTGATTTTGTAACAAAAATATGCAATTGATGCATATTTAGGGTACTAATGAATTTGCAAATGCATTATGCTTGCCAATTGAAATTGATTGTTTGGTTGTCTCGGAAATTAATTAAATTCATGAGAAAATTTTGTAAAATCTTTTATGTGTGCTAAGATTGCCGCCCATCATGAGCCGGTCTGGTTCTTATAGTTGATGCTCTTCATACCATATAGTCTCTGGTTTCTTATGGTCTTGATAGCAGGTTTTCTGGCAAACGTTGTAACGTATTAGCAGGACTACGACGATAACTGCGAAACAGGATTTTAGTGTTGATGCAGCTGCCATAATTCCATGGTCGTGGATTTCCTTCCGAACGGTTTCCTTTACTTCAGTTAATAAGGTTTCTTGCTCAGTTACTACTGATTCAGATGATTGTATGACAGTTGATTTTGCAATATGTATTGTCGCCACAGACTTATTTGTTAAGTTGAAAACTGGAACCGTTGAAGTAATATAAGTTGAAAATTGATGACTTTGGACCGTTCTTTTAGGTGAAAGTATAAACTCCTTAGTGTGAACGGTGCAGTCTTCTGATAATTGCAACAGACCGGTTCCATTTAATACGATATTTTTTCTTGTTTTGTGACAAGTCGTTTGTGCATGGATTGGCTCTGGCGTTAAGAACAACCAAATGTTATTTGTCGGCAGTTGTTTTACAACGAGACTTTCAATGGTCAATGAATGCATTGACCAGTTTTCCATTGTATAAGCTTGATCTAGTTCGTAAATGATTTGATATGGATGCTGATAGCAGGTATTTGTTGTGGCCGATTTCTTGAGCGTTGAGGATCTCTTCCTTTGATATTTCAAAATACATCTGATCCTTATAGTTGATTCCGAGGTAATTGTTGTTGATGTTGAAATCGAAGAATGTTTTCCCTCCATGCAGCTGTGGGATAGTAGTTGCTTTGACTAAATTATAGAGGCATATCACTACTTTGTATGGAGTGCAAAATATTTTCTAAAATCTTAGAAAAAAAATCGAATCATACGCCAACAGTATTATTGGCGAGCATCAAGGTGGTTTTAGAGCAGGTAGATCGACAATGGACCAATTGTTCGCAGTCAAGCAGGTACTTGAAAAATGCTGGGAGTTCAACATAGATGTGCACCAAATTTTCTTTGACTTTAAGCAAACATACAACAGTATTGACCGTAACGTACTGTACCAAATAATACCTTGCTTTGGGATCCCAGTCAAATTAGCCCACCTTACCAAAATGACAATGACGCCGACGACCTCCCAAGTCCGCATCAATAATCAACTCACCGACGCCTTTGACACAAATATTGGACTAAGGCAAGGAGATGGGCTGTCCCTATTGCTATTCAATTTGGGTCTGGAGTACGTCATAAGGAAGCTACCTGTCGATACGTGAGGTACATTACTATACAAGTGAAGCCATATAGTAGTCTATGCGAATGACATCAACATTTTGTCACGCATTAACAACTGCCAAAGAACTCTTCCTGAAAGTCGACAGCGAAGCAAAACTAGTAGGGCTAATAATCAATGAAAATAAAAGATAGCTCATGACGCAGTCAAGAAAAAATACCTCAAATACACAAAATATCACACATGGCAAATACTGTATTGAAAATGTCAGGAAATTTGTGTATTCAGTCGCAAAAATAACGAAAGCGGGTAATGAAAGAGGCGAAATACGCCGAAGAATATAGCTCGCAAATAAAATATTTTATTCAATTTAGACGATCTTGAAGACCAGCTGCATACACAGGAAAACAAAGCTTCAAGTATACAAAGCTGTGATAAAACCTATGTTATGCTATGGGTGTGAAACATGGACCCTAACCCAAGTATCCGCAAATATACTGAACACCTTCGAGCGATGGGTCCTGAGGCAAATAATCGGAGCAAAGCTAGACGAGGACCGATGGCGAATTCGATGCAACCATGAGCTGTATGAAATTTTTGAGGAACTGGACGTCTCAACGATTGTAAGGTTGCGGAAGCTGCAATGGGCTGGACACATGAATCGTATGGACGAACAACGGATACCCAAAAAGGTATTCATTGGGAGAAGTGAAGGCCAGAGACCAGTGGGGAAACCGAGGAAACGCTGGTCTGACTCAGTCGACGAAATCAGTTCATCGCTGCTTGAATTTTGAAATTGGAGGACGCGATCAAGGGAAGGCCCAAGAGGGGCTGTACTGCTAAGAAGAAGAAGAAGAAGAAGAAGATTGACAAGACTTCTGTTTCGTATTTTGTCTGTTACTTTGCCTTCCAAAGTGCATAGACTCTGCATGCTCTCATTCACTATTTTTGTGTTTGTCTTGTATGAGGTCTGATATTGGGATCTTTATGTTTAATTGCAACGATACCCTTATTTAATTACCGATACCCAAATGCTTGGTAAACAGACCCCCATCTAAGTGTGAAATGTTCGTGGTTCCTTGTGTTTGTGTTCAGAAAACCCATAAGATCAACAACATCATAAGCAGCATGTTCGAAATAACTCTTCTGTTAGTCATCGACTGCCATTTTTCCCCTTATGGCTGCTTTGATGCCATGGCTTCTGGATTAATTGAAAGTGGCTTTCGCTTTCTTGTACTTGGCAGTGTACAAGATAATGGCTGCGGTATTGACAACTTTGATTGAGATTCAACCATCAGTAGCTCATTTGATTGGTTTCTGAATGGTAATGAGCAAATCTTTGTAATAGGCCATTTTGTCACATTTCCATGTTGTTTGATCGTGACAACCCAGACAAGACCATCTTCGCCAGGATGAATGGTCGATATCCTTACTAATGGCCATTGTAAAGATGGAAAATGATCCTTTTTAACTAGAACTAGATCTCTTGCTTTTACATTTTCCTGTGGCTTTAGCCACCTTTGTAAAAGAATGTTGTAAATATACTTTTGTCCATCACTGGTGCCAAAAGGAATGCTTCATTATCTGCACCAATCCCCAACGTTTCAGTATTATCAGATTCATCTCCTTTGGGTCACTTTTGATCTCGAATCAGTTTCCGCCAGTCAAAAAATGTCCTGATGTCAGAGCGGCGTCCTCTGAAGGATCGTCGCTAATTGCGGTCAATAGTCTAGAACTCATGCACGCTTTGATCTGTGCAAGAAGTGTGTAAAGCTCTTCGATGTTTAGTAAATATATTTCTATAATTTTGTAAAGATGTCGCTTCATCGATTTCACACCAGCTTTCCAGAGTCCACCAAAATGTGGACTTCCAGGAGGGGTGGAGTTGCATTCTAGATTATCTCGAGCCGGTGCTCATTACTCATGTGTAATATATTTTTATATTCTTCATGAAGTCTTCGGTTGGCGCCGAGAAATCTACAATCGCTGTGAATAGCTCAACACCCTCCCCGTCATGCTATGAATCATCAAATAGTAGCAGCGCATGTGTTTGTTGACAAATCGAATGCTATTTCTAGATGGAATGCTTTCTTTGTCAGGTATACAAAGATGACCACGTACGATTTTTGAACCACGCCCACCACTCTACTTGAGTGTTATAGGCCCGGCGTAATGTATCCCCGTGTGCTTGAAACGATTTGACGGACGTACCCTAATCGATGGCAGTGATCCTATTAATTGAGTATTTGGCCTTGCTGTTAGCTTGAAACATGTAAGACAGCTACAAACCGCCCTTCTTACTAGTAAAGAGGCAAATGTTATCCATTATTCAAGTCGTAATGTTGCAAGTGTCAACTGGATACCACCATGCATTGTTTGGATATGAGCCCATTTAGTTAGCAGTTATGCTAGCCCCCTTTCGGTATGTTAGCTGGATACTTAGTTTTTTCTCCTACCAATGCAAATTGTAGCCTTTCGACCACCCTGAGCATACCCTCAGAATTTAACCAGGGAGTAAGCAATCGTAGGCTAATGGTATTCGATATTGGTTTTGAATTCTGTAGATGCTGAATTTCATTCATACGAGTATATACATGTTATTGGGCTGGCTTTATGCATATGTTTTGTGACAGTTTAAGTTCCTTGGCTTTTAATCCTCCACTGCGCTTTTCTTTTGGTTTATGACAATTATGAATGCAGCGGAGACAGTAGGCCAGTACTCTATTTAGTTTGCTGAAATTAGAGGACTGTGCAATCTGGTATGTTTTAATTTCGGTGTACCGGTAATATTAGACAAGATAGTGCAGTTCCAACAAAAGAGTTGATCATGTTCCATTATTGTTGACTTTATGCTCATTATTTGCTTTATTTGCCATGCCCCAGGTAACTATCAATAATTTTTGTGGGGCACTTTTTTCAGTGCTTGGAGGTATCATTGCTCGGATTCTAGACAAAACATCTGCATTGGTATTCATACTGCCGTTTTTATAGACTATAAAAAAATCATGATCAGATAAGTCTACACATACCCTTGTGAGTTTCGATGATGCATTTTTGTGACTGAATAAAGACACAAGTGGCCTTTAGTTAGTAACTACCACAAATTTTCTACCTTAGAGGAATGGCTTGAAAAAAATTATACACTAATTGATAGCCAAAAGTTTTTGTTCAATGACTGGTTTGTTTACATCAGGTTTTGCTAAAGATTTGCTAGCGTATGATATTGGAAGATCAGTACCAATGTCACCTTACGACAGTACAGCTCCTAATGCATAATTAGATGCATCTGTCAGAAATATAAAAGGTTTCTTAAAATCTGGATATTCATTTTCAATGTCTCAAATGCTCTCTTACAATCCTCAGTCCAGATAAAACTAACGTTCTTTTTTAGTAAAGCATTCAGGCAGTTGGTTTTTTCAGCAAGATTTGGGATAAAACGTCTGTAGCAATTACAGAAGTCCACAAATATGCGTACTTAATCTGCATTTTTTGGTACCGGGTAGTTTCTAACAATTTTATTCTTTGATGGACCAGTCCTAACACCGTTTTTCGTAATTAAATGTCCTAAATACACTAATTACAATCTAAAAAATTGGTATTTACCTGGGTTTAATTTTAAATTATGCTTACACAACCTACTCAGTACAGACAGATTGTCATTATGATGCTGAATGCTGCATCTGAATACTATTATGCCATCAACATAAAGAAAAGCTTCCTGACTTAAACCACTGAGTGCTATGGTTAGCATTCTCTGAAAGCTGTTTGATGATATTTTGATGTCCAGCATTTGTTGAAAACGCAGTTAATGGCCTAGGCGCTTTCTCAAGCTCAATTTGATGGAAAGAGCTCGTCATGTCCAAAATAGAAAAATACTCCGCCCTACCTAATTTATCAAAAAATTCTTCTAGCCAGGTTAAAAGGAGTTTGTCATTAATGATTTTGCCGTTAAGCTTTCGGAAATCTACAACTAGTTGTCATTTACTTTTACAATCCATACATTTCTTTGGTACAACCAAAAGTTGTGAATTATATGGACTAACAGATGGCTCGATAATATCATTGGACCAAAGGTCTTTGACTTGTTGTAGAATCTCATTTTGGGTCTGAGGTTGTCGGCAATTTTTAATGTATGCCAGGCAACGACTTGTTGTTTGTAACCGTTAATTATTTGTTAATTTATCCCCTTCAAGATAAAATACATGTTGAAATTCTTCAATCATTTTAAACAAACCCCTTAAAGCTGACTTATCAACGTTATCCTTGTTGATGGTGTCGAGTAATCTCTCATTATGTTCTTATTTCTTCGCTACAACAATATCATAGTTCCTTAAGGGTTCAACTTCTGCCTTAAATTCTTTGATAACAATATCATTATCCATAGTATTCAAAATCTTAATATGTTGGACCCCTTTCGCCGGTACGATGGTATTTCCGACAAAGGCACCTTTCCAAATTTCAGTGTTTAACAGGATGCTGTCTTCATCGAGACTCAAATTTATCGGAGCTATCGCCTCTGTTCTGGCTGAAATATTAATTTGATAAATCTGAGGTTTTTAGAATTTGTGGGCAACACAACGTCATCCTCATCAATATTAAATAGTATAGTATACGTTTCATAATCAATCTTACACAAACACTTTACTGGTATGTCCCTTCCTATTAATCCATCAGTACTAATAGGAAAATCATCGTTTAAAATGTGGAATGAGCTGGTTAATTCGTTTTCCCCTATTACTAAACTTAAATCAAAAGTTCCTAAAGGAGTGGTAATCTCTTTGGTTAACCCCGTTAATATAATCTTCCTATTAGAGTTAAACTCGTAATCTATATCCCTACAAATATCCCGTGTCTACTAAAAATGTTTAGTTTCAATTTGCATTTGCACAATATGTGGTGACGTAATTCGTACAATTATTCGTCACCTTGAAATTTTCACATTTTACAACGGGAGGTTGTTTCCCATTTCCTCTCCGGTAGGCTTGTAGTTTCCCTGGTCAGATATGACGTTAACATATCACCTAACATTATTATTATTCTGGTTATTTCTATATCTATTATTGTTTCCTCTCGACTGTCATAATTACCGTTGTTGGTTTTATCATTATTGCCATAGTTATTCCTTTTCCTATTGATTTGCGTTTGGAAGTTGAAACTGTCAACACGCGTGTGAATTGGTTAATATCGAAATTATAAAAAAACCTATTAGAAAACGAAAATTTAGTAGTATATTTGATCATACAAGATCATATACATAAAGTTTGAAAGTTGAAGACCGGAAGAAAGCAGAAACTTCATCTTGGGCGAGCGCCCATAAAATACACCGTGGCCAGTATTACAAAGGCGCCAAATGGAGTAGTTATTGTCAGCAAGCAAACACGATGGCGGAGCAAGCAAACACGATGGGAGAGCAACCAAAGGTCAAAGCCGCCCACAAGGAAATGCCTTCGGCCATGATGGATGCGGACGATACAACAGCAAAGAATTCAAGCTTCAACGAAGATATTAACCTCATTAACTGTAAAGTAAATGAATTTATAGTAGCAAAGGGTAAATTAGTTGCCAAACGTAAAATCACAAAATTGTCAAACTCCCGACTTAAAGCCACAGTGGACAGACTCGAGGCAAACGACTACATTATGAACCTGCTTAAAAACACCGAAGCAGTGGGATACTCATTCACCCCCAAAGAAAAGAAAAAATGTGTCGTGATACTAAGGGGTATTAGTTCAGAATTTGGAACGGAGGCTGTTCGAGAGGACATAGCCAGACAAATCCCAAATTTAGGCCTCCAGACTGTCAGTCTACTTACCAGTGCATGGTCGAGAGCAAATAAAATCGAACTAGATTTATTTAGGATTACAGTGGGATCGCAAGCTGATAAAAATGAAATAATAAAGCTGCGCTACATCTTGGACGAAAGAGCCGTATGGGAACGCCCCAAAGGAGTGATCTGGTTCAATGCTATTGGTGTCAAAGATTCGGGCACGTATCCACCAATTGTAGATTCAACATGAGATGTGTGGCATGTGGGGAGGAGCATAATTCCGAAAGCTGCCCCAGAAAAAATTATGGATAAGCCGGAAACCGCGCCATTCTGCACCATGTGCAACACCCATGGGCATTCAGCCAACTTTTCCGGCTGCCCGGAACGGAAAGATTGTTAGGCAGGGCAATCCAAAATAAAGCCAAACGGACGGCGTCTCAGAACATATTCTTACCGCTCTCCAGCTACCCAAATACTACACCAACCCCTACAACCCCACACCACTTTGCCCCTCTCTCCAATCGGACCTCATATTCAGAGGTTTTAAGAAGTGGAACTCCGACCCATAATTTTATTTCACCGACTCCTAGTTCCGTCGAACGTCTACGACAGATAGCCTTGGAGTGGCTGAGAGTCTCTCCAAGTGACCTCCTATCCAAGGTCAGGGCTTTTTTCCCATACTTTAACACCAGTCCTGACCAAGAGAAGCCAATGGCGCTCCTCGATTTCTGTTTCAACCTTTATGGTTGCAAATAGACAAAACATTCTATTCCTTAATATAAACTCCTTAATCTCACATGATAAGAGGTTCTTCATTGCTGATTTGGTCAAATCCTCCCAACCCGACATCCTCCTTTTGAATGAGACAGTCCTTAACCATCACCACAAAGTTCGTTTGGAGAACTACCATGTGCTTCGGAATGACAGTGGCAGAGGTACTACGATACTCTTTCGAGATTATCTAGATATCCATCAAATCCCGTTTGAACAAAATAATTCCTCATGTACGTTAGCAATACTCAACACCAAGTGACCCAATGGAAACACAGCCAAAATTCTTATTGGCTCCCTATACCTCCCATGCAATCTAGGTCCCCAGATCCCATTTACACTTAACCAAATCCTCGCAACAGCCTCATTCCACGACTCAGGACTAGGAGGAGACCTTAATGCTAGACACGAACACTGGGGGGACTCCACAAGAAACACCAACGAGAACTATCTATTTCAATGGTTCCATGTGGACGTCCTCCTCTCAGCATCCATAGCAAATGCTGGGGTCCCAACATTTCCCAGAGGGAACTCATTTTTAGACAACTTCATAATATCCTCTGACCTCAACGACCCCACAATTCCCTTCACTTGCTCCACATTTACCTCGTTATCGGACCATCATGGCCTCCATCTCAATATAACCCTTACATCACACATACCAGTTCCTACTTGCCCACCTCACTATAGACCGTTTAATTTCATAGACAGATCAAACTTCGGAAAAGACCTCAAAGACTTCCACCGGAAAATATCATTCTCTCGAACGCAGAAATAGACTCTCATATATCAGCACTAACATCTGCCATTATAGAGTATCTAGACCAGCATGCCCCTTTCCAGAAACCACGCAGCCCGCTTTATAGATGTCTAACTCAGGAGACTCTTCAATTAATAAAAACTCGGAAGCATATGCTCCAACGGCTTAAGCGTATTTACCATCGAAGCTTTAACCGGTACACTGAGGAGTATTTGGAAGTTAAAACGCAAATAACGAGCATTTCCCGAAAAATCAAAAAACGCATCAGATCAGAAGTCAACAACTTCTATAAAAGCAGACTGATATCACTGCGACCATCTTCAGATGTTTTTAAAATAATAAATCAATTCACGGGCCGTAAGAGTTCCAAATTCAACATTGAGAAAGACCCTATAAAGCGAGGGAACGAAGTCTTCACTGCACAATCTGAAAAGATCGTTGCACTGCGTTTGTTGCGAAGCTGCAGAATATGGCCCAGTACGTTTCTAGAGGAACCCTTCGTCTGATTTCTTGTCGAATGTAGAATGGGCCGCAGAAATCCACACCAGACTTAATAAATGTCGTGCTGGTTGTACTCAATCCCAGGGTAGGGGTCCCATGATTTGCTTGAACATTTTAGGCCGGTGTTTTGCACATATGATACACTTTTGTTGTTGCTTTTGTTGTGCCATTGCAAGCAGTGCATCTGTGCCAACGTGGTTGTTTTTGAAATGAATACGTCTCATCAATAATTTGGCGATGAAGTGGTGGCTCCGAAGCAGTGATTGGTGTGTTGCTTCAAATGGTAAGTTGGCATTTTCTAATCTTCCACCAACTCTTAGTATCCCTCTGTCATCGATGCGCGGGTTCAAAGTGGCTTATTTTTCCATTGGATTTATAGCTCGATAAGTTTGTAGGTCGTTCATGTCTTGAGCAAATTCGTCTTGCTGTACCTCCTTCAAAATCAGCTCCGTAGCCTCCTACAGCTCATGAATGGTTAAGCCACCGGTTTTCATGTATCCGTTGTTTGGGTTGGAGTTGAAAATAAGCCACAAGATGTAGGCAGCAGCCCGCTGTGTTCAAGTGATAGAACTCATATGGCGTAACCTTTGGGTGATACGTTCTCCTCTTTGAAGTGTTGTCAATATGGTCACTGGTGTCTTCTTTTTGGTGGATGGTTCTGATATTTGTTCAAGTTTAGGCCACGTATCTTTTCTTCCATGCAGGAAGATGGGTCCAAAAAACCAGAGTTGATTGCCAACTAATTTCCTAGGGGATAGTCCCCGTGATATGAGGTCAGCTGGATGATCTTGAGAGGGCACGTGTCTCCATTGGCTCCCCTTCGTTAACTCCTGGATGCTGAACACGCGGTTTGCTACAAATTTGTGCAATGACGCGATATGAGAGCGTAGCTATGATAGGACAATCGTCGAGTTTGTCCAAAAGTAGCTTGGATTCTGCCATTCAAGATCCCTTCAGGCACGTTCTGCCTATTCCGATTCCAATTTGGCAGCACACAACTTCAATCTAGTGTTACATATCCAGTAAACCCTATGTATACTGGTATGAACTGGGAACTCATTTGATGTGTACCATGTATACATCATCAAGGCTCCCGGAGAGAGAGAACTCGCTGTAAAACCACTTACCTACTACTCTGTCCACTTAAACCAAATCGCCAAAGGCAAGCGTTCACTTTAAAGAATTACTTTTATTTTATTGTTCATTTTTAGGGTTTTGTAAAATTATTTTACAAAACCCTACTAGTTTCGCGACCAGTCTGTCCGTCTGTACGTCTGTCCGTCCGTCCGTCCGTCCGTGTGTCACAGCAGTTTTTCTCGGAAACTACTTAAGCTAGAAACATCAAATTTTGGGTGTAGGTGTATAGTGATGATCTCTTGAAAGTTCAACTACAAAAAAATTTTATAAGGTATTTAAGGGGGGTCTCCCCATATAGGAGAGTGACCCCCCGGAGGGGAAATAGACGAAAAATTTGTGTCCCCCCCTCGCGATTGGACACCTGTGATCCGAAAAATCTGAAAAAAATCAGGAATGTAGGCCTTGGTGAGTACAATAACAAGAGATACGTTAGAAGTCGCAATTCACTCAACTTTGTTAGTAATAGTATGATCTATCGATTTTATGTTTTCTTGAATAAAATCTTAACGGTACCCTTAAATCCAATGAAATTCAGTACGTAGGCGTCTATTTATAAGATTGATCTATCCTGAAATTTTCATAAAGATTGAATTGTATTTAGCGAAGTTATAGCGGTTTGAAATTTCCTGTATTACTATGGAACAATATGCGCTGCATTTATTACTATGGCATTATATGGCTATGGAACAACATGCGCTTTTTACCGACTCAGACACTACAGTTTTGCTAGGATTTGCATGTACATTTCAGGAATGATAGGTGTCATGTATATCTTTGGGAATCGGTTCAGCTAGTGGTATCAGTAATCGTAAAACAAAATAGTGGCTGTTTTAAATACGAAGATTGAATAATTATGAGTTATTTTTTCCCAACTTCAACGTTTAAGGTGCATACTTTGAACACGTGATTCAATTTAAGGAATGACTGAAGATGAGTACCTACAATTAATGCTCATCAGTGAAACATGTCAAGGAGGTGGGAGAGAGCTCCTAGCAAAAGGGTTTTGTAAACATTCTAGGATTCGAAAAAATTGGCCATTAATCGATGATAACAGTACAGGAGAGTGGCCCCTGAAAAAAAACTCCATCAAACGTAGCCGATATGAGTATGAAATAAAAGTTTTCATGGGAGCTTTTCAAAACAGTTGTTAAACTGTCGATTTTTGCTTCAGTGGGGGCACAGGGGGGAAATACATGAAAAATGTGTTTCCTCCGTCAGGGATGGACATCTGAAATAATTATCAAGGGAGATATTTATGAGTATAACAATACCAAAAACCTCAGAAGTTGAAATTCGTTCAACTTTGTTAATAGTAGTATGATCTTGGTTTTTCATATTTTCTCCAATAAAATCATCTTTGACCTGTTTCTTGATTTGATTCGATCTGGTGACTGCATTTTGTAAATTGAATACAAAGCCCTTCTGACATGAGCGTAGGTCTGTTTACCCAACTTGTTTAAAACTTATATTAACACCAAATTGATTAATCAACTAACTAACAATATTAGGTAAATCGCTTTTCACACAGGTGAGCGCCAGCCTGTAGGGAGAACTTAAAAGACGGGCTTGTGGACGGGGTGGCCACATGGCGTGAAACGCCAAAAGGCCCATGGAGGATCGCGGCTCAAGCCAACACCTCACCCTTTACCACTTAGTCACACACAGGACAAGATCTTCAGCTAAATTTTAATCGCGAATACTTTGAACAATGTAGATAAATTGGGCAGCAGTACGCTCCCTACTGAATTTGAATACCGGCTGACTGGTATAAGACTCCACGACCATAAATATTAATCCAGTACGAGCTTTTGATCCAATTTGCCGCTAAAATCGCTAAGAAGATGAGAACGTTAGTTCTCATTTACTGTAAACTTCTCTCCCCGCTTCGCCTTATCAATTTGTAGATAATGAGAGCCATTCTGCAATATTACGATATTATCGTAGCCAGCTTGGGGGGAAATACGTTGCATATGAGCGAGGAAAGCTTTTCGCCCCCATATTCGCCGAAGTTCTCAGTCGGCAGGCGAAAGCTTCCACATGATCGCTATTCCATAGCTTGCTCATACATGCTTCTCGCTTGTGGTTACTCGTTGCCATGTACGCGTCATCCATATGTTGAAGCGTCACAGCGGCCACAACGTACATGGTTATCATAATGTTGTTTATCTGCCGTAATGTGCATTGGTGTCATTGGCTGACGCTTTTAGTGCTAAACCATAGGCGGGAGTTCCACTCGCGCGTTCGTAGCATGAAGCCTCCATTTGCTGGCACTGAACGGTAGGCGAGGAGTTACCTTCGCTCGTTCATAACACTAGGAGTTGCTAGAGCTTTCACAGGAGCTATTTTTGACTTGGCGCATAGTAGTCTTATGATTATTGTGCCATCTTTTAATTGCGATCTAATATATGAAGCAGCTCCATAAACCTTATCTGAAGAATCGCAGAAAACATGGAGTTGTCCGGCGATGGGAGTTTTGTGTGCGCATATATGCCTTTTTATCTTGATGTTCATTAACTGGAGGAGGCTGCATCTGAAACGTAACCATTCTTGCTCAATGGTTTTGGGAACGTCCTAGTCCAAATCCAAATTTAATTTCCACAAGCCTTTCAGGATCATTACGCCAGTCATAATTACAGGACTATTAAGCCCAGCGAGATAAAGAGATGAGCGACATCTGATAGAATTTGGCACTTAGTTACGAACTTCAAATGCTAGAGATTCACCTTGATGTGAAACTCGTTTGATGGAGGCAGCCAAATGAGCCCCAGAGTTTTCACCTCACGTTCGCCTTCTGGGATGAACTCTAGTTGCTTGGCTAGTTGCTCCTTGGGAAGATCCTTAATGAACGCGGGGTGATTTGCGCACTATTTACGCAGTTGAAAATTTCCCGATTTCAGAATTTATACCAGCTCTTCCTGGGTCTGCAACGCATCGTGCAGACTGTCCGCCCTAAACATCACGTCGTCAACGTACATATTCTTCAATATTGCGCTTGCACCTCGGGGACATAGTATGCCTGCTTCTTTTGCCAGCTCATGGAGTTATCATATGGCATGGAAAGGAGCTGATGTAAAACCATACATGGGGGTATTCAATTGGTGCTTCTGAGCTCGCGTTGATGGCAATTCCCTCCATAGTAGCAGTTGGTGTTTTCGGTCCTCTTCATGTATCACAACTTGCAGATACATATTTTCTATATCAGCACTGCAGACAAACCTGGGTACTCGATATCTGAGAAGAACAGAAAAGAGGTCTTTCTGTATTTTAGGACCCGTATGAAATGAAATCCTTGAGAGCGATGTTCGTGGAGGTTTTCTCCGATGCATCAAACACCACCCTGACCTTAGTGGTGTTACTATCAGGTTTTATCACCCAATGATGGGGCAAATAATAGCTGGCCTCAAGTATGGTTGTTACCTTGCTCATATTACCCAATGTTAGGTATTCCTTCATGAACGAGTGATACTCCCTTTTTAGGTCTGGATTACGCTCTAGTTTCTCTCCATTGCGAAGAAACGTGTCAGTGCTAGTTGTCGATAATCAACAATAACGATCAGCGGGTGCTTGAAGGAAAGCCTTACAATGTATCTGCCGTCATTGCCTCGTTTTGCTGTCTGCTCATAAATGTCTTCAGACTCCTTTTCGACTGCTGAATACGAAGGTGTGAATGTCTCGACCATTTTGACCTCCCAGAACTGTTGTAATTGTTGTTTTAGGTCACCATCTTCCATTGTGGAGAGGTGTGACAAGCAGCAAATTTCTCACATATCATTCTTCCTGACACTAACCACCCAAACATTGTGTTCTGCAGGGCAGGCTGATCCCATCCCAATTCGATGCGACCAACCTTGATCAGATTGAAGTAATGTTCTGCTCCAATCAAAATGTCGATGGGACCGGGAACGTTAGATGTGGGGTCAGTGAGCCTTATATGGCCTGGGAGATCCCAAGACAGAATATCTATGCACCTGGCGGGCTGATCGGTAGCGATGGTTGGCAATATAAAGGCTTCTACTTGGAGCTCACATAGTGTGACAGGTAATTTAATTTAAATGTGTGCCTTCTTCTGAGCAACCTTACTGTGGCTTCCTGCGATGATCGTAGGATCGTTCGTTGTTTGAAGTTTGAGCCTTTCTGCTACCCGTTCCGAGATGTCATTGATTTGTAAACCATAGTCGAGAAGTGCTTGATATTCAATAACTTCACTGTCTACAGCCCTGATGCTACAGACGACTGTGTCCAGCAATACGTATGACTGTTGCTTCAAATGTCTCCCCAATAGAGACACCATCGATGTAGCTTGATTCGATTGGGATAGTCTCTTTGACCCTGTGGTGTCGGCCTTGGGTTTTATGTCTCGATATAGCAATGTATTATGCTTCTTGTTAAATTTTGTACAGGACCCTTTGTCACATGTCATTGCAGAATGTCCGGACCTAAAGCAGTAAACATATAGCTTATGCTTCTGCATGATGTCTGTCCTCTTATTAATAGAAAAGTCTCGAAATGCCTTGCATGAAAACAAGGGGTGTGGTTGATTGCATGCCACACATTGTAGAGCTCCAGTAGGTTTCATTGAAGTTGCTTGTACCATGGCATTAAAGGTTTCTAGAGATTGGAATCTCATTTCAAGAAAGGTCAAAAGATTGTTGAGATTATCCAAGGCTTTCAGATCCGCTGAAGATTGCTCATAGAGAGCATGAGTGGATTTGCATGGCTCCTTCAGCAGTAAGTGTACAACCACCGCATCCCAATGTTCCACAGCCAATCCTAAGTTTTTGAGTCTCATTATGCACTCTTTGGTTGTGTCATGGAACCGATTGACTGACAGTGTGGATTCCATTTGCATCACCAGTTGTTGAGTGAGATTGTTGGTTACCAACAACCTTTTGTGGTCATACCGCTGACACAACAAGTCCCAGGCAGGCTGGTAGTTCCTGGTGGCTACCAGTATGTGTTGAATTAGAGTGCTGGCTTCATCTCAAAGACTCATGACCAAGTGGAACATCTTCTAAGTATCACTGATTTTCTGTGAGTGCACCAATTGCACAAAGAGCTCTTTGTACTGTATCCACAGCAGATACTTGCCGTTAAAGACAGGCAGCGTAATTTTCGGCAACTTGACTGATGACGAAGACCGTACAGCCCTATGTTTTTCCGGTCTTCCTTCGGATACCAAGAGCTCTTGAAGCGTGATGATTGCGTTTTGGAGTTCTTCGTACAAATGCCATTGCAGGAATTCTTCATAGTCCTCTAATTCTACCCAGAGGTTCCCGTTAATCTCGTCAAGACCGCGCTTCTGTTGAAGTAGCGCGTCTACATGGAATTGGTAATATTGGCGAGGGTACTCCGCAAATTCAACCCCCGACACCAATTGTCTAGTAGAGTTAGCTGTTGCGTTCAGACCCTTGATTGTCTTGTCCGCCTGGTGGGACTCGACACTTGTTCCCTTGGAGCTGCACGCAGGATTTTGCAGAACCTGTAGACCTTTTCGGCGACGCTCCACAGTCTTCTTAATTTTGTCGAAGTACATGTTCTGAAAATATGAGTGCTCTGGGTTCTCCTCCTCAAATTGTTGAAGAAGACCGTAGTTCAATTCAAAAAGTTTTCACTGACTTTTCAAAATTTATTGCAAAATTTATTGCGTAACCACCGTTTCCTTTTGGGGGTTTAACTCTCCTCGCCACGAAGGAACCTGCGGACCCGGTCAACTCGTCCGGAGACGGACGTGGGTGGCGCCACTCGTTTTGTCCTGGTCCCCAATTAGCCGCGAAACGAGAATGCGGCTGCGTAGCGCATTTCCCCAATCTACCAGCGTTTCCCTACTTTTTAACAAAACCAAATCTCGCTTCTATTTCTCACTAGAGTTTGTAAATCTCCCCACAACGCTATTCGGGATTCCGCTCCGACCAGCAGGAAGCAGAATCTAGCTCTTATTTCAGCTCGACCTTGCAATTTCGCGTAATTTCCGACACAATTATATTCGGAATTCCGTTCCGACCGAAATAAGCGGAATCCTACCGCGAGCCAAGTTTTACAATCTGCACAGAAAAGACACTCACGATGGAAACAACACTCGTATGATTCTATGATATAATTCACTACTATATTCAAATATATAATTCACTTCTACTGATTATTGCAAAATTTAGATTCTCATTACATCTACTGGCCAATATTTTTTTACAACTTAAAATTATACCTTAGTTTTGGGGATCCCCGAGACGATTCGTAATTTCGTGCCGTCAGCTGTTCTCGATCTCCTACCACCCTTCTGTTGTCTCCTGTCACCGCCACTTGATTTTTATCAATTCCTCGCGAATAAATCCTCCCAATCGCCAATTCCCACTTCCGTAGCTTGATCTCGCCGTCGCCTTTCTCGCCCGTCGTCCGCCAAAGAAAAGAGACCCGTTCCTCCATTCTCCCTTCCAGCGAACCTCCTATCCGTAGTCCGCGGCCGTTAAATTCCCAGTTGAGGAAATTGAACCCTCTCGCATGCGAGTGGTTTTACGTGTTCCATGCGAGGAACTTCCTGCACTGCGAGTTACATTGGAACGGGGATAATGCAGTGCGGCGTCCACTTGTCACTGGATGTTGTGGATGTTCCAGCTGACGTGACCTAGTTTCCAGTGATCGTGACCTACATCACTGCGGAGTGACAGATCTTGACATCTGAATCCAATTCAATCTAGTTGTGCTGATAAAATTTAAGTGATTGATTTTGATTTACTCTCTTGCATGAATCTGTATTTATTCTATCCATTATGAGTTTTAAAGTAATCACATCCAAATGTGAAGACGGTTTCACTATCCTCCGCATCACTGTACCCGATTCAGTGAAAAATCTAACAAGCTGTGAAGTGTTTGTTGACGACAATAATTTAGTGTTTTGTTGTGATTTTTGTGTGTACAGGCACTACACAACGAATAAAATGGATGTGAAGGATTTGAACGAATTGCAAATTCGACTGGACGTGGCGAAACTGGATAATACGAGGTATTTTTACATGTATCATGATATTTGGATTTGGGCTTATCATTTATGGAGGCACATTGCCTCTCATGATCACTACACTCCTCGTTCAAGTAAAATGCTTTGAGGAAATCATTTCCATTGGTTACCAAGTATATAGGATTCATGGATTGCCATGGTTCAGAAGTTTGTCATGGTATTTCTTTCTTACATCGAATTATTTTTTCCTATGGTGAAAATTTAGTTGATTATTTTGGAGATGTTATCAACCGAGTTGAATATTTATAGTTTTTGGTTACATATCATCGCTTTTTATCGTTTTGCCTTTATTGTACTGGCTTTGTGTGGTTTGTTTTATCGCTGGTCAGGAAGTATTACATAAACAATTCAGTTTGTTTGCGTGGACACATGTTTCACTTCTGATTGTTGTTACGCAAAGCTATTTAATTATTCAAAACATTTTCGAAGGTTTAATCTGGTTTATTGTTCCTGTTTCAATGATTGTTTGTAATGATGTTATGGCTTATATGTTCGGATTTTCCTTCGGAAAAACGCCTCTAATCAAGTTGAGCCCAAAGAAAACATGGGAAGGATTTATTGGAGGAGGTTTGGCAACAATTGTTTTTGGATGCCTGTTTTCATGCGTTTTGTGCCAATTTCAATACTTTGTATGTCCTATTGAATACTCCGAAAGTCTGGGTCGTATGACAATGGAGTGCGAACCAAACTACTTGTTTAAGAAACAAGAATATGTATTTTATTTGCTGAATTCACGGCAGTCCTTCATGATGTATCCAATCGTATTTCATTCATTGTCGTTAAGCATCTTCAGCTCAGTCATCGGGCCTTTTGGAGGTTTCTTCGCATCTGGATTTAAACGGCATTCAAAACTAAAGGTGTTGGTGATATGATTCCCGGTCACATTGGCATTATGGATCGCTTCGATTGTCAATTTTTAATGGCAACATTTGTAACGTTTAAATCTCCAGTTTTATAAGAACACCATCTCCCTCGAAATTGCTGTCTCAGATTTATAATCTTAAACCAGAACAACAGTTACAATTCAGTGATCATTTTTGGACATGGTCCAGCATCGAGGACATCTTTCACGATCCGACATTGTGCGGATTTCTCGCTGAATACTGCGTCCTTAAAACTAGTCCTACTACTTTTACACATTCATTTAAATGATTATGGTTAATTTACGTTAACATATACGTGAGTGTGGTAACATGTAACTTGGCTCGCAGGTGAAATCTTGGCGGGAGACAAACATTTGGTCAGGGTGAAATCCCGAATGACTACGTAGGAAAATCCTGATACGTAACATTCCCCCCCCCCCTACTTTAAGTGAATTTCCCCGAAATTCACTCCTACACGCTTCCCCCGTGCGTTTACTAAGGAACCCGACAAAATTCGTTTTTTTTCCTATTTTTTTTTGTTTCTACTTTTCTTTCTCTTTCCTAAGACCCCAAAATGATGATAAACCTTACGATGTATTAACTAGCCACTGTTTAAATAGAGATACTAATACGTACGCAAATTACGGATTCTTTGAGTACTCCTAATCCTTTTCCCGTCTTATTTTTTTTTTATTTCCACTAAGGGACCTACACCTAGACTCATGATCAACCTACACTTGAATTGGTTTTAATTTCTCTTTCCATTTCCCTTTCCAGAATTTCTATTCACAATGTTCATAAATTTATTACAATTTTTTTTTTCATTTTTTTTTACTTTTAGCTTCCCGTACTCGGTTTTATGCTAGGGAATGGGGAAGGATGGAGTTAACCCCATGTGTGGCTTGGAGGACGGAACCATGGGACGAACACCTACCCTGCTCTACTATCGTTAATGGAATCCGGTAATATTTTCAATTCCCTATATTTATCTGTGTGTTGTGCTGTACATTAACTTATATTTCTTCCGCCTTTAATTGTCGTATATATGTACGGTTTCTAACTTTAACGGCGACCGCGGCCCATCATCGCGTGTTCCTATTTTCTTTTGTTACAAAAGAACCACCCTACTTTCTTGAGCGCGTCTTCCCGACCTTACATACGAATCGAAATCCCGGCGACATTCACGTGACTTATTACTTCTGGAAACTTACAAGTTAATCTGTGACTTCATTCCGCCACCAACCATAAAGACAACTTACAAGCTATCACCCTCCACCTTAATTATTAGACAGGCTTATAGTCTATAACCCCACACCACTTAAGTAAAGCTTATCCTATACGGCCCTCCACCAGCTTAAAAAGTTAACCTTATTAGTTAGCTTATGACAATCTTATTAGCTACTTATTCTCTAAATTAATTTACCAGCTTTCATAGCACACTCCACACGACTTGAGGTATCAGGACAGGTATGGCTTGAGATCTTTCGCGTGCCATACCCCCGCGTTCTTCCCATCCATATCCTTAAGTTTATATGCCGCCCCTGAGTCGTATGCTTCTATCGTAAAAGGGCCCACGTACTCTGGCGCAAGCTTGGCCGAAAAATGTTTTGCCGCGTCGGACAGTACAAAATTCCGTCGCCACACCTTATCTCCTGCCTGAAACTTCTCGTGCCGTTTACGCAAGTTGTAGCGAGCGTTCGCTCCTCTTGCCGCTGCGCGCAATCGTTCGGCCACTTCTCTTCTGAGCTTCTTCAATCCCGCCGCTCTACTTTGTGGATCCAACTTCCTGCCGCCATCCTCTGGAGGTTCTATTTCGTTGCGATCAGTCACCATCTCCCGGCCAAAATTCAAAAAATAAGGAGTGACCCCCATGGCTTCATGCGTGTAAGTACGCAGGGCACACCCCATTTTACCCAAGTTCACGTCCCAGCGACGATGATCCTCATTGACATAGGAGTGAAGCATTCTTTTAATGTTCTGGTTGATGCGTTCGGCGGGGTTTGCTTGTGGGTGATAGAAAGGAGTAAACTCCGCCTTCGATCCATATTCCCTTAGCAATCGCTCAACCTCCTTCGATCGGAATTGGACCCCGTTATCGCAAACCACCTCTGCCGGAACGCCGAACATCAAAAATACCCGCTCCTCCAACACGTTGGCTACTTCCTTGGCCTTCGCTTGTCGCAGGGGAAAGACCAATGCGAATTTGGTGGCATAATCCACTACGCTTAAAATATGCGTATGGCCCTTGGTGGATCTGGGAAGGGGTCCCACCAAATCGACACATATGGTCTCCCATGGCGTACGTGTCTTTCCCGCTCGAGATACCATTGCTCCCCTAGGTGCCCTACGCTCCACTTTGACCGACTGGCAAACTTTACAACGGCTGACGTACCTTTTTACATCTGCCCGCATTTTAGGCCAATAGTATCGTTGAGCCAGTCGATCATAGGTCCGTTGTGCCCCCATATGACCTGCGCGGGGGTCGTCATGGCACCGGAACAGCAATTGATCTCTTTCCGACCGGGGAATTACACGTCGCCAGGCTCGATCTTCCAGCTCCGGGTAACGACTTGGAAGGTGTTTCCACAAGACACCTTCCGACACCCTCCAGTCAGCGAATTGATCGGCCTCTGTGGTGACTTTTCCCATCATTCCCTGATACCACTTGTCTATTTGCGGTGGGACCTCAGCACTCTCCACTATGGGAACGGATCGCGACAGTGCATCCGGAACCAAATGCTCCTTCCCTTTCCGGTGCACCACCTCGAAATCATACTGCTGAAGCCTCACCGCTCAACGAGCCAACCTTCCCGTAGGGTCCTTAAGGTTACTCAGCCATACCAGGGAATAATTGTCGGTCACTACCGTGAACTTGGTTCCTTCCACATAGGGACGCAGTTTTTCGATGGCCCAAAGGACCGCCAAACACTCCTTTTCTGTCGTGGAGTACTTTCGCTCTGCCCCATTCAGGGAACGACTCAGGTAGCAGATAACCCTCTCACCCTCTGGGTGCGTCTGCGTTAACACTGCTCCCAACCCGTATCCTGATGCGTCCGTCTGAATGGCAAATGGCAGATCATAATCGGGGCACGTAAGTATTGGCGCAGAAGCGAGGCGCACTTTAGCTGCGTTGAAGGCACCCTCGCATTCCTCCGTCCACACGAACTTCTTGTTCTTCTTGAGAAGTCCCGTTAGTGGCGCCGTTAGAGTGGCAAAACCTGGTATGAAGCGGCGGTACCATGAGATCATTCCGAGAAATTGTCGAATTCCCTTGACGTTGGTTGGACGAGGTATCTTAAGCATTCCTTCAACTTTCTCCGGGTCCACATGGAGACCTACCTCATCCACCACATATCCTAGATACTTAAGTTCAGGTCGACAAAATTCACACTTTTCTCGGGAGACCCGTAGCCCCGCCTCTCGCAGCCGACGGAACACCTCACGAAGAACCTGCAAGTGTTGGTCAAAGTCCGCCGTGACGATTATAACGTCGTCCAAATAAACAAAAACATATGGCTCTAGCTGTGGCCCCAACACCTGATCTATCAGCCTCTGCCACGTTGCCGGAGCGTTCTGCAGCCCGAACGGCATCCTCCTAAAGTGGAACAATCCGCGACCAGGGACTGTAAACGCCGTGTACTTCATTGACTCTGCTGCCATTGGAACCTGCCAATAGGCCGACTTGATATCCATTGTCGATAAGTACCGTGCATTGCGTAACTTGTCCATGGTCGCAGAGACGTATGGGAGGGGATATGCGTCGCGTTCCGAAACCCGATTCAGTTTCCTGAAATCAACGCAGAAGCGGAACTTCCCATCTTTTTTCCTTATCAGGAGGATAGGTGAGGACCAAGGACTAGAGGAAGGCTCAACTATGCCGGCTGCCAACATCTCTTGTAGTTCTTCATCAATTTGTTTCTGAACTGCTGGCGAGACCAGATAGTATCTTTGTTTAATGGGAGGTGAATCGGTTTTAATCACATGCTCCACCACTGAGGTGCAACCGATTCCCTCTCCCATCAACTCAAACTCCTCCTTCAATATCTCCTCCAACTGCCGCTCCTCTGGTCGAGTCAGTCTAGTCCGTCCTCGCAACGCCTCTACTCCTGCCACTTCTATGCATGGTGAGAAGTCCCACTCTCCCTCCCTTACGTTGATTCGGACTCCAAATGTTCGGAGGAAGTCCACCCCCAGAATCAATTCATGTGGTATTGAGGGAACCACCAACAGTACGCACCATCGAGTCCGTCCTTCCAAGATCACCGGCGCCAAAACAGACCCAAGGATTGCTGCCCGAGCATGGTTTGCTAATCGGATCGACGGGATACTAGCTTCACGTAGCTCCACACCCTGAGCTCTCAACTGCTTCCACGTGTCCCCCCCGATAATAGAGTCCGTGGCTCCGGAATCGACCAATCCACAATACTTCCCACCGAATACCTCTACCCACAGATGTGGTCGAGAATCCCCGCCTTTCCGCCCCAGCACGTACTCTATCTTCGATGTCGCATCTACTGCTTCGGGCATTCCGGCGGAACTCACTATGCCCTCTAATGAGCTCCGCTCCCGTTTCCCGCAGATCTACGATTATCTGAAACCCCCGGCGCTTGACCACGCTGACCATTATGGCTCAAGTTTGGTGGCCGCCCATTACCCGTACTACCCCATGCCGGGTTACAATTTGGACATGCCGAACGCACCACACCATTTTGGCGGCATCCAAAACACCTCCTCTGCTCTCTGCACTCCCGAGAAGTATGACCAGACCCACGGTGATTCCAACACTGCAGCCCACGAGGAGCTTCCTGCATGGCGGCTACGGCTCCTGCTACTTCCGTAAAAGCCAGGTCAGGCTCCAAAAGCTTATGTGTTCTTGGGTCAGGAGGAGGCACAAAAGATTCCACCGCCGTACGCGTTTCTTCCAATTTACGGCCGAATTCGATAAGTTGTGATATCGACTCTACCGTCTTGAGGCTAAGCTTCATTTTGTACAACGGAGCTACGTTTCTGAGGATTACCCTCAATTTTTCCTCCTCTGAGCATGGGATAGACAGCCGCCGAAATAGTCCTTCCATGGACGACACAAACATTCCCATTGATTCATCCCTTCTCTGCGTCCTGAGCCGTATCTCCTCCAAAAGACGGTCGTCGTAATCTGCTGGCAGAAATTCCGCACGCAACTCTCGTCGCAAGTCTCCCCAGCTTTGGCAGCGGTCTCTGTTGGCTCTATACCATATTAGAGCCTTACCCTCAAAGAGCTCTACCGCTGCATTATAAAGCTGTGATGAGGCGAGTCCCCTGGCGATTCGAAGCTCTTCTACCCGCTCTAGAAAAGCACTAACAGAACTCGATGCCTCCCCAGTAAATTTTACTCCCCATTTCGCCACATTCTCATGCTTGCCTCCTGTGGTGACCAGCTGGGCCGATGATACAATCGATGGTATCACAGAAACGTCTCCCCTCCTTTGCGAACTTCCCGCGAGAGATGGTTGCTTTTCCTCCTCGATCGCAGGTCGGGGCGTCGAACAAGAACTCGGTTCATCTGATCCCACTATTGCCTTCCCCTCCGATTCTCGAGTACGGGGTTCTGCATCCTCTTCCATTTCTGGTGCCGATGGTGAACCACTGATGACTGCCCCTAGGGCCATCATCAGCCGCTGTCGCATTTTGTCCAGTACGGGAAGTGAAGCTTCGGGTGAATTTGCCATGTAACGCAGCCTCCTCATTCCAAATGCTACCTTTGCCCGAATCATTTGCACATCCCTGGTCTTCTTGTCTACCGTAGCCAGGCTCTCAACCTCCGCCACCTTCTCCTTCATGGCCTCCAGGTCCTCGTTGTATGGAATTGGATACTCCCTCGCCAGCAACGATTCATTCGCATCGTCCTCTGCTCGTAGCGCATCCCGTAGTGTCGTCCGCATAACATCGACCGTGGCAGTCGGCAACTCGCGTATCACCAGCTCATAGATCAGCTCATCCTTTGCGAGACGGTCGACCAGATAGCTCCCCGCTTTAGACATTTTTTCCTTTCTTTTCTATCTTCTTCACTAAATATATTATATTTTTCTTATATCCTAAATAAAACACCCCGCAAATATTTTTATTACACGATTCTAATAATATAATACATAAAATTCAATTCAAAAACACTCACACTTCACTACTCACTCCCGCAAATTCGCACTTCACCCCTCAATCTCACACTCCTGTAAATTCACACTTTGCACTTCAAATTCACACTTTGCACTTCAAATTCACACTCCCGCAAATTCACACGTTAAACTTTAACCTTACACTCCTTCAAATTCACACTTCAATTAATCACTCCCGCAAATTCACACTTCAATTAATCACTCCCGCAAATTCACACTTCCCACTCCGCGAATTTTCCACCTGTTTCACTTTTCACTATCTCTCGACGCGTTTCACTTATGTCTCACTGCACACTTTTCGACTTAACTCAGAACCACAATCACGTTGGGCGCCATTTATTGCAAAATAAATTGCAAAATTTATTGCGTAACCACCGTTTCCTTTTGGGGGTTTAACTCTCCTCGCCACGAAGGAACCTGCGGACCCGGTCAACTCGTCCGGAGACGGACGTGGGTGGCGCCACTCGTTTTGTCCTGGTCCCCAATTAGCCGCGAAACGAGAATGCGGCTGCGTAGCGCACTTCCCCAATCTACTAGCATTTCCCTACTTTTTAACAAAACCAAATCTCGCTTCTATTTCTCACTAGAGTTTGTAAATCTCCCCACAACGCTATTCAGGATTCCGCTCTGACCAGCAGGAAGCAGAATCTAGCTCTTATTTCAGCTCGACCTTGCAATTTCGCGTAATTTCCGACACAATTATATTCGGAATTCCGTTCCGACCGAAATAAGCGGAATCCTACCGCGAGCCAAGTTTTACAATCTGCACAGAAAAGACACTCACGATGGAAACAACACTCGTATGATTCTATGATATAATTCACTACTATATTCAAATATATAATTCACTTCTACTGATTATTGCAAAATTTAGATTCTCATTACATCTACTGGCCAATATTTTTTTACAACTTAAAATTATACCTTAGTTTTGGGGATCCCCGAGACGATTCGTAATTTCGTGCCGTCAGCTGTTCTCGATCTCCTACCACCCTTCTGTTGTCTCCTGTCACCGCCACTTGATTTTTATCAATTCCTCGCGAATAAATCCTCCCAATCGCCAATTCCCACTTCCGTAGCTTGATCTCGCCGTCGCCTTTCTCGCCCGTCGTCCGCCAAAGAAAAGAGACCCGTTCCTCCATTCTCCCTTCCAGCGAACCTCCTATCCGTAGTCCGCGGCCGTTAAATTCCCAGTTGAGGAAATTGAACCCTCTCGCATGCGAGTGGTTTTACGTGTTCCATGCGAGGAACTTCCTGCACTGCGAGTTACATTGGAACGGGGATAATGCAGTGCGGCGTCCACTTGTCACTGGATGTTGTGGATGTTCCAGCTGACGTGACCTAGTTTCCAGTGATCGTGACCTACATCACTGCGGAGTGACAGATCTTGACATCTGAATCCAATTCAATCTAGTTGTGCTGATAAAATTTAAGTGATTGATTTTGATTTACTCTCTTGCATGAATCTGTATTTATTCTATCCATTATGAGTTTTAAAGTAATCACATCCAAATGTGAAGACGGTTTCACTATCCTCCGCATCACTGTACCCGATTCAGTGAAAAATCTAACAAGCTGTGAAGTGTTTGTTGACGACAATAATTTAGTGTTTTGTTGTGATTTTTGTGTGTACAGGCACTACACAACGAATAAAATGGATGTGAAGGATTTGAACGAATTGCAAATTCGACTGGACGTGGCGAAACTGGATAATACGAGGTATTTTTACATGTATCATGATATTTGGATTTGGGCTTATCATTTATGGAGGCACATTGCCTCTCATGATCACTACACTCCTCGTTCAAGTAAAATGCTTTGAGGAAATCATTTCCATTGGTTACCAAGTATATAGGATTCATGGATTGCCATGGTTCAGAAGTTTGTCATGGTATTTCTTTCTTACATCGAATTATTTTTTCCTATGGTGAAAATTTAGTTGATGATTTTGGAGATGTTATCAACCGAGTTGAATATTTATAGTTTTTGGTTACATATCATCGCTTTTTATCGTTTTGCCTTTATTGTACTGGCTTTGTGTGGTTTGTTTTATCGCTGGTCAAGAAGTATTACATGAAACAATTCAGTTTGTTTGCGTGGACACATGTTTCACTTCTGATTGTTGTTACGCAAAGCTATTTAATTATTCAAAACATTTTCGAAGGTTTAATCTGGTTTATTGTTCCTGTTTCAATGATTGTTTGTAATGATGTTATGGCTTATATGTTCGGATTTTCCTTCGGAAAAACGCCTCTAATCAAGTTGAGCCCAAAGAAAACATGGGAAGGATTTATTGGAGGAGGTTTGGCAACAATTGTTTTTGGATGCCTGTTTTCATGCGTTTTGTGCCAATTTCAATACTTTGTATGTCCTATTGAATACTCCGAAAGTCTGGGTCATATGACAATGGAGTGCGAACCAAACTACTTGTTTAAGAAACAAGAATATGTATTTTATTTGCTGAATTCACGGCAGTCCTTCATGATGTATCCAATCGTATTTCATTCATTGTCGTTAAGCATCTTCAGCTCAGTCATCGGGCCTTTTGGAGGTTTCTTCGCATCTGGACTTAAACGGCATTCAAAACTAAAGGTTTTGGTGATATGATTCCCGGTCACGGTGGCATTATGGATCGCTTCGATTGTCAATTTTTAATGGCAACATTTGTAACGTTTACATCTCCAGTTTTATAAGAACACCATCTCCCTCGAAATTGCTGTCTCAGATTTATAATCTTAAACCAGAACAACAGTTACGATTCAGTGATCATTTTTGGACATGGTCCAGCATCGAGGACATCTTTCACGATCCGACATTGTTTGGATTTCTCGCTGAATACTGCGTCCTTAAAACTAGTCCTACTACTTTTACACATTCATTTAAATGATTATGGTTAATTTACGTTAACATATACGTGAGTGTGGTAACATGTAACTTGGCTCGCAGGTGAAATCTTGGCGGGAGACAAACATTTGGTCAGGGTGAAATCCCGAATGACTACGTAGGAAAATCCTGATACGTAACAAACGGCCAAACGCTGAATGGCGTATTGCATGGTTTTCAGTTCCGCATTGTCCTTCAGAAAATTATTGAACTTCCTTTCGAGGAGCTTTTCGATTTCCTGCTGGAATTTTGCTAGTTCTTCCATTTTCTCTGGTCTTTGCTTGTTGAAACTACGATGAAATTTGCCTGCAAAGGTGACAGAAAGCCATGGGTGATACTTTTGTATCACAATTTCCGACAGAGTTGAAATCATGGTAGGGTCACCAATGTTCACTACAAGACCGCAGAATTGGATATGGTAGAGGCCACATCGGCTGCACCTCCAGATGGTGCTTCGAGCTAAGCCTAATCACCTAGTCCACCATCAAGAACGCACAGCCAATGTGGCGAAATTCCGTGGTCCAGGGAGGAAAGAGCAAGCAGTACAGGATGCGGGAATGGCATTGAATTGGTAAAGTCACCAATTCAATTTTGTTGCACCCTTCACTGAGTGCCTTATGGATTGGGTGATTAGCCAGTGAGGCCCACTTCTTCACTGGCAGATCACCACCCAAATCCACAACGCCACCGCCAGTCTCAAGGGTGGTTGCAACAAAGGAGTCCGTTGTTGAATTTACAACAACTTTATTGTCTCTATCCTAAACTTTTTGTACAATTTTCTAAATTTCAAATATTGCTTACACACATCACATTTCCCAGAACGTATAATTGCGTATCATACTGAGCAACGCGCACATGTGAAAGAATGCTACGTTAGGGTTTTCTTTCCTCACATGTGCGACGCTACCGGAAAATTTTAATTGCCATGTGATACGACCCTAGGATGGAATTATGTTTAGGACTTGGCTATTTCAAGTGGTTGAATTTTATGCTGACAAGAATTAAAATTTCATACAATGCCTCCAATATGCAGTGCATGTGAATGGAAAAACTTTTGTTATGGTTTAAAATGTCAAGTGTATTGCATGAAATCATTTGATGTGAAATTAAATATGATACAAGCAAGCAAAATTGAATTGTACATGGTTTGATTTTATGAATTTAAACAGAGTATGAATTTTTAAGGAAAAGATAATTTTGCTGATCTCCTGTTTTTATAATTGAGACATGTTTTGACTGGAAAAAATTTGATTGAAGGTTGAACACATAGTTTAAGATTTACCACGAAATCCATAAGCAATTGTTTATCTGCTGTGTTTAATGTTGAGTATAGAGTCTGGACAATCTTCAAGAATGAATCCAATTCTTTATATTTTTCCTCGAAAATCGGAACTATTTTCATTGAAGTTTCTAACGAAAACTCATCTATGGAGAATCGTTCTTCTAATCACTTTTGTAAATCCTCTTCCACTGCACTATTACCTACTTCAATTGACTGCAGTCCTGTTCGGCATACCCCTTTCTTCCTAACTGTAACCAAAGTTCTCCCTTAAGGATAGGTGCGTGTGCTCTAAATTTTACCTTTAGGTCTCGTAACTCTGAAATTTCCTCATCAATGTTGGACAATAATGCATTGAATTTCACTCTTTGTTGTTTCAACTTCGCAAGTTTTTCTACTGAAGTAGGGAAAGTATATAAGTTTTTTGCACTTTTCTTCAAATTTCTAAACGTTTTTTCATTTTCCAAAACTATCTCCTCTATGTGCTCCATAAGATACTGTTAAATTAATAAGGAACCAAGTAAATCCCATATGAAGAACATGTTTTTATACTAAACACATAATTATTATTATCTTTTCATATTAAATTAAATTCTATCTTGAATTTCCTAATAATTCTAAACATTGATATTTCTATTTATCCTCTTTTTTACATAATTTTTACTGTGTCGGTTGTAGACATATAGTATAATACTACAATTACTACGATGAATACTCCCGAAGTTGTCGATGTTTGTCTGTACTCCTTGACAAGACTGCGGGATGCGGTGGTGGAGCAGTTGTTCCCCATCTACTCTCGTCCTTTAGCTCCAATAGCTTCTGCTGAAAAAATTTATTGTGATCTCCTATAGAGATCCGTATCAACCTGTGGAGTTCAGCTCGCTCCCTCTTCAAATTTTTTTTACGGCCGCGTTATGGACGACGCTTTTTTGGGATTACTGGCAACTCGTGCTCCTTCTTCCTTTTCAGAGACTCCCCAATTCACCGTGGTTTTGGTCCTCTGAAATCTGGAGTGCCCTTTGCTGTTGGAGTATACGTTGGTGGCCTTTGATCACAGGTAGTATTTATAGGTTTTGCAACATACTCCTTGATATTAGAGCAGCACTTCTTGAAAAGCCTATCAATACCTTGTCTCAACTCGATGTCGTTGATTTCGCCTTCCTCTAGCTCTGTTTCTGCATCTGTGTTACTTGCTGGTTCGGGCTTTGTAGGATCGCCATGAAATAAATGGCAGACGAATTTTTTTTTAAATTTTAATTAAAACTATATTTTATTCTTTTTACTTCACGAAGCGGTTGGACCACAAATAAAATGGTGTGGAACTCATATTAGAATTCTTAGCCATGGTTACTAAGAATGAATTTGGTCGCAAAGGTTCAAATGTGAATTTAACACTAATATTGCTTATAGAATTGTTGCAACGCCGCGCGGAATTCTCCTAAGTGAAAACACCAGCGTTTCAACTTTAACAAAAATGATTTTATTCACCAAATTCATTAAGCTTAAATACTTATTCTCAAACCTAGTTCTTACATAAATTGTGTCATCAATATCGATCACTTGAATTTTTCCGGTTTCATTCTCGCTTCGTCAACGTTGACACATATTGTATACACGTAATTGGACTCATATCGCCGTTGTGGAATAAAAATAAACAATGCGCAAATCCACGAGAAATGATGGCGTCAAATTGTACCGTCGTGTGCCATAAGGGATAAAAATTAATTTTAATGACAGAAGTTTCTTTGTTTATAATTTCGCTTGCTTTTTGCTTGAACATGTTGCGTACAGATATTCAGTCAATGAAAAAAGTAAACATTGAATGAAGATATGTTATGCAATATGAGCGATATTGAATGGCATTAAGCTTGTAGGAATACACTTATTGCAGATAATATGAATAATGAAAATGTTACAAATCTAGCATCGGGGTTCCTTCGATTGCTTCTCATAGCGTTTGTGGAATTTCTCGTTGACTGCGAATGCTTTGGACTCATTTTCCAGTTATCTGACATCTTGTAACAATTTTGCCTCCACAGAATCTGATGTATTCTTCAACCCGTAGACCTCAATGGCAATTATCAATTGTTGATACAATTCGTGCGCACCCACTGGTCATCTACTTTAAAACCAATGTTTCTAAGTTGGTGGGCTGTACCCATTAGTTTGCTCAAATATTCTTCCACATTTTGACATCCACCTAGCGAGGTATTACAGTGATCACGCAATAAAACAACTCGTCCTTTCAGCCTGGAATCGCTGAATGCGGATGACAACTTACTCCGCACTCTAACTATCTCTAAGTGAAGCTCTGAAAGGGACTGTAATGCAAAAGCCAAGTCCATGCTAACAAAAATGCAGATGAGGCGCTTACAAAGCGTGTTTCTGTGCAGAATGTCATCTATTGTGCAAGTCAAATCAGTCGGTTTAACTAGCGTGAAGTATCTAGATAAGTGAAATTTTTCAAAAATTTTTCATTTGATACTTTTTTATATATTTATGTAGAAATAAGCAGATTTAATTAACAGAGGATACTTTTTTTGAAAAAGTATCAAAATAATATCTGATATGTAAAAGAAAAACTTTGAAACTTTGATAGTGAATCCCTTATTGCATGTTTTCTTTTCAAAAATTAATATCTCTGAAAAAGGGAAGCAAGCTGGAAAATATTATAAATGTACTTCCTACCTGTGATTATATTAATTTTAAAATATGCAATAAAGTCCGTCATACCTCGGACCTCTACAGTATGAAATACGTATTTCTATAAAAAGTCAATAATTTTACACGGATATTGATTTTTATCCTGCTTTATATTTTTGTCCGATCATTTGTCCTTAAGTAACAGAAAATTACACAACATTTTTTTTTAAATCCTTTGAATGCGGGAATAGGTTAAAGATAAACCTTGAATTTAGTGTGAGGTCAACCAAAATAAAAAGATGAACTTGAAAAATATCAAAAAATTCTGTCTATGCAGGAAGACCATGAAATAACGTCATTGAATTAGCTCCAGACATACGATTGTGAATGTCAATTGGCTCGCCGAGGCTTCTCGAGGTGCTGAGCACGCATCGCGATTTGTAGAAAAGCCTCAGTTCATGTCTATCTCCAAATCGGATAATTTATGTCGATCTCGATTAAATTCCTTTCAACATCTCCATCATATTAAAGTCTACATGACACAAATGTGAAGTGTAAATATAGCCGTTAAAAGATGGGTAATCTGGTGATAAATTTTCATTATGTATTCCTTTCGATGCCGAGGAACAGCGAATTGTCATTTCAGGGTAGTCTTCCGCCCGACCACCAAACGGCCCGGCGGCAAACGGAAACGAAATCCAAATAAGCATACTGAACACTTCTCATCTGCCATCCCATTGCCTCTGTCATGGCCGATTCCGTATCGCTAGGACGGGAAATCCAAAGCCACCGATGTCCTTGAGCCCGAAAAAATAACCAGAAAAAAATCCAAAGCAAACCCGAAAAAACGATCCCAACCTAAGGATATGTAACCATACAGAATACAAATTCATGGAGATAAACAATACATCCTTAGAGAGTTTGCTTCCCAAAGAAGATTATCTTTATGTTCTGTTGAACATCCCCCGAAAATTCGCTGCTATCTGATCCTGGCGTCGGTACGTAGTGCGAGACGCTGAAGTGGAGCTAGTGGACTCCAATATCCAATTGGGAATTCGAGAACCTGACGAAAAGTATAGATTTCGGAATCTTCGTTGACTCGCTTCCGTTTCCACGTGACTCGGGAGTTTATTCCTTGTGATTGTTTTCAACGAATTCGAGCCATCGGAGCATGCCATGATGTGGGTCGCAAATACCTAATTGGAACTGGTTTTGTGCTCCATTTCCGACACTTTTTTCCTTGGAATTTGCCCAGGTAGTTTACATATCCAATCGTTGCGATGCGTGCATGGGAGATGGAAGCACATATTAGGGGTCTGGTGAGTGGCTTTAAAATCCCATCAAGCTGGAATGGAAAATAATAAAGGTTTCAGCCTATCACCTATTTCGAATGAATCGAACGAATGCCAAAACGAGGCTCGCACTTCCAGCTCGGAGGAAAGTAGGCATCAATTTTTTCATCCTTGGCAATATGCTAGCACATATTGCTGCGTGCCACAAAATCTTGTGGTTTCGATTTACAATAAGGGAAGTATTTATGTAGCTGACAAAACCCAGGGGCATTTTTCAGATGGCCGGATGTGGGAGTTGAATTCGATCCGCCGAAGACTTCTATTATCGGAGTGCCTACGACTGGCTCGGGCCAAAACGAAAAAAAGCCCTTTTAAATCTTTCAAAATGATTGTGTTAATAAATATTCTATTATTTGGGTTCACTTTCAATGGCGAAAATGTGAAAATCGAATGGATTTTTCAGCAAGGATTCGGCATCTCATTTCACGCAGGACTTCTCGAGTTTTCAAGCGCGATAATGAATATTCCGTTGATGCGGAGTAGTTCGCTCTCAGATATAGAGTCGCGGGATTTACATGATATGTACAGACAGGATCCGATGAGGGCAAACATTTATTTCCATAATTTATATGGAATGTCTTATTCGACCTCTGGGGTGAAATATTCAAGTGTGGAGCATTGAACCATTTACTCGTAGAATTTGTTGTTGGGAAGGATTAAAGGGATTTAGTGGAGCATTTGGCTGGATTTTGAACAGAGTTGTGAAAGGTTTGCGTTTGAGATATTATATAAGTGACTTAATTGTATTAAAATATATATGGAATAGTTTGGCTTCTGGGAATGAATCTTCTTGTTATTGAAGACTATTTTATGCATGATTGTGTTTGAATTGGCAACATTTGTGACAGTAAATTTGCGATATCTGACTTATTTGGAAACTTCTCACATATGCATGTGGTAAACTTTTTACAGATCGCTCGACCCTTTTGACATTAACTTAATGTAAAACTATACGTTTATTTACTCTTCACTGTAATTTTTGTAGATTATTATTTTTTTTTATTTCAGATCTATTTTACAGAAAACATTCCAATTACAAAATAGATAGACAAAAAGCTAACACAAAAGAAAGCTACAATTTAACGCAAAATAAACATTATTACAAAAGACATGAACGAAAGATAATTAGGCAAAATTGAAAAAGGTAACGCAATAAAAACTAGAAATTAAGAATCCTACGCAGCTTGGACTTGAACACTGCGAGCGACCCCAAAGGAGGACCAAGCTGAAGTTATTCATGGTCTCGGACGAGTCGGACCAATGGGGAATGAAAATAAATATCTGTACGTGCGAAAGGAATCGTGTTAAAATGAGTAGATCTAGTTCTAGATGGAGGGCGTATGCAAATCGCGTTTAGAATATCCGATGATAAAAAACCTCGAGTAAGCTTAAAGAGCAAACATTGGTCGAGATATTGTCGCCTCAACTCCAAGGAAGGGATGCCAAGGTAGATAAGACGTTCGCTGTATGGACGGTAGGAAAGTTTGTATTTATAGAAAAGCGAGCGAGTAAATTTTCTCTGTACGGATTCAACGGCATTCGAAAGGTATGTGTGACGAGGAGACCATATTTGACATGCGTATTCTAGAATAGAGCGAACGAGTGAGATAAATAGATGGACACATGTTTGAGTGCTAAAAGAAGTGTGGGAACAGCGCAGAACAAAGCCTGCGATTCGAGCTGCTCTAGATGTCATATGGCCGATGTGGCGGTCGAATTTAAGATGTTTGTCAAACGTCACACCAAGATCCTTAAAATGGTCAACTGATAAAAGTACTGAACCTTGAATCTCATAGTCGAAGCTTAAGGTATTTAGTTTATTGGAAAAGCACATATGGAAACATTTAGGAACGTTGAGAGCAAGACGATTGATACGACACCATTCGTCCAATACATTAATGTCATTTTGGAGTATCAAGCAGTCATTCATCGAGCGAATGATCCTGAAGATTTTAAGATCGTCGGCATAGAGAAGACAGTTTGAAGTAAAAGTACTAGGAAGGTCATTGATGAAAAGGTTGAATAGGAGAGGGCTTAGGGTAGATCCCTGTGGCACGCCAGAAGTCTGAGCGAAAGGGGCAGAAGAGCACCCGTTCCAAATTACTGAGCAAGAGCGGTTATGGATAAAGGAACTAATCCAGGTAAGGAGGGGACCAGATATTCCGTATTGACCAAGTTTGTATAATAAAGTTTGATGGTCGATGCTGTCGAACGCTTTGGCTAAATCGGTATAAATCACGTCAACTTGCCAGCTGGAATCTAGGGCAAGAGCTATGAAATTGGAAAACTCTAGTAGATTAGTAGTGGTTGAGTGACCTTTTATGAACCCATGTTGCTTAACGGAGAAATTTGTATGGAAAGCATTGTAAATTCTGGATTGGACAATCCTCTCTAATATTTTGCCAAAGGATGGGAGGAGAGATATTGGCCGATAATCCGAAACGGAATTGCGGTTGCCGGATTTATGGATGGGGAAAATATTAGCACGTTTCCATGCATCTGGGAAAACACCAGTCGAAAGACTCAAATTAAAAATCGAGGATAGAAGAAAACTCAGAGAAGAGCTTAGCGGTTTAATGAAGAAGTTGGGAAGGCCATCAGGTCCCATAGATCCGCTTGCATCTATCGAGGCGATGATATCTTCCACTTCTATCGAATCGGTAGAGATAAAGGCGAAATCGAAGGGAGCTGGGATACAGGAATTCATGGAGCAAGGCGAGGAGGATCTGAAATTGGATGAAAAAAATTCGGCAAAGAGATCGCATATGTCTTGATCATTAGATGCTTTTTTATTAAGCAATGAAACTGAATTAGGAAGATTGGTGGAAGATTTAAGTGAATATGACCAAAGGATTTGGGGTTATTGGAGCAGAAGGAGGCTTCGATGCACTGGTAATAGGCAAGTAAAGCTTGAGAAATGGCTTTTTTGGCATCAGATCGTAGAAGTTTATATCTTAAAAGATCTATATTGGACCTCGAATGAAGGTAGATTTTACGGACTTTGTCTTTCACACGCAGTACTTGTGCAACCTCAGCATTGAACCAAGCTGGATTCTTATGACTTGGTGTACGAGTCAATGGCGTGAACTGAGAATAATGTTGAACAGCGTAGAGTAGAAAGATTGTACAGCAAGTTCGGGATTCATTGGATCCAAAATCGAAACCCAATCAATGTTCGCAAGCATTGATGATATTCCTTCGTAGTTTGCTTTAAAAAAGTTAAAACGACGAGGGTTTGATTTCCGGTGCAGACGTATTGAATGCAGCGTTAATTGTGTTTCTAATGGGGGATGATGAATATCCGGTATAACATACGGCGGCACCGCCAGAGAAATTGGACAGACGGAAGAAAGATTATTCGACAAAATGAGGTCGAGAATTTTATTGTTAGCATTTAATACAGGATTTAGTTGGGTGAGGGAGCAAAGGGCCAAGAAAGAGGAAAGAGCAATGGAAATTTCATTAACTGAAGTTATAGAAAAAGCGATCCAGCTTACCGACGGCATGTTGAAATCACCACAGCTAAGGATTTGGAGAGAAGGATTTGCATTATTTATGAATAAGGCAAGCTCATTAAAAAGCCGCTCATAGGAGCGAAGTGGCATATTACAGGGAACGTACAGACATATCACGCAAAACCGAAGATTGGTAGAGAAGTTTATTTGGACTGCGATACTTTCTACAGGCGGAGAAATGGTCAAATCAGAACAACTTGAAGTCTGAAAGCTCTTGTTGACCGCTATGAGCACACCCCCACCATCTAATTTCCCAGATAATAGGCGATCTCTTTCTTGTCTGAAGACTGAATGAAGAGGAAGAATTTTTTCATCCGTAAAATCACTTGTAAGCAAAGTCTCAGAAAAACAGATTATGTCATCGTTGGCAATGTAAGATGCAAGATTTATTGCCTTCAGCTTGGTCCTCAAACCGCGAACGTTTTGATAGAAGAAATTAAGAGAGGGAGACGAATCAAGGCGATTTAATCTTTCCGTTGAGGCTTGCCTGATGGGCGGAAATTTTTTCGCGGAGTTTGTTCAATGCGTTTTACTAAAATACCGGGAGGCCAGAAGTCTAGATTAAGTAGGAATGATAAGTTTGCCATAACTGTTAATTTAAAAGAGCCAACAATACGATTTGGACGGTCGTCACGTTTAATTTAATACAGTCCAAAAACTGCGGAGGATGATCTAGTCTAGCAGTAATGAATAATTTTAATTCTTCCACCGAAGTGTCCGAAGCTACACGGGAGACCAAGAGCGATAATGGTGGAGAAACGATCCTGATTGAGGGTAAAACATCAGCTGAACCACCGGTATTTACGTTAGTACAGCTCCTAAGAGATGGGCTACCTGCAGCTTGTTGCGCACGGCTGTGATTCGGAAGCTGCAGAAGATTGTCCTTCACAAGGTTGTTGAAATGAAGAGTATTTACTATCGTTTTGTTGTTGTTGGTATGAATTACACGATTAACGTCCGGTGTAAATTGAGTCTTTTCCTGTCTATCGGGTTGGATGGATTTGCTTCTCGTCATACGCATCGATTCAGATGAGATTGCACATGCAGCAATTGGCGAGTTTAAATTGCTGTTAGACTCTGCAGGATCCACATTATCATATGAGCCAGATAAAGGAAGAGGATTCGAAAGGCTGCGGTTGAGAGGCACCGTAAGCGGTAATAGCGACTGCTCTTTATGCGATATTTTCTCTTCCGCAATACTAAGTATCTCCTTTGATTTGAGCACAGAGGATGAAAGCATGTCCACTGTTGACTTAGCCTTATGAAGCCCAGTTACGTAGGCAGCGATGTTATGTTTTCGGCATTTTTGGCTATACCAATAGACACCGGTATCCGTTTTCATGATTGCGTCAATAGTGGGCCCCGACAGTTCTACGCACTTTGCATGGAATGGCAATCCGCAGAAGCCATAACAGGTTACTAACATTGTTTTGTTGTTTTTATCCACACATGATCGGGCTGCGCAATTCGACATGATGCGGATGTTAAGAATATTGGTGAAAAGAAGGAGACTTACGTATAATTTCAGGAAAAAAGTCGTTAATATTCGAATGCTTCTGTTAGAAGCCACGATCACCACACTGCCACAGTATATAATTGCACTCAAGCTTTCTGCTTTACGTAGAAAGAGTATAAAATAATTCACTAGCGCGGTTTGAGACAATGTTAAATTAGGCGTTTACGTATAAAAGTATAAAATAATTCACTAGCCCGGTTTGAGTCAATGCTAAGTTAGGCGTTTACGTAGTATAAGTAAATAATACTTAGTGTGGGTATAAAACGCACAATCCAAAACAAGCTCAGGCACTAACCTTCAAGCAAAAATTAAAATCTGCTACGCAGTATAAAAGCAAAAAAAAGTCGGGCGATTCACACACAATTGGCGTTGTATATTTGACAAGATTCTAAGAAAATTGTAAATAATACCTTTGTCTTGAAGGAAAAATGGAATAAAGGCATGAAAGCACTGTCACTTAAACTAAGAAATACACCACTATGAACCACCAAGAACTAGGCTTCGAACCGTGTACGTAAGTATGAAATAAATCGCAGTTGGACACAAGAAAAATCAAGTTTAATGCACAGCGAAATTAAACACGTCGGATATGTACGATGTACGATTGGCCAAGGCTGATTATGTTTTGGATAGCTCTGATAGATGAAAATAGCTTTATAAAATTTTTTAGCCGTAGCTATTTTCAATTAAGTACCGTATATGTATTTTTTTTCAATTTGAAAGACTGTTAAAGAAGAAAAATATTAGCTGAAGGTGGTTTCGATGGGTATACTACAATTTTCTTCAGGGAATCACCCTATAGACATACACTGAAGATGCCGAGCTCGGCACCATAGACATACACGGATAATGCCGACCACGGTACATAAATGTACATATTTACATTAAGTTGATATGAAAAGGGTCATGAGGAGTACCAGAATGCAGTACATAAAAGTGTCTTACAAGAGAAATTTAACCTGAATATAATATATAATTGCAAAAACAGTATGGATAAGAAGAATCAATTTGAATGATTCTCTCACCTCCAAGTGTTGTTGGAATCCTCCGTAGAAGACACGTCAAAAAGACCTTCACTTCAGATTTTTCTTCCTGAACAATTTTTCAAATAAAAAAAAATGTTTGTACCTCAACTAAAAATAGATATAGAAAAACATTTTCATCAAGTGATTCTCACACATACTGCCTTGTTTAGAGTTGTTTCTGTTGCAAAGAATAAATTCATATTCAATCACAAAATTTTATTTGCCTAAAAAAAATGATAAGAAAAAAAACAACGGCAAAGCGCCTGATTGACTTCGCATGCAACAAAAATCTAGTCATACGATCCACTTGCTTTCTACAGCGACGCAACCATGAAATGACCACAAAGCCAAATCGACCAGGTTCTGATCCAATAATGATGGGCTTCGAGCATACTTGATGTCCGCACATACCGAGGAGCCAATTGTAACTCGGACCATTATTTTTTTTTTACCTCCTTCCCTACCACTCTCTCCATCACACTTTCTTCGTCGCACAACGCTCGTGCGATCTGCACTTCACATTTCGTCGCTTCTTTTAGTGTGTCACCCAGGCAATGTTTATAACATCGGTATAAGGGTGAATACAAAAATATGTGAAGTCATTCTATTAATCTTTTCTTGTCCAATTCATGATCAGCTCTCAGAGATTAGAAAAAATTATAAATTCGACGCAGTAAAAAAAACTCTGAGTTATAAAAAAGCTGTCTCTTCAAGCATCTCGACAATAGGGTTTCAAAAATGCCCTAAGATTCTTTGTTGAACTTTACTGGACTGAATTTCAAACGTTATTAATTAAATATTCTATTCAATTCTATTCTTCTTTTCTTAAAGACTATAAGTGTGTTTGCTTCCTTAACTGAATCAGGAAGATTGTTGTATATCAGCAGCGCATCATTTGTAGCATCGTTCTTCAGACGGTCCGTTCTTGCAAAAGATATTACAAATTAATTTGCATTTCTAGCATTGTACCGATTCTTTTGCGATACTTTGATAAATTGAACTTGTGATGATGATTTTGACTGTAAACATTTGAAGAAAAACTTGGCTTTCTCCATTTCAATGATTTGAGGGAAAGGTTAATGCTTTCGCTGATTGGTACACTAATCTGGTTCGATGGAGCATCGGAAGATTTAGAATATTTTTAAACGCTTTGGTGAGCATTCTAGAGATGATATTAAGATGTTGCTTTGATGACTGGCTCCAAATTACTACTCCATAATGTAGTTCCGACAGTACGAATGCATTTAGGATCCTCTGCTTGATGTTTTTTGGAAAACCTTCATATCTTCTAAGTAGTCCAACAATAGGAGCTAGTTGTCTTCTTAAGTTATTGTGTGATAACCATGTAAGTCTAGGGTCCATGATAAGTCCAAGATACTTGATCTCCGTTACTCTTTCTAGTTTTTCGTCATTTATTTTTATGTCCATGTCAATGTCACCTTTATTCTTTTGCTTGAAAATGACGAATTTTGTTTTTGAAGTATTCAGTGCAAGTTTACTATCAATCAGCCACGAATGATATGTTTTTAGATCCTCATTAATAGTGTTTTCGAGGTAATCTCTTTCGTGTCCCGAGTAAAGTAGTACTGTATCATCTGCGTATAGTGCATAATGTCCTTTAAGTCCACATGTATTCAAATTATTAGTGCATAACAACAATAAAGTTGGGCCAAGTATCGAGCCTTGTGCAACGGCCGACTTCATAGGAGCAGCGTCACTCAAAATTTTATTGACTGCTGCTCTCTGTGATCTGCCTTTCAAGTATTTTCTAAATAGCTGATTTGCATTGCCTTGAATACCATATAATTCCATTTTATGAAGTAGAAGATCATGATCCACCGCATCAAAAGCTTTTTTTCAGATCCACAAAAATCATAGCAACATAATCTACTCTATCCAGGCCTGTATTGATGAAATGCGTGACTGAAAGGAGGGCATCAAAAGTTCCTCTATTTTTCTGGAATCCAAATTGTTTGATCAAATTAACCTATCGATATTGTATGTCATAGTTGTATTCTACAGAAATACGACATCGAAAGACTCCAAGCGGTGTCTGTGACAAAACATTTCATGGAGACTTTTGACAGCCAGCTAGTTCTCATTCTATCAAACACATGTTTTCATGCAACGAGCTATGGATGAAAGTGAAAGTGGCAATTATGACCGTGTCGGAATAGGCAATCGGACATCAAACCCATTGCAAAAGAAATTATTGATTTCATGATGAGTACCAGAATACATTAAATAAAAAGAATCAGGCATATAAACAATATTTCGATAAGAAAACCAGGACAGACGGAGAACAAACCGAAAATCTCAGATGAGTAGCGAATGAGATAATTGAATTTAAGAAAAACAAAATACAATGACGACCAATTGAGAAGCATCGATGTAAATTTAGCGAGCAACAACATAAGGCAAGCTTACTAAGTAGTGAAAAGGCTGAAACGTGGTTACCAGCCCAAGACCACTCTCTGTCGTGATGACATCGGTAAAATCGTTGCTGATGAAAACAGGATTAAGGAAAGACAGGCATCATATTTCAAGGACCTCGTTAATCCTCCACACAGCTCCAGAGCATCGGAGCCTATAGATATTCCCGGAGAGCTTGCATTAGCCCCACAAACTTTGGATGACGTTTGTTGCACTAACAAAGCCCAAAAGAATAATGAAGCGTCGGAAATCGATTAGATTCCTGTGGAACTCATAAGTTCAAAAAGCCATGCGTAAAATCATCCGACGCATTTGGCAACAGGAACATATGCCGAACGAGTAGATCCAACTAATCATATTCCCTATCCAAAAAAAGGTGACAAGTTACAGTGCGAAAACTATAGAGGCATATCACTACTTTGTATAGCATACAAAAAATCTTAGAAAATTGTTATATAGTATATTGAAATGAATTATATTATAGTTAGTACATGAGAATATATGATACTTAGAGGTTAAGCTGAGATTTGTTAAATTATCTTCTTTTTTTTTAAGCACTACAGCCCCTCTCGGGCCGTCGCCTAGAGATAGTTAGAGTATCTCATTTTCATGACCGTATTGATTTTTTCGGAAGTTGGTTTGGTCAGTACTATGCTCCCGTGTGCCTGCTCAGCTATGATATGATCTGATTAAATCAGTACATATCACCACTGAGTGAACACTAATAGTCTGTCCGGAAAATCCCCTGAACTAAATCACGTTGCTCCCAATGGGATTTGAACCTGGGACCTTAGGCTTATGGGTTCATGCTCTAACCAATAGACCACACAGACTACTTTGTTATATTATAGTTAGTACATAAGGATATATGATATTTAGAGGTTAAGCTGAAATGTCACAAAAATATTTAAGCTGAGCGATAATGACAAGAAAGTATTTCAAAATGTAATCAAGGCATTTGACGAATATTGTGATCTGAAGACGTATGTCATATATGAAGGTTTCAAATTTTATACCAGGCAGCAGCAACCGGGTGAACCATTCCATAATTTTTTTACTGACGTGATGAAGCAAGTTCAAAAATGTAACTTGGACAATGATTCTGAAAATATAGTTGATCCAATGGTGAGAGATCGTATTGTACTTGGGATAAACAATACCGACTTACAGGAGAAGCTTCTGAGAATGGAAAATTTATCTCTGGAAAAAGTACTCGAGTTGTGTCGAGTGGCAGGAGTTACATACCAGCAAGCAAAATATGTCCAGCAGATCCAAGGAGAATCTACAAGGGTTGATCAGGTCAAGTCTAATAAAAATACTTTTAAAATCAACAAGGCTAATTTTTCGAAGAGGTATCCGGAGTTGGAAAAAAATAAATCACATAATAATAAGATACCTGATAACAGTATCACTAATAGTCAAAGATGTTCATTTAGCCATCCTAGTAGTAAGTTTCCAGCTTATGGAAAACTTTGTATGGAGGAAACCGAATCATTTCGCAAATATGTACGTGCAGGGATAAGCAAATTAACGCGATAGATGGACATGATGACATTGATCTTAATGCTTCAGTCATTGATAAGTGAAAGGAATAGAGAGAGGGGATTTCATGGTATACTTAAATAAAGATAAATGGGAAAGAAATACAAATTAAAATAGATTCGGATGCTGAAGTAAATACTATACCTTATTCAGTATTTAAAACGAAAGAAAATGAGGCAACTATTGCTGAACCTGTTAAGTTAAAATTGGAGGCATATGGTGGTTAAAATTTAGACGTTTAAGCCGCAGTAAAACTTGAGATAAAATATAAGTCAGTGGTAAGTATGAAAAATTTCTTATTGCTAATGTGGGCTCGTCTCCAATTTTAAGGATTAAAAGCGTGTGTTAAGCTTAAATTAATCAAGCGTATAGATAATCTTAACTGGAACTCTAATTCAAAAGAAGAATTTATTCAGAAAAATGGTCGTTTTCTAGATAAGTGTAAGGTTTATTTAAAGAAAAATGCGGTTCCAGTCATACATTCACCTCGCCGCATAGCGAGCAGTCAGTGAAGACCAAATTAGATGACATGGAAAATGCAGGAAGCATCAAAAGAGTTAATCATCCCACTGAATGGGTCCACAATCTAGTTATGGTTGAAAAACCCGACAAATCTGTTAGATTATGTTTAAATCCCAGGGATTTGATTAGAAACGTTATAAGAGAGCCTTTTCAATTACCATGATTGTCAGATTTATCGTCACAACTCGAAACAATGGAGTATTTCACGGACAGGTTACAGAGGATAAAACTTAAATTATTGAAATATCATATTGAAGTCACGTACCTTTCAGGAAAAGAGATGCACATTGTAGGTACATTGTCTAAAAGTATCAAGGAGGAAAATTCGGCTCCTGTTGACTAAATATTAAATACTGTAGTTCATACCATCAATGTTAGCGATAGAAGAACGGAGGAAATCCGTAAAGCTATTCTTAATGACGATGAATCGAAAGAATTAATAGCGTTAATACAAAAAGGTTAGTCCAAAAATAAAACTAAAATTAAATATATTATTAAAGGCAAGTTAAAAATGTCATTTACTGTAAAAATGGTCTTCTATTTTATGAAGATAGACTCATCATTCCAATTGGTTTTCGTGCATAGATATTGAATAGTCTGCACGAGAGGCATCTTGGGAAAACTAAAACAAAGGAGCTAGCAAAATTATCTGTGTATTGGCCAGGTATAAAGAGGCATTAGAAGATTTTATGAGTAGCTGCCAGACATGTGAGAAATATCAAAAATCAAATGGTAGGTCTCTCTTCATTCCACATGAAATTCCAAATCTGCGATTTAGTAAAGTAGCTTGTGATATACTTGACATCCAAGGAAAGCCGTTTTTAGTTTTAATGGATTACTTCTCGAAGTAGTTAGAAGTGAAATTGTTAAGCAATATGACATCTGAGGAAATGTCGAGAAAACTTAAGGAAATATTTGCTCAACTCGGAGTCCCTCATATTATTGTATCGGATAATACATTTTGTTCATATCAATTTAAACAATTCGCACAAGAGTGGAATATTGGCTTAGTAGCCTCTAGTCCAAACTACCCTCGTAGTAATGGTTTAGCGCAGAAAGGTGTAGGGATAGCGAAACCCTTACCTGGAAAACGTGGGGAAGAAGGGAAAGATTCAAAGAGTGGATTTGCTGGCATATAGAAATGCTCCAATTTCAAGCTTATCGGCATCACCAGCGCAACTATATTCTGTTAGAAAGAAATCATTGAAACCAAAAGTTATTGAAAGAACTTTTGAAAAATTGAAAGTAAATCAAAACAGATATAAAACATACTACGATAGGACTGTAAGGAAAATGGGAAAGGAGGGGTTTCAAATGAGAGATAATGTCGTTTACCAAAGGAAAGGAATTCGGGAACCAGCTAAGATGATAGAGTCAAATTCAACGCCAAGATAGTTTGTTATTCAGAATGAAAATAATCAATTATTGAGACGAAATAGCGTCGTTTTAAAACGACAGACTCACAATTTTTTGGGTTTTGTACTAAAATACAAAACCCTGTTGCAATCACGACCTGTGTCCGTCCGTCCGTCTGTATGTCACAGCACTTTTTCTCCGAAACTATAAAGGCTACAGCCATGAAACTTTGTGAAAAGGTCAGAAGTGATGACTTCTTGAAAGTTCAAGGGTGGAAAAACTTTTCAAAGGGGTTTAAGGGGGGTCTCCCCATATAGGGAGGTGACTCTTCAAAAAAAAAAATTTCACCACGGGTAGTCGAGTAGGGTGTCATTGGAAAGGTTTCAATGAGATCTTTTCAAAACAAGTCCTAAAATTGCCTTATGAGTACCGAGGGGGCAGGGGAAGGGGAAGGGGAAATGTACGAACTTTTCGCGTACCCCCCCCTCGTGATTGGACACCTTTCATCCGAAAAATCTGGAAAAAATCAAGAATGTAGGCCTTTATGAGTACAAAAACAACAAATACATGAGAAGACGAAATTCACTCAACTTTGTTAGTAATAGTATGATTTATGGATTTTATGTTTTCTTGAATAAAATCTAAACGGTACCCTTAAATTCAATAAAATTTAGCAAACAGATGACTCTTTATAAGATTGATCTTTCCTGAAAGTTTCATAAAGATCGAATAGTATTTAACGAAGTTATAGTGATTTGAATTTTCCTGTATTGCTATGGAACAATATGCCCTGTATTACTATGGAGCCATATGCGCTTTTTACCGACTTAGACACTACAGCTTTGCTAGGATTTGCATGAAAATTTCAGGAATGATAGGTATCATGAAGTTGAGTACATACAATTGAAAGAAGTCGAAGAGGCGAGAGCTCCTAGCAAAAGGGCTTTGTAACCATTCTAAGATTCGAAAAAACAGGCCATGAATCTATGCTTACAGTACAGAGGAGTGGCCCCTGAAAAAAAATTTCATGAAAGGTAGCCGATATGAGTATCAACTGAAAGTTCTCTATGAGAGCTTTTCAAAACAATTCTTAAACTGACAATTTTTGCTTCTGTGGGGGCACAGGGGGGTGGGGGAAATACATGAAAAATGTGTTTCCTCCCTCGCGAATGGATACCTGTGATCTAAAAAATCTGAAACAATTATCAAGGGAGATATTTATGGGTATAACTATAACAAATACCTCAGAAGTCAAAATTCTTTCAACTTTGCTAATAATAAAATGATCCTCGAACATGACGTGTTTCTTGATTTTACAGGTATTCGTTACTGGTTACTGCATTTTGTAAGTAGAGTACAAAACCCTTCTGACATGAGCATAGGTCTGTCCACCCAATTTGTTGGATATTAATGAGCCTATGCTTAATAATTCGAATTCTTGCGTTCGACGTATAAGAAATGAAACTGGGCAAAGTAAACCAATAATGAATGAAAATAAAGAAAACAATTTCAACATAAGTGAAGAATATCATACACGATCAGGCAGGTTAGTGAAACCCATAAAAAGAATCCAAAGTGCAAATTGAATTCAAACATGGTCTATTTAGGAGTTTAAATTACAAATGATAAATTAATGAAGAATTCTAAGACAAAAATTGTGTACAATGATGAAGAATTTGTAAGGCTCGCAAAATAGTGGTCTGTTTCTAATGACGAATCATTGTAATTGTTGAATTTAAAAACTGTAAAGAAAACAAAAATAATAATATAACAAGTTAGGTAGACAGACCTATGCTCAGGTCAGCAGGGTTTTGTACCTAATTTCTACGAAATGCAGTCTCCAGCATCGAATAAAGTCAACAAACACGTCAAAGAGTTGTGCAAATTTAAAAGAAAATCCATTGTTCCTCTATTTTCAATGGTCGCCATTTGGTTGCAAACTAACAAAAATCACTCAAATCAACAATTCCCAATAATATTAATGTTATCGATCTTATTTGAAAATTTTAAGAAGATCAAATCAAAACTGTAGTGTCTGATTCACTGTAAAGTCCATAAAATACTAAAATCATGTGTTATTGCTGATGTAATCGGACAAATTTCAAATGGCTATAACTTCCGTGTATATCATTCAATTTTTATCAAAACTGTAAAATTTAAGGACCCTTATTTAAGTGTCGAATTTCGTTGAGCTTAAGGCTACCTATACGATTTTATTGTGGAAAATGCGAAATGCGAAATTCGAATATCATACTATCATTAACAAAGTGGAGCGAATTTTGACTTCTAAGGTGTTTGTTGTTGTTGTACGCATAAACACCTACCTCCATAATCATTTTCAGATTTTTCGGATAACAGATGTCCAATCGCGAGGGGGGGGGGACAAAAGTTTTTCGTGTATTTCCCCTCCCTGTGCGGCCCTTGAAGCAGAAAATGTAAATTTTTTTTTTTATCAAGACCTTTTATTTGATACCCATATCGACTACCTTTGATGGAATTTTCTTTTCGGGGGGCCACTTCCCTCTCTAAGGGACTCCCCTTAAATACCTTATAAAATTTTTTTATAGAACTTTGAAGAGAGCATCACTTTACACGTACATACAAAATTTTATGTTTCTAGCTTGAGTAGTTTGCGAGAAAAATTGCTGTGACACACGGACGGACGGACAGACGGACAGACAGGTCGCAATTTTAGTAGGGTTTTGTAAAATTATTTTACAAAACCCTAAAAGAGGGAGATGTTATATATCGAAATGAATTATATTATAGTTAGTACATAAGAATATATGATATTTAGAGGTTTAGCTGAAATGTGATATATTAAAGTTAGTACATAAGAATATATTATATTTAGAGGTTAAGCTGAAATGTCAAAGAGTGAGTACGGTATAATAAATGGCATGAATCAGTCATATAAATCAGTCCGTCTAAAATAGAAAGTTGATATAAAACAAATAAAACCAGAACATACGCTAACAGTATTATTGGTGAGTACCAATGTGGTTTTTGAGCAGGTAGATCAATGATAGACCAATTGTTCACTTTCAAGTAGGTACTTAAGAAATACTGGGAGTTCAACATAGACGTACACTAAATATTCGTTGACTTAAAGGAAGCATGCGACAGTATTGATCGTAACGTACTGTACCAAATAATGCTTTGCTTGGGTAAACCAATCAAATTAGATACCCTTCGTGGACTTTACTTAAGATTCCAAGAGCAAGCCAAAAAAGATTTGGATGCCTTCGCCTCCCGTATAAGCTAGGAGTATTGGATTTGTTGTATTTTAGGGAATAGGAGTGGAAATGAAATATTAATGAGGATGGAGGATAAAAGAGTAGGTAAATGCTGTGTTACTTTAATGTATGGAAAAAGGAACAGAACAAGGATGGGGGTCCCCGAAGGAAGGTGAAAGGTAAATCATGAATGAGAGAATGCCGGTACTGCCAAAATCTGTAACATAAGTTAAGACATTGCTTCCAACTTTTCTCTTTATCTAATTGTTGAAATTTATAGAAAAATGTGTCATTAACCATATTTTTCCAATCGATTGATTTTATTGTACGTACCTCCTGTTAATTTTGGTGATACCTAGAAATTGGAAAGATCGTTGTGACTACGGTCCCTAGAAGCTTTATTTCAATGACGGCACCAAAAAGCAAATTTTGTGATATATTATTTCTACAAAATTTTGTTATTAAAAGTGTGCGTTAAAAATAACTGATTAAGAGGATTAGTGTCCTCTGGATACCACCTAGGAGTTCGAGATTTGGGTTGCAGAATTATATGTGCAACTCAACAGTGGCTGCTCAGGGCAGGCAGCGTGTGCGAGTCCCACCTTGCTGATACTCGCTTATCGTCCGAAAAAACTTAACTTTTTATTTTGTCGAAAATCATAAATTCATTTTACTTTTGTTTTGTGAAAAGAAATTTTTAAAATACCCTATTAATATCGGTACTTGTCCATCCATCCGTTAGTGCATCACAGCATACAATTTTGTGAACTGCTCAGAAGCTTCTGGTTAATGAAAGTTCCGAATTTAAAAGGCTTTTAAGGGGAGTCTCCCCTTAACCCTTAAATTTTTTTTTCACTTTTTAATATTGCAATATCGTTGACAGGGTAGGCAGGGGAAGCGGAAGAACAAGAAAAAATTGTGTCCCCTATTCGCGATTGGACACCTGTGGATCGCAAAATCTGAAAAAAAAGCCATGGAAGTAGTTCTCTATGAGTACAACAACGACAAATACATCAGAAGATGAAACTCACTAAACTTTGTTAGTAATAGTATGATTTATGAATTTTACATTTTTTTGTATAGAGATATATATGGCTACTGCTAAGGCTAATAAACTGTGAAAATTTCAGAAGAATCGGATAGTATTTAGCAAAGTTATGGTTATGGCATTGTTGTTGCTGTAACACCGAAAATTTAAACAATTTTCGGTGTTACAGCAACAACAATGCGTGGCTATTGAGCAATATGTGTTTCCAATCGACGTAGACACTACGGGCTGGTTAGGATTTGCATGAACATTTCAGGAAGGATGTTTACCATCCACATCTTTCAGGATATCTTCAACCAGTGATAATAGTTATCGTAAAATAAAATGGTGGCCATTTTAGACGAGAATATTGAGTACATTTAAGTTATTTTCCTCAACTTCAGCATTGAAGGTACAGGCTATAAACTCTTGATGAAAACATACATTTTAAAGGTGTAAAATTCATGGTGGTGGGTTTTCGTGAGTACAACAATAACAAATACCTTAGAAGTTGAAATTCAGTCAACTTTGTTAACAACAGTAGAATTTGAAACTATAATATTTTTCGCTGTTAATTCATATGGGAAGGTACAAGTAAATTAAAATTAAAGTAGTTCAAGGAAGTTTCCTTACGGCCTGAAAGTTTTAACAAACTTAAATCACATTCACGGTAGTAATAGCAATTTGAAAGCTCTCCGACTACAACAAAAACAATGTACGGTTTTTCTTCCATTCGGGCTTTCAATCGCACCAGACACTATACTTTTATTTGGTTTCTCTAATTTCCAGATAAAATAAAATATTAAAGATATCTTTAAGATTTTTTTTTTTTTTTTCTTTAAAAGCCGTCGGGCCTTGCTTAGTTGTGTGAGCAGACGCGTTTCGACTACTTTGAGTCATCTTCAGTGTCTAAAGGATGTGTTGAAGGGAGCGACTTTATATAGTCGTAGGATGGGTAATTAGCGAATAGGTAATTAGCGGATGGGTAGTTAGCGGATGGGTAATTAGCGGATGGGTAATTAGTGGATGGGTAATGAGGTCAGGAAGTAACTTACTCAATTATGCCACGTAGGGGGATATTATGTTTTTGTTTTTTTGCTTGTTGGCTGTCCGTTTGTTCTGTTTCATCTCGTTTCCGTTTTCGTCTAAGAGTGTGGTCTAGGACTGAGAAAATTGCGTCGGAATTGGTAACAAGTTGTTCGTTGATAATGTCACCGTCTGTCTTTCTATGTTTATAAATTTCAAGCCTTTCTAGGATGTCAAGTCTTGGTCCTTTGTTTTGTTTGTGTAGCAATTTCATAGAGTTTGTCATAGCATCAGGCTCATGTGCGTGGTTTTGAAGGTGCGTCGCATAATTGGAGTCTGCCTTGTTGTATAAGAAAGATCGTAGGTGCTCTTTGTATCTTGTCGTTAGTTTTCGTGTTGTCCTTCCTATATATACCATGTCGCAGTCCTTGCATGTCAGTTTGTATATGCCGCTGCCTTCGTATATCGATGTGTCATTCAGTTTTGGCTTCAGTTTGTTTCCAATGTTGTTGTTCGTTTTGAATGCAGTTTGCAATTTGTATTTCCTAAGGAAGTTTGATAGTTTGTATGTCTCTTTGCCTACGTATGTTAACGATACCCACTGTTGGTCGTTCTTATGAGTTTCCGTCGGTTGGCGTTCCTGTTTTTGTTTGTACTGTGTGACTAGTTTGTCAATGTCGCATTGTTTGTATCCGTTATTATTAGCTATTCTGTAAATGTTGTTTAGTTCGTTGGAGTAGTTAGTAGGAGTCATGGGGATGGAGTGAAGCCTCTGCACCATTGATCTGTACGCTGCTAGCTTATGTTGTGCGGGGTGGTTAGATGTTTCATGTATGGTATGATCAGTTGTGGTTGGTTTTCTGTATATTTTATAGTCCAATCGTGTTTGTTCACGTGTCACAGTTAGGTCCATATAGTTGAGTTGTCCGTTTGTTTCTTTTTCCATAGTGAACTTTATATTCGGGTGAATTTCATTCATATAGGCAAGTAGTTCGTCTTGTTTATTTTCTTGTGAGTCAATAACAATGAAACAGTCATCCACATATCGTCTGTAAAATATTACATTGAATCTTTTGACAACTTTGGGTATAAAGACTTCTTCCAAAGATTGTAAGAATATTTCTGACATTATTGAGGACATTGGATGTCCCATACCCAGACCGTCTTTGGCAATGTACGTGTTGCTATTGAACTTAAAATAGTTCTGTTTGATTGTGGTCTTTATGAGATTGAGTATTTGATCTGTGAATCGTCGGCTGTTGTTGAATGAAAGTTTTTCTTTTAGTATGGCCAGTGTTTCATCGACAGGGATAGACGTATAGAGGTTGGTGATGTCTAATGATAAAAGTTGACAATTTTCAGTCAATTTTAAAGAAGTGGTAGAATTTGCTAGCTCGCGGCTGTTCTTTAATGCGTATTTGTCGTCAAGGTGCACGACATCAGCCATTATCGTTGCCAAGTACCGTGCTAATTGGTATGCAGGAGCTGGGCGGTAGTTGACGACAGGACGGATAGGAATATTGGGTTTGTGGAGCTTAGGTTGTGCTTTAAGGGGTGGTGTGCATGGATTTGGGTTTATGTAGCGTTGCTTAGTATTAGGAGGAATAATTAGTGGGGATTGTATAATGGCGGTACGTAAGTCCGCTTGGAACCTATTGGTGGGGTCTTTGTTTACCAGTTTGGAGCCGTTGGCGTTAATGAAGTCTATTGTTTTTGTACATAGTCCGTTGTTTTTAGGATCACCGTTGTATGTCCTTTGCCAGCCTTCGTCACTGTTAGTAGGTTATCCGTTAGCTTTGTCTGAATGTGTCTTAATATCTTATGGTTTTCGTGGAAATCCGTTTTGTTTATGCTAGTGCGTATTTTTTGTAGTATGTCTACTGCAGTATGTCTTGCATGTGTCTGTTGTTCCTGCGGCAGTTTGTTAATGGCTAGTTCAGTGTCGATTATTAGTTGTTCTAGGTCTTTGTTGCGGTTTGTATTATGTAAGTTGTGTTTCAGTCCCTTATTTAATAGCTCCATTTCTTGTGTCGTAAAAGGCGTATCTGATAGGTTTACAGTCCGTGGATAGAAAGTTCTGTTCGCTGGTGTGGTCATTTTGTTTTGTTTTTTCATCAATTTGTCAAGTTTTTTCGTCATGGTCATGGTTTCATTCAGATAATGGTGTTAGTGATATTGCAACAAAATGGCGGAAGGTTAAAATGGAGTAACAATGGTTTTCGTTTAAAGGGAGTAGATAATTGTTGTAGATGTCGTCGAAGATTTTCTTGAGTTTATTCACTATTAATGTCTGGATATTGTAAGTTGGGTGGGTACAAAACCCTTTGACATGAGCGTAGTTCTATCTAACCAACTTGTTTGCATTATTATTGTAAAATGAAAGTGTTACGAATGAATTTTTTTTTTTGTTTTTTTTTTACCTCCTTCCCTTCCACTCTCTCCATCACACTTTCTTCGTCGCACAACGCTCGTGCGATCTGCACTTCACATTTCGTCGTTTCTACAGGTGTGCCACCCAGACAATGTGTAAAACATCGGTATAAGGGGGCACACAAAAAATATGTGAAGTCATCCTGTTAATCTTTTCATGTCCGATTCGTTAACAGCTCTCAGAGGTAAAAAAAATATTAATTCGACGCAGTAAAAAAAAACTCTGAGTTAAAAGAATGGCTGTTTCTTCAAGTATCTCGACGATAGGGTCAACAATGCCCTAAGATGCTATTTTGAAGTTACTGGACAGATAATAATAAATCATAAGGCTAGCTGTGTCTTGAGGCATCTCGATGATAGGATAAAAAAAATTGCCCTAAGATGCTATGTTGAAAGTTTCTGCGCTGAGATTCAATCGCTATTCATTAAATAGATCTTGAGTCTTTTCTTGAAGATCATAAGTGAATTCACTTCTTTTACTGATTCCGGAAGATCATTGTATATACGAAGGGCATCATTTGTAGGATCGTTCTTTAGACGATCAGTTCTTGCAAATGGTATAACAAATTGGTCTGCGTTCCTAGCATTGTATTGATTCTTTTGTGATATCCTAACAAATGGCACTTGTGGGGACAAGTTGAGGTTTAAGCATTTGAAGATAAACTTAGCTGTCTCCATTATAATGATTTGGCTAAAAGTTAATGCGTTACACGATTGGTACACTAATTTTGTTGACGTGAGCCTTGGGAGATTATGCATATTTTTATATGCCTTAGTTAACATCCTGGAGATGATATTAATGTTTATATTTGATGACTGACTCCAGATTACCACTCCGTAATGTAATTTCGACAATACGAATGCATTTAGAACCAGTTGTTTGATGTTCCTCGGGAATCCCTCGTACCTACGTAATAAGCCGATTATGGGGGCTAATTGCCTTCTTAAGCTGTTTATATGTGGGAACCAAGTTAAACGGTGGTCAATGATTAGGCCAAGATATTTAAATTCAAATACCCTTTGCAGATTTTCGCCGTTAATTTTTATATCAATATCAATGTCTTCCTTGTTCTTTTGTTTAAAAATAACAAACTTAGTCTTTGTTACATTCAGCGCTAGTTTATTTTAGTTTAACCACAAACTATATATTTTCAGATCCTCATTGATGGAGTCTTCAATGGCATTCTTGTTACATCCCGAGTACAGGAGTACTGTATCATCAGCATATAATGTGTAATGCCCATTTAGTCTACATGTAATCAAATTATTCGTGTATAATAGGAACAAAGTGGGGCCTAGTATGGAACCTTGTGGAACTCCTGATTTCATTGGTGATGGGTCACTCAAAAAATTATTGACTTCTGTTATCTGCAATCTACCTTTTAGATAACTGTGAAATAACTGATTCGCTTTGCCTTGTACACCATATGATTCTAATTTACGAAGCAGAAGGTCATGGTCGACCGTATCAAATGCTTTCTTCAGATCCACAAAAATGGCAACAGCATAGTCTCCATTGTCAAGCCTTTCATTGATGAAATGGGTTACTGAGATCAAAGCATCAAGTGTTCCTTTGGTTTTTTGAAAACCATATTGATGGGAATTTAGGATAGAATTATCCACAATGAACGATGTTAAACGGGTGTTAATTATTTTTTCAAAAATTTTACTGAATCCTGTAAGAAGCGCAATCGGGCGATAGTTATTCGGGTCCGAGCGATCACCTCCCTTAAATATAGGAATTATTTTCGCTAGCTTCCCCTCCTCAGGAAACGTCCCGTTTTTGATGTGCTCATTGTAAAAGTCAGCAAGGAGACCTGCTATTTCGTCTCTGACGAGCATAATTTCATCCATTGCTATGTTATCACTGCCTGGAGCAGTGTTCTTCTTCATTGCCTCGATGGTTTTATGCACCTCATCTTTGTTGGTTGGATGGATGTGAAATGTGGATCTAGGCGAGGTATTTGTATCATTCCTTATACTTGTTGGAGGAGCACCGAGTTCGCTCGTTACTTTTTCACCAATAGTTGAGAAGAAGTTATTTAGAATTGTTGCTGCTTCATTTTGTTGCGAAGAATCAGGCAGAGAGACTGGAATGATCTGCAAATCAGGTGAAAAATTCCGGGGAAGAGAGTTATCTTTTACTTCGTTTATTACGTTTAGATTTTCTTTAATAGAAAGTAAAAACACGTCTTTTGCGGACAGTTGTCATAAAGGAAGAAGAAACATTTATTGTCTTTCACATTTCATTAAATATATATTCACATGGTTGGGTGGGCTTATAATGTTCAATATCCTCGCTGAATTAATTTTTCCCGATTTGAATTAATTTATACATTCATGCTGAAGTCATTTAAAAAAATTAACAATCTTGAACTTGGTACAGCTTTTGGTAGTTTATCAGATGACATAATTAAGTTTCACATGTTTTCCCTTAGCAGATTGAGCAATGTATTTTAATTTTATTTCAATGTCTTAACTTGTTGTAGAATAGTTATTATTTAGCACTAAATCAATTGCACGACTGTTATCACAATGAATAATGATTGTTTTATTTGCTTTTGGAATTAATTCTGCTCCCAAATATTTCAGCTATGTAGCCTGCTTTATAGCTTCAGTAATTGTCATGAATTTCGACTCAGCTGTCGAGCATGCAATGGTTTGTTGTCACCTTGTGCGCCATGAAATTTCACCACCTTGCATTATGATAATGCAATCTGGTGTCGAATATCGTTTGTTCAGACCGCTCGCCTAGTCTGGGTTACTGAAACTTATTAACTCTACAATGCATACAGTGCCATACGTGGTACAACCAATGTTATAACGCACATTTATTGAAAATGTATATCTAGCGACACCTATTGGGTGATGGAAGAATATTTACAAATCAACAATTACTCAACACCAGCAAATGTTACCAGATGGCATTAGTTATTGACTGTGAAACCAGTTCATTTAAATAGTTGGCAGTTCATTTGAACTCAATGTTCGTAACGATTTAAGGTTGTGAAAGAATAGCTTTTTAAGTGTTTCAGGAGTGAAAAAAAACATATTCATTTTGAAAACAGTGCATATTAAAGAAAAGTGAGTTATTTTTTCAAAGGAATTTTCGTTATGATATCCAAATATCCATATGCTTAAATGTGCCAGTTATGGAACACCATGCATTAGCTCACATTTGCATGTTCCAGTGGTTTTCATTTCATTTCGGATTATGGCTAAGAAGAAGTTGTTTGACTTGGAGATTGAGCTTTTGCTGAATATACCTTCGGGGAGTGAAGATAGCCTAGACTTTTCGGACGCCGAAAGTGAAGATGACATTGCGAAAATAAAAGAAAACTTGGATGGAGTGGATGACTCTCTTAGTGACTGCAAATTTGATTCACCATCGAGTAGGTATGCAGCATCAGATCTTCAGCCCAATGCTTCTGAAGCAGTCAGGTTATCACGTAAAAGCAGAAGTTCTATCACTTTCACTGCTACAAGAAAAAGAGTTTTGGGGAATACAGACATCACGAGAAAGAAACGAGATTGAATTTGGAAAAGGAAATTTCTGAAGATCAAGCATGCTCAATTCACTGGCAATATAAGAACTAGATACTCCGTTGCAATATTTTTTATATTTATTTGATGACAATCTGCTTAGCCATATTGTAGATGAAATGCATAAATTAAGTGCTCAGAAAGACCCATCGAAACCCTTTATCATCAGCACGGATGAATTAAAAGTTTCTTTGTATATGTTTGGTCATGAGCGGTGCTCCATTGTCAAATATTCGAATGTACTGGAAATTTGAGCTATATTTACCTTTAGTAGGAGATACGATGACCCTGAAGAGGTTCGAGAAAATTCGAGAGTTCTTACACTTCAACGACAACACATTACAAGTTTCTTCAGGTTCTCCCGGGCACGACTGTCTCCACAAAATAAGGCCAACATTCGAAAGCCTCATCAAGAAGTACAAAAATATTCCTAAGAGAGAAGCGTTGTCTTTGACTGAGTAAATGTGTTCCGCAAAAGCAACGACAGTATCTTCCGAACAAACCACATAATTGGGGCTATAAACTTCTTGAGCTATGTGACGATTGGGGGTTTGCGTATACTCTGGAATGGAGAGTAACCATGAGCTGAGATATTCTTATGAACATGACTTGGACGCAAGTGGTAATATAGTAGTTCGCCTAGCAAGATCTATTCCGGAAGACCAGCAATATAAGTTTTTATTCGCTAACTACTATACTTCACCTAAAATAATTTCTTACCTGGCAAAATGAGGAATTCAGTCATTGGGAACGCTCAATAAAAATCGCCTTGGTAAAGATCTGAAAATTTCATGGCTACCAGAATTGAAAAGTAGTAAGACAGAGAGGGGCTATCCAGAGGAATGGGATGCTGATGTAGATGAGACAGAAGTCAATATAGTAATGTGGTATGACAATAAACCCGTCGTCCTATCATAATAATTTGTTAGACAACACCCGACTCTAAGTAGATTGTCCCAAAATAGTACGAACTTACAATCAGCATATGGGGGGTGAGTTATTATTTTCTTGAAAAGTACAAAATAACAAGTTGAAGTAGCAGGAGAGTGCCCCTGCCAGAAGGGTATCGTAAAACAATTAGCAAATCAAATAATATATTCTGCATATCAAAATTTCACTAATATACAGTTTCCATAAATCGAGCTCGAAAAATTATCGTGGTTGTTATGATTTTAACCTCGCGACCATTTTGTTTCAAGTAATTAATTTAATTAGTCATGATAACACATCAATATTACAAACCATTTCTAAAATTTTTATCAAAGTTCCTACCTATTTGTAGTGTCTAGGTCCATTGCAAACATGTATCTCCCTAGTATCACGTGTTTATGTTGTTGTACTTGTAAAATATTCAATCGGGGCTGTAACTTAGCTGTTTATTGTTCAATTATTGTGCAATTTTCGGGAGACATACAATTACTTTTTAAAAACTTAAATTATAGGTTTTGGGATATTTAAGGGTCCCATCTTGGTTTTATAGGTAAAAATGTAAAATTTATAAAATGTACTATTATTAACAAAGTTGATCGAATTTCGACTTCTGAGGTATTTGTTACCCTTATACTCCTAAAATTACACCTCTGTTATTTTTTTTCAGATTTTTCATGTCAAAGGTGTCCAATCGCGAGGGAGAGACACCAAATTTTCCTACATTTCCCCTTCCCCAGCACGCCTCAAAGCAAAATTTGTCATTTTAAGACCTGTTTTGAGAGCTCCTCATCAAGACCTTTCATTTGATACCCATATTGCTTACTTAAGAAGAATTTTTTTTCAGGGGCCACTCCCTATATGGGGAGACCCCCCTTAAGCAACTTATAAATTTCTTTTTGTGGCGAAAATTTGAAGAAGGCGTCACTTTGCATCTATCTACAAAATCTTATGTTTCTAGCTTATGTAGTTTGCGGGAAAAAGTTGTGTACACACGGACGGACGGATGGACAGACATGACGCTATTTTAGTAAAGTTTTGTAAAATGATTCTACAAAACTTTAAAAAGGTACAAATAGACGATTTGCTCCAGTAGTTTGGAGAAACAGAGTAATAAGGAGATCGGTTAATATAGCACTCCTATTTTTAAAAAGGTACTACCTTTTAAAAATAGGAATAACATAAGATCTTTTCCAACACGAAGAAAAACAGAATAACGATAAGCTAGGGTTGAAGAGAAAGGAGAGGGGAACACAAATAAAAGTAGCTAAAGACTTCACAAAACTTTTAGGAATACTATCTGGACCTAAACTAACAGAGTCATCAAGCTCTAAAATAAGCTTCAGAACATCTTTCGTATACCAAGTAAAAGGAAATGAGGATGGCATGTGTAGGGCTGGAAACAAAGGGCTATTACTGGGAGTAGCATTAAAAATAGAAAAAAACTGAGTTCTAAAAAGTTCACAAATCTCGCAAGGGGAAGTTAATAAGTAGCCATTCAAATGAAGAGAGGATTGGACACTGGAAGAGGGTTTGAGAGCGTGTATATATTTTCAAAATAGTTTTGAATGATTTGAGTTTAGAGAGCGTTCAATACTATGAAAATAAAAAAATACATAAAGACAGTATTTATCTATTTGCTACACAAGCACCTAAGCTTGGTAGCAGCGTTGTGGTAAAATGAAATTAATAGGCACTTGAACATATAGTGACCATAGATACCTAAAAACACGTCTAGTATTCACAATAACACTTAAGCACTTGAACTTAGTGTTGTAATACGTACAACTATCAGGCACTTGAACTTAGTGTTATAATACGTAGAACTATCAGGCACTTGAACCTGTATTAATATCGCGAAATGAAACTCTGCTCTGTGCAAAAACAAAGGCCACCCCAACACCAAGATAACCCTCCCGAAGCTTGAGCTAAATGGAGCCTTTCTATTGGCTAATCCATTACAAAATACGATAGAGGCGCTCTAAATACTGTCGCGTGTTTTGGTTCGCGGCCAATAATTTAATGTTCCGGGAAAGTGAAAACGCAATGTCTTTTAAATTAAATTAAAAGAGTTTATTTAATTCGTCAAAAATGCACAATCACTTCACTAACAATTTCACAACTTTAATTTTCACTATTAAAATTCTACCTTCCACTTGTCCATAAATTTCTATCGCAATTGTCTACTTAAAATCACTACACACTCAAACAATCAATATCGCCTGTACTTCGCGTATCGCAGTTTTCTATCGCGGTTGTAATGAATGATCCCCCCCATTCATTCAGCTCGCCTTTATATAGGGTCCCTAATCATTCAACTCAGTTCTCGTACATTGGTGAATTAGCGGGAACATTCCAGCAGCGTAATGAATGGGCGGTGACTCACTTTCAGATGTTGATAATGCTTGTTGGGTTCTCGTGGTTTCGAGTAAATTCATTTGTTGATGTTCTTAATGGTTGTGAAAACAATTGCGACAGTAGCTCGCAGAATTATTTGTACATGTAACAATACCTTATTTTGACGTGTATGCTTGGTGCGACTCGACAATAACATTGGGATGGCTAAAAAAGAAACATAGCCAATTGGGTGTCCAAAACTTAGAAATTGGATCGTGGTGCCTGGAAATGGCAGCATACCAGCTCCAAGGATAATACAGCCGATAGCGCTTCTACAGGCATCAGTCCTGGGCAACTTCTCAAGCATCCCCTGTGGTGGAATGGTAAAAGTTGGTTAATACATCCTTGCACCGATATCAGAATCGTTTCTACAGTAACACCAACGGCTGCTGTGGCCGCTCACGTTCAAGTACAAGCGCAAATTCTAATATCAACAAAACTATAATTTTTTAACCTTCGCAAAAACTACAAAAAGTACAAATGCAAGTCACGAAAGGAATCCTTGTGCAAATTATGCAATCTACACTGTAATCTACTGCAGAGTTGTTGCGCATCGAGAGCAGGGTTGTTGCTGATACGGTTTATTTTAATATCAGTGGATGTTGATGCTGATTTGTTGATACCAGTATCAGCTGATGTTGATGCTGATACTTAGCTTGAGTTATATAACAAGAAGCTATACTGACAGAAAATGTTGCTTTATATTAGTCAAGTATTTTCGCAAATCAAACGGTATTTGTAGCAATCAACACACTTACTTTCAGATAAACTTTGAGGTCATTGTATATTAAAGAAGTAGAGAATTTTAGATTAATCGCCTGAAATATAACAATTAATCGTTTAAACATAAGGTATGTATTTGTAATTATCGATTTTTATTTTCAAACAAGTCTTTTTTTCTCTAACATAGTGTAAGCTAAGCATTATTTGAATATATTTTAGTATAATTAATGATTTGTTGTTTATTTTTATTCATATTGAAATTTAATCAATTGTAAATTGTATTTTAAGAACAATAGCTGAGCTGCTTTTTCAGCATGCAGGCTATTACGTGTTGGAGTATAAATAAGACCGGCACTGCGAAAAAAATTGCTCACTGGGAACGCTTGCCGGCGGGGTTGAGAGGAATTTCCGTGCCACCGTAGAAAGTTCTTTATAATTAGTTATTCCATGAGTTCTCCACCATTCAAGCGGATCTTACGGGATCATAATTTTCTTCTCCTTACAATATTGCATTAAAAGAATTTTCAATTTTGAGTTCATATCTGGAAGTTGTCATTATCTTCATCACTTGAATCTAGTAACTGTTCAAGTTCATTTTGCAGAGTTTGTTTTTTAACAATGCTAGTTGCGGGCTGTTCTTCATCGTCTGTTTCCATTAGAGGACCAGTCTGTGACCTGTTTAAAAATGACGCACTAGTTTCATCTGAATTATTTACTAGTCTTAGTATTTCCGACTCAATTTTTTTCTTTGAAAATTCACTGATGAATTTTGCTTTGTATCGAGGATCCAAAAAAGTGGATATTGCGAATGTGAAATTTTTTTTCAATGCCAGAAAATTTGATAGAGATATTCTTTTTTAAGACTGCAATAAGATTTTGTATTGCATCTGGGTTCTCTGGTTTAGCTAACCCATTATCAAGTTTTTTCGTTAGCAGATCAATAAATAGAATCACTGATGAAATCAAGCATTTGAATTGCTTAACTGCAGTGTTGTTACCCTCCAGTTACCCTCCGGGTGGGAGTTCCTTCGGCTAAGGACCTCAGACCCGGCTTGCCGTCGGAGATGGTCGTAGGAGGCGCCACTCGCTTATCCCCTGGTCCTAAAAGGCTGCCAAGCGAGAACGCTGCCGCCGAACACCCCTCACACAGCTCGGACTAACACTCACTTATTTCTTCCCTAACAGGGAAGGATTAGACTCACCGGGTGACCAGTTGCACAGCTTACCGGGCTCAAATTATCCGCCGTAACTCGCACCGAGCAAAAATCTGTGGTACACACCCGCGCTGAACAATTCCGGAATAGTTTGGATTGGTAATTTACTCCCGATCGCACCGAGCGAAAAACTAAGAAAAGAAACACTTGTGCTAAAAGAAATTCCGGAATGAATCACAAGGAAATTTACCCTCGAACACACCCGAGCCAGGTGTGTGTAACCTGCGCGGCAATCAGTGTAAAATAATTATCTTGTAGCGTAAAATATTACCCTGCACAAATTAATAATCACATAGCGCAAAATAATAAAAGAAAAATATGTTATTTACTTACCATATTTTATAGGATACAGAATATGGACGAATTAAAACTGTTGAATTTAAAATCCAATCTGCATTGGCTTGGCATTGGGTTGCTCCTTGCCATTGTCGTTTGCTAGAAAGTTTTTTAAAATAATGCTTCAGTTAATTTTTTTTAAGTTTTTTCATTTAGTAGGGCGGTTAATCCGAGAGCCAGTTGATCCGAGACTGGTTAAGAGGGGTTCTATTATACAATGGATCAAACATAGTTCATCAAAAGACGGACCTCCCAAACATATCAAAGATGGAATGCAACGAACTCCTTTTTTCCTCCGTATTTAGCGGTTTTAATTCAATGTGACAAAATAATAACTACGAGTATAACACTATACAATACTTTATTCAGATAAACATATATTTCGAGAGTAAATCTGCTCTTTTTCAGTGCTTAATATTTTTTCTTATTGTTTCTCAAGTGTTGCGCAATAAAGAAAGGAAAAAATTCACTCCGAATCTTAAATTTTGTAAATTTAATTTATTTACAAATTTCTGAATATATTTATTTACTGGAAATAAAATTTTCAGAACTTTTTAATCATTGCCGTTTTTTAACATTCATTTTTTTATATTTTTGAACTCTTTTGTTAAGCTAACAGTAAGAAAAAGAATTAAAACTAATTTCCTTTTGTAAATTCAACATTATTTTATTTATTATTTGTAATTTATTTCATTTTCTCAAAATATTCTACTTGAAAAGAAAACAAAGCGGAATAACTTTTTTTTAATTTAAAAGAAACAATTAAGAAAATAGCGTTTAATTTTAATTTTGTGTAATAATTTATTCTTCAAACGGATTTTCGACTGCAATCGTGCTTTCTTCTTCGGAGATAATCCCTGAAGAAGACAGCACGATTACGGTAATTTGTTAACACTGAAAAATTCACAGTATAAAAGGAAATTTGCACTAATTTATTTTCCTAATAGAAAGAAAATGTTGCAATTCAAATCAGATTTGAAAGGGCGCCTACTGCGTTTCCGGACCACGAGTCCAACCACTTCAACATCGTAGAAACAAGCCACATATTCACTCCATTGAATTTAATATACCTTTTGCCTCGGCAAGCCGTGTCGTGACCTCATGTTTGAAGGCTTAAAAATTATAATAATATAAACTTACCTTTCGTAGCAGCTTCTTTTATTTGCTGCTTTACGATATCCAGCTTCATGAAAGAACTATATTCTTCTGTATGGATGAGCCTCAGATGGATTTTTAACGACGTATTTGTACGTCCCTTCCGGGAATAATTTTTCACACAAATATTACATTTTGCAGTATCTCTGTTCACCAAGGCAAACTACTGCCATATTGCACTTCTCATTTGTGGAGTTATTAATTAGCACAAATTTAAAAACATCGCACAATAACAAATCACTCTGTTCACTTCTATCACATGAATGTTTGCAAAAAACTTGAGCGAGCAATATACCTATACTCAAACTTAATACGCGCAAACAAATCACTCTGTTCACTTCTGTCACCTGAATGTTTACAAAAACTCGAGAGAACAAGTATGCATATACTCAATGCTTGGCCCTTTGGAATCATGACGAATGGTCCGGGAAATCCCCGAGTAATTAAAAATACATTGAGTTTTGTGTATTGTGACTTTCCTCGCAAAACCCTTCACCTAACAAATCCAGTATTTCGTTTCTTATAAACATTTTGAACTTGTGTAACCTCTATGCGATCATGTCACGACCTGAATGTCAGCATAAAAATCAGCATTAATTAACGTGGATGCTGATGCAAATGCTGACATTCAAACTAATGCTGATAATCAGCTGATGCTGATGCTGATATTCGCAATAACCCTGATCGAGAGTCACATCGAGAACGTCATCCGGTTCGGCTCTCGCTCATTGCTGGGCATTGGGACTTGCTAGTGAGCTGAGTGGCAGCTTGTTCTTTTGCCGCGTTGATCGTTAGTGGTATGCATTCTCACGATCTAAGCTCCACTCATTTAATGGCAAATGATTGCGAAGTGAGTCCTATAGTTGTGTAATTTCAGGAGCTACAAGTAAAGTAATTTTGTGCCACAAAAGGGCCAAATGAGGAGAATTTGTCTTAATAGTATTTCAAAAACACTTTGGAATCCAACTCGTAGTCAAGAAATAAAGTAGATGAGGTAGTTCCCATGTGCTCAAGCTGTGATGTATTTCGCGTGAACGTTCTTCGGACGAGATTTAACCCTGAACTAACCACCCTCCTTAAAATTCCACTAAGCACCACCATGAGCCCTAGGGACTCATACTTTAACTTTTTAAATAAATACTAACTAAAATATTTTATTCATATTTTTTTAAGCATTCAACATGAAGCTTATAGTATATTTCTTATATAATAATCGACAGTATGAAATAAATTCAACGTTCAATGCACTTTTTTTTAAATTCACTTATATCTTCTAATTAACAGTTTTCAAAAATAATGTTTCAGGCTTTATTAAAAAAAACATAAAAATTTGCAATTATTTAATAAAAAACAAAGTTTTTCTCCAAAATAACATTATAAGGTAAATAGAATAAACTAACAATGGCTTAGTGTAAAATGTTAAAACGTGCAACGGGTAGATATACTAATGCGCTCCACATATTTGGCACATCTTTTTTGCACAAGTAAGGCAAATTGGTTTCTTACAGGCAATACAAAGGTAAGAAGTTTTTGTTCGTTTCTTATAATTACAAGTAAAGCAATATTTACGTTGATCCCTTGGTAAAGTGTCATCTGTTTATGACGAACTTGGATCATTAGGCAAGTCTATTTAATAATACGGAATATACATGTACAGATTTCTCGAGGAATGAATGTATTGTGCAGACGACTTTTCAAATTTATTTCATTGATACTTTCGGCAACCGCTTTCAGAAATTGTAGTCTTGTAAGCTTTTTTACATTCGACTGCTGATTGTAAATGACATGCGCATTAGCTCCTGATATATCGACAATACGATAAAATACAGCCATAGGCCATCGAGATGTTCGTCGACTGCATGTATACACGGAGCATTTCTGATCAACCGAGTTAACGCCTCCTTTAGTACTATTATAGAACTCGATTATTTCAGGTTTTTTCGAAGTTTCATTTACTGTATCATCGTGATGCATAGTTGAGTATAAAATTACAGCTCGATTTTTTTTTGGAACGTAGCTAACTAGAGTAATATCTTTCGTGAATGCAAAAATAGAGGAAGCCGCAGCTCTATTTTTGTTTGGTAAGAACTCTTTTGGTATTTCAGCCTTATTTTTTCGTAATGTTCCAACAGTTGTAAGACCTGTAGTTCATAAAAGAGTTGCTCGTTCTATGGAAGAGTACCAATTATCTGTAGTGATGTTCCGGCTGGATGCAAAAATTGGTTCGCATAATCGCAGTACTGCTTGTGTTGGTACAGATCGTCTCCGATCTTCAGCCGACAAAGAGAAGCCATCGGATGCTTTGCCAGTATAGAGATACAAGTTGTAAGTAAAGAAAGTCTCGGAGTCTACCAGCAACTGCATTTTCAGGCCATACTTTCCTGGCTTACTTGGCATATAAATTTTGAATTTCGATCGGCCGCAAAATTTTATCAACATCTCGTCAATAGTCACATTGATACCCAGTGTATAATTAGCTTGAGTATTGAATACAAACATTGATAGAAGATCAGTAATTGCGCATCCAGGGTTTTCTAATATACGTTATGCACGATCTTCAAAATTATCAAAACGTAAAGCTAGAAGTAAAGCTATGAACCTGTTCTTAGACATAGTAGCTCTAATAATTTCTCTGCCGTGCCATCAGTAGCAAAAAGTGATAAGACACTTTCATGGCTGGACTTGAAAACCGATGTGTAAAGCAAAATAGCAATAAAACCTTTCGTTTCGATTTGGTCTGTTTCTCTAAAATGTTTCCTAGATGATGGATGCTTTTCGCGTAGCTGTTCCAATTTTTTATTTCTCCATAAAATAATAGTATCCAACATGGCAAAATCAAAAATTAGTTCAAAAGCATCTACAGGATTTAGTTTTTCAACTGGTGTTTGAGATGGCAGTTGTAAAATATTATGAGAAGCCGTTCGTACATTACGCGACGGAGAAGTTGCTGACCACTTGAACCTATTTTTATCATATAAATATTTACCTGATGTTGATGGTTAAATTTTCCATTTCCCTTTTCTCTTCTTCACTATCGGAACAATCAGATTCGGTGTCATGCTCACTTATAGCAAAATCAGCGTAGTCATCGTCAGAATGTGGCTCCCCAAAAACTTCTATTGCACGACAGCTGCCAGCGCCTTCATCTTCGCCCCGTTCATCATCTTCTTGAAGCCAATTATTTATGATGTCTGAGAAGGAATGCTGTGCTAGTTTTACAGAATCTATTCTTTGACGCTAATATGCCATGTTTGAAGCCTAAGACATAACGAAAACAAATAAAAAAAAGTAACCAAAACCATTTTTGTAACGGAAAACAAACTCATGAGTCCCGGGGACTCACATTCGATCAGAGCTTACCTCCACGAAACAAGACCACACACGACCACTCACCCACACGTTAAGCACTTTACTGCAGAAAGGTACTGGAGCGCACAATTCCATTCACTACAAAATTAATTTAATTTTCGATGCTTAAAGTAGAGGTGAGTCCCGTGGACTCAGGGTGGTTAACTAAGGGTTAAAAAAATTCGTTCTAGAATTGAAGATCAAATTTTTGTTAACATTATGGGATCGAACTTACCGGAACTATTGGCGCAGATTCGTTTTTTCAAATAAGCATTGCTCTACAGAGGAATCCTGAGTTTGACGTTAGTCCGGAGCGAGCCCCTTGTGCTGGACGTTGTAGTCGTTTCATCCATTTCTCACGAAACCGAAGATCTAAGCGATAGAGTCGATGATGTGTAAGGCCTGCAAAACCTTAGCAAGAATATTTTAAACTTTGTCAGGTCAAAGTTAGCGGGTGGATAGAGGGTAAACTTTCAACGCTTTCGGTCGAAAAGCTTAACCAAGAATATTTTCAAACTTTGCTTAGTATTGAAAATTGTTTTGATTGAACTTGGTGGGATATAGGAGATAGGCTGGATGATTTACAAGGTTTGCAAGCTTAAGTAAAAGCAATTTTTAACTTACTGTGTTAAGATGGTATATAAGCCTTAAAGGATTGCAAATAGAATTATTTTAAATTTGATAAGATCTAAGGGATGGCTTATTTTCTCATCTTTAGCCATAATACTTTGCATTGTTTCTAGCCAGTCATTTATTGTACCGAAGGGTGATTTTACTAATTATTATAAACCACGAAGGCTGCCACGAGTGCGACCTCAAACACGCTTTCATAAAAGATTTCCCGTTGGCATCCATGGAATGACCGCATTTCAAATAAAAATTAAGTTGAAAATAGAATCACCTTTAACTCGACCAATTCAGCAAGCTGCCATTTTCAATATGATTCGAACGTGGGTCGTAGTTCATCGTTGATAGATGTATTTCACAAGCACTTGAACATCACAAGCTTGTACTTTCCCACACTCGACCACAAAGGATTATATTCCCAACAGCAATTGTTCTTGATCCCCCGTGTGGAAAGCCATTGCTCATCTGTTCATATTCCTATCCCAGACGATTATTACGTAAGCTCACCTGAAAGGATACTTTTGCCGCCACCCGTTTTCATGCCCACTTAAGCATTTTCAACTTTTGAACTATTTCCGTAAATTTTGTTTTTCCGCTTCTATTCACTTTTCATCTTCTTGCTCCATGCTGCTTGGTCCTTCTATTTAAATGTTTATTGCCATTAAATATGAAAAAATGAAAAACTTTTTATTTACTCAGAAGCTTTAAAGTTGAACCAACTCTTATCCGGAGATAATAAAGTTTAACTGAATTCTCAGCACAAAGTTTAAGGAGAAAAAAAAAATTGCGGAAAATTGAAATAAAAATAATGAAAAATCTTGCGAAACGCAAAACCGAACGAAATAACAGAATAACGTAAAGGAAATAAGCCGTGAACAAAACTTATAGAGTCCGCCATTTGGAAGGTGAGTGATTTATGAAGCTTTAAATGCCGAACAGGGAGCCACGGATTTGCTGCAAAAGTCTCGCAACAAATAATTTTCTGCCGTGGTTAGTTTGGCAACTGCGAGTTGTTTTAGCGGAAAAAGATGATGAAAAATGAGAGATGAAAATGTTGAACAGTTGCTGAGTTATTATGCGCCCAAAGAAAAGTTTAGTCAAAGTAAAGTAACCGAAAGTGATACCACAAGAGAGAGAGCACCGAAAAATTACAAAGTTCGCAGACGAGAAGCCATAGAAAATACCCGACGATGAATAAAAGATGGTAACTTTCAATTTTACTTTTGCTATGCTAAGATTTCACCGAGATTTTCCATGTGAGGTCAATGGAAACGTTAGATAACTTAATAAGGGATCTGCAAGAAGAAATTGCATATAATCATTGCGATGGGAAAGATTCACAACACTAAGCCCAGACTTTGAAAATTGGTGTATGCTTAATGATTTCAAACATTTAACATTTGTAATACTCTCTTGAATTTTAAAAAGCATAACATTTTTATTTTAAGAATCACAAAAGCATCATTTTTGTAAACACACTAGCTGGACCCTGTGGGCTAATACCGTTTAGTTTCTTCACTCCATTGTTTGCTGACTTCACTCCGGAAGTATGAACGGATTATGTTCCGGATATTGTTACGTTAAAAATGTTACGTTACACAAAACTGATTCTGGTTGGGGGCCTTGGGGTCCCGACTAGCCCGTGGAGACGGAGAAGGAAAGCGCCACTCGCCAACCCTAGTATTGCCCCCAGGAGCCAATTGGCGAGCTTGAGGCCCTCCGGAATGATAATTTCACTAAAATATCCGCTGATGACCTTTATCCAGCTCGTCGAGCCGCCTATCACCACTTTCACTGAAGGGAAAAAACACCAACTATGCAAATTTGGCATCCCCCGACAGAGAGGATTCTGCTTCGCACGAACTTCCACTAAAGAAAATCGTCTAAGCAGATTGAAATCTCCAACGGGAAGGATTCTTATGCACTCCAGGCGTAATCTACGCCTTCCACCAACACTGCGCCCTCCACGCGCGAATACACTGGCTGAAACACTTTCACAAAACACGAAAATTTCGTGTAAAAAAATTAAATGATAATTCAAGATGATCTCAGTTTCATGCAAATTTTTTATTTATAAATTCAAATTCCTTACACTTACAAAATTTTCCTTACTTTCTACGTTCGGGGCCTCGTTAATGGTCGAAGTCCCTGCACTTCAACTCGCTCGCTGCTTGAATCAATTTTTTCCTTGTTGTTTGGAGCAAATTCGAACCTGTTGGCTCCTTGTGGTCCCTCTATTTCGCAAAATGTTACGTTATTTCTTCTCCACTGCCCAAGTATCCATAAAAGAGACCGCTTCTACCGTCACAACCTCTTTTATCACCTTGTCGCAACGCCTCTATGACTTGAACCCAAGTTCAAGGCCACAACATTCACCTCGGCTGCTCAACCTTGCAGCGTTTTTTTGGTGGCGATCTTTCTTTCGCGCACAGCCCTGCATTATCGAAAACAACCTTATCGATTTGTTTTGGTTGAAGTGACATTTATTGTGTTGCTGCTGGTGCACGAATATTTTCGACCATCGCGAAATATTTTAAAATAAAGACGGTACGCGTTTATGGTGGCGTATTGGGTTTACTCTGTCGAGTCTCAGTTGTCCTCTTCATTACGAGTGCCGTAATTGTGTCCGCAAAGCGATATTACGGTGTGTCGGGTGATAAGTGCGAGGATTTCGTAAGTACATATTAATTTAATTTTTAATTTAATTTCAAATCGTATTTTAATCTGCCAACTCGTCTATCGCTAAATACTCTTGTTTTCAGTAATTCTTCCATTTTGTCTTTCATACCACCGTCAGTTTCAACCAGCGCGGTACTAAGAAATTGAGTATCCGCAAGATTCTTTACGTTTAGAATAATGTCCTGTATTTGACTGCTGTTAGTGTATTCCTAGTACCGCATGCTTTTAGTAAAAATGTTTATCGTGAAGATGAATTTCGATGTAAAAACGGAAACTGCATCGATGCCAAATATCAATGCAAGGGTCAAATCGATTGCCTTGACCATTCGGATGAAGACAATTGCAAGAAACGAACGTGTTTAATGCCAGAACGATTTCTTTGTGCCGACAATATAACCTGCCTATCGCAAAAATTCGCCTGCAATGGAAATTAAAATTGTCCAATTGGCGACGATGAAAAAGGATGCGAAACAGTAATTGAGACGCGTCCTGATGACCATTGCTCGAAATACGAATATACATGTGTTGATAGATCGTGCATTCCTCTGGGATCGGAAGTTGATGGGAAGAAAGACTGTCCTGACAATTCAGATGAAACGGAGGGATGTGAACTTTTGGAGAAAAAAAAAAAACCAAACGGTGTACATCCAGTCCATAATACATAGGCCAATGCACCAACCAACCATACATCAGTTTGCAATGATGATGGATCATATTGTAGAACTCCAGGTGCGACATAATTGGGTGTGCCAAGAATCTCACGAATTTTACTGCCATTTCTCTGAAGTTCGCTGGCGAAGAAAAGCTGGTTCTTTTTGGTTTTTTTCCGTTTAATACCTAACCTTGCTTAACGCTAATAATTTACATTGGTTGTAATAACATTACCTTAGTCCTTTCCACCAGTACTTCAGCGCGTGGAGTGATTCCTTGGTAATACTCCGACTAAAATTTTGGAGTGCAAGGAATCCATCCCTTCCAAGAGTGGCTCCGGGGGTTTTGTTTTATTTAATTTTATATTTAGTAACAATATTCTTAAGGAGTAACTTCATCAAGGGCAATGAAGGATGGTTGTTGTCCAGATATTGCCGATAAATATTGTTCAAGCCTTTGAGAAGAAGGCTTTTCAATTTTTTCAACCTTGTGATGGTTGGTGTTTTATATCTTGCCATATTGCTGCAATGTTCAACCTTGGGAGCTACTTTTTTAAGGATTTCCAATATCAGTGATGGGGATTTACACTGAGAAAAATGGCCGATGGTCCTAGGTTTGAAAGTACGTTTTTATTTCTTTCTAACGTTCCGCTCGTTACAAGATACATTTGTACAGTGAGTTCAAAGAAGATAACAATAGGATAGGTTCAAGTTTGACGTCTGTCTGAGACTTCGAAAATTAGAAGCCTGTCACCTTGATATAATTTTGAATATTGCCGTTTGGGCTATCAAAATGCCCGAACATGCCAGCTGCCTTGACATACTAGTAAATTGTCAACATTGATTTTCGTGGATACTGGCAGAAGAATCAACTTGTTGATGGGCCGCTTGAATTCACTGTGGTGGTTCTGAACGGTGACTACTCTGATGTGATGACCCTTACCTGGGTGCAACTTAATGATGCGTGCTAAATACCACGTAGCCGATGGTAAGTTGTCCGCTTTTACGATAGCCAAGCTTCCGAGCATGATATCCGGGGTAAGGGAAGCCCATTTGTTCTGTGATTGCAGTTGCCGCAAGTATTCGTCTGTCCAACGCGTCCAGAAATTGGTGTGTATCTTCTGAATATATTTCCACCTTCACAGGTAGTTAATGTGGAATAGATGCTCCTCCAAGTCGAGTAAAAGTCCGCCGCTGATACCAATGAGGAAATGATTTGATGTCAAAGAATCGATATTGTTGGGATCTTTTGTAAGAGGACATAGTGGCCTGCTGTTTAAACAATGTTCCAATTGACAGAGCAGAGTGTAGAGTTCTTTGAGGAATGAAGTGCCAGGTGATACTCTCCAAAGATATGAAATTCATGATGTCATCCACCGCCTTCCAAGGTTTGAGCATCCGATGCATTGATGTTATTTTCTGGTTTGCTCTTACGGAATTGGTTCCGTTGTCGCTATTAATGTTGTTAGGACAACCGTGCCGAGATATAAATCGGTACTATAAAGCATTCCGTACTCGATTCTATGACTGTTTCAATGTGAGTAGCCTTCGTAGCCAAACAGAAAAAGAGCGCTATGTAGGCCTTGTACAGCTTGGCAGACCATCGGTGCCATGATTTGACAATGAGTTGTCGTGCATAGTCGACACCACAGTTTGCGAAGACTCTTACAGGCGTAACTCGTACCGTTGGTAATGGGGCCATCTTTTGATGTAATTTCTTCGACTGGAGTCGTGTACATGTAATGCAGTTGAAAATTACCTGCTTGATGGCGATCCATGATCCAATTATCCAAAATTTGTGGAGTCAAATAGTTTGTAGTAATCGATAAGTAGCATGCAAATATTGCTGATGCTCATGGGTGATGAGAAGTGAAGTTATGTGATGATTTCGATGTAGCAGGATTGGATACTGCTTGTTCGAGGGCAATTCCAATCTACCATTGATCCGCGAAATGCCATCAGTGTCGAAGAATGGGTCCAGACCACGTATTTCGCTTGCCTTAGGAGACGGACAGTTTCGCGTAAGAAGATGAATTTCTTGATCGAAAGACTTCAACTGGGCCTGTCGTACCAAAATGATGAAGGCTTGATTAAGTTCCGTCTTTATAAGTGGACCAATTACACGATGAGATTTAACCGATGTTTGTAAATTGTTCATACTCGTAAACCTAAAGCTGGAGGCGGTGATCTGAAGTAGTTTTCCCCAATCTTAGAAATTGTGAATCAGGAGGTTAACTTGTACATGTTGAACTTCATACATGACTGATTCGTCCGTGATGGGTACTGGCCGTGAATAAAAATGTCTTTCTGAAGTTAGAATGGTTGGTCCGTTCCACCGGAGATGATGTTTACATAGTTATGCTAGTTCCAGGCTGCGTGATACACAATCCCCTGGGTTAAGTTTAGACTCAGTACGATGCCATCTCTCAGGTGGGATTATGTGGATGATGTTGGATGCCCGATTTGCCGCAAATGTTTTCCAGCGCCTAAGGTTATCCGATGTCTAAGCTAATGTCACTTTCGAATTCATAATTCAGTGGCAGCTGTCCAAATTGACATTCATGCCGGATGCAACCATTCGCGTAAGTTTGGCTAGTAGATCCGGTGCAAATAGTTCAAGTTGAGGAATGGTGACTCACTGGATGGGTGCTGCCTCAGTTCGAGCTGCTAGCAATGTGACTCGAAAAGGCCCGTGTGCGTCTCCAGTTTGTCTTCTAGTGTAAGCCACTGCGGTGTTTGCCACTTCCGATGCGTCCGCAAAACCAATGATTTCCATTGAAGAGGGTGACCCGATATATCGTGGAATATGCACACCAGAGAGCGCTGTTAGGCCAGATATGTAGTTTGCAAGTGCGTCTCCTCGATCGTCAGGAAGTGCCTCGTCCCAGCCAATCCCTGATGTCCATAAGTTTTGTAGATCTAGCTTGGTCACGATTGAAACGGGAGCAAGAAAACCGAGAGGGTCAAAAATCCGTGCCGAAGTAGCCAAGAACGGCCGCATTGAGTATGTGTTCAGTGTGTTGATGTCGATGTTGAATCCGAAAGTGTCTGAGGTTGGATCTCAAAGTAATCCAAGTATTGAGCTTGACTCGTCGTTGTCAAAGGAATGAGGTTGTGCCGTAGTATTGACTGGATCCGAAGGTTCAGGTGCCTTCGATACCCAACTGCGTAGCTCCCAACCGCTGCTGTTTGATGATGATGTCCCGCTTTAACTGTAAACCTTCGTAAATGTTGTCAGCTCCACACAAATAGTCGTCAACATAGAAATTGTCCGTAATTGCCTATACCGCTTGGTTTGAAATGTTCTCGTTATCATTGACTATCTGATTTCTTGTGCTCACAGCTTGAAATGGTGCTCCTGCGGTGCCGTATATAACCGTGATAAGGTTATAGTCTATTATTCGTTCCTCCATGGAAAATCTCCAGACTATTCGTTCATAGTGGGTTCTAAGGGGTCCATTAGAATTTGCCTATACATCTTCACGATTTCGGTGACCGTGGCGATAGGGACGTCCAGGATATGCAGAGTAATATAAAAATGTCGTTATGTATGGTCGGACCAACCATGAGGTTGTCGTTGAGGGTTACTTCTCATGTGGATTTGGCTGAAGCATCGAAAACCACCCGCAGTTTTGTTTTGTTGCTTGTACGCTTGAGGACTGCATGGTGCGCTATGTAGTCTGAATGCTGCTCATCCAACTGCAAGTCCTTCGTTATCAAGGGTGACATATGTCCAAGTTCCAAATATTCCACCATAAATTTGTTGTAGTCTCGCCGCAGTTGATGGTTATGTTTAAGACGCTTCTCCAGGCCATGTAATCGTTGAATTTCTCGTTCTCACGAATCACCAAGGGGCTGAGATGTTGACCAAAATCGAAGGTGTACTAGATATCTGCCGCTTTGAGTACGATGAACCAAACTTGCATAGTGAGTCTCGTATTCCGTTTCTCCAGGAGTCTTGACAGATTGACTGTCTATATTTTCTAGTTGCAAAAACTACCGCAATAGTGACTCTACGTTAATTGTGTTCATTTCTGCATCGTTTGCATCGTTATGAACGTATGTAGCCGCTGAATGGTTGCCGTCAGAATATACAATTCTCGTAATGATGCATCTAAAAAATGTCTTCCGAGACGTAAAAGTATTGATTTCGATAGTGCGTTGATCCAATATGATGCGCAAGGTTGGTTCCGCACCGAGTAATGTGTAGATATGTACTGGCTTATCAAAGTCCTAAAGTTGTAACATGGGACTATGCCAAGATGTTGTCTGTTGATTTGCTGTGTTGGAATGTCCTCCAGTATCTGACTCACCATTAACGCTGATATTGTAATGTTCTGCATGCTAGCTTTTGAAGAACGTTTCACTGTAATTATACCGAGCGTTCTCAATTTTGAGTGTTCAGCGATTCCGGAAATCGGTATTTGTAGTGGTGTCCAGGGAAGCCACACTGTTTTTATGAGGCTGTATATGATGAGTGAAACCTTCGATGCCGAGTTCAGCAATATTCTGCATGGAACAACAGGAATGTGTTTTTGATGGATGAACGCTGTTGCCGTGGGTAATATGTAAGCATGTGCCACACTGTGTCATAAGTAAGTTAATAAGCAGGTTTCCGAGAGAGTTAAATTTTACTGCCTGCTCTCTTATTTGAAAGTGGGTGGTTGATTGCCACTTTGTAATGAGCCGCGTGATGCATGAAGCAAGATGTGATGCATGCAGTTGCAAATCTTGCACCGTATGCTTCTGCAATTGCTTGCCGTGTGACCAGGTGCCAAGCAATTGAAGCACACATTTGCCTGCAGTGCTGTTGCCTTCCGCCGTTCTTCATTAAGTTTTATTATAAAACACATTTGTACAGCTGATGCACTCCACCGTATTACCAACATGATATTAATTGCTGCCCCTACAATCCGCGATGTAGGGGATTGAGATGACCGCTGCTACTCGAGTGTGTTTGAGTAGGATTATGGTTTGCGTTGCCACTCTTAAAGGCATGATATGAGCGATTTAAATGTCGGCCACTCATCCGCTGCTGAATGTCACGCTCAAAGTTGTCTTGACATAGAGTCAAGTTTGTGGCTTGCTATATACACCAACCAACAATCCCCATGTAACGTGCTGTAGCCGAGCGCTTGGAGAGCCCTTGTCACCTCTTCAAATGTATTAAACAATTACCGCATGTTATGGGCCGTGGGCTTTGAGATGGGTGGATAATCTATCATCCGCTTCAGACGACCCTCGGCGCTGTATTTGAATTTGTGATATGGCGGCTTTCATTGCTCTTATACTGTTTTGTAATTTGACTCCGTGATTGCCATTTGCTTCATTGTTGATACCGCTTGACCGAACAGTGCATCTTTTAGATGATGCATCTGCTGCACCGGAGATAGGTTTTTGTTCTCAACGACTAGATTCCGGAACATATCATGGAACGATATCCAGTCCTCGTATTTGCCGCCAAACTTTGGGATATTAATGGTTGGGAGCTTCACCACTGCTGGTGTTATTGTCTGCACTTTCGTCGTGGTCAACCGTTCCAACATTCTGCTGATCCACATTTGCTCCATTGTGAGTGACTCAATAAGTTCGGTCACGTTTCCTGCCTGTGATGGAGTTGTCGGAGTTTGTTGCTGCTGTTGACAGTACCATTATTTTACCTTCAAAGTCCACTTCATCTCGCTTCTCCAATTCCACCGCAACCGCTTCTTTTCCTTCCTATTTCTCCACCACACAGCTCGAGAAAATTTGTATGTGTCTTCTTCGTCTGGTCCAACCGCACTTGTACTTTGACTGGCGTCATATCTCGGATGTCCGCAACCGTGAGTTTTGAAATTGCATGCCTCGTGTTCGTGCGGGCCTACCAAAGTTTATTCAAACATGGCATCTTGTGTTTGCACTGTCCCAAAATGTGTGTTTGACGACACTACACTTTTTCGTTTGTAACCGAGCACCGATTTCAATAGATATGAAAACTTAGATGCGGTCAGGGTGCAGAATGCAGACCGACTGACTAAGAGAGTATCGAATGATACGAGAACACATATAGTATCTCTTTTTCTCAACACTCACACATGCTCGAGCCGAGACTGAAAAAATTAAAAAAGTATACATAATTCAAATCAGTTATATAAAAAATATGGCAACGTCGCAGTGAGTCGGTGATTCTGCTGATGATCGCTGAGAATTAGTCATCGATTCGCTTTCTTCCCAACGAGATCAAATCGACTGAACCACGTTTTGATAGTTAAATTAATGTAATACTGTATATAGATGTAAATATATAGACTAATCGGTTACTTGAATTGTGCTTCAATTACATCCCTAAGAACGAAATTATTACATGGTGCCGAAACCCGGGACGAAGTGATTAACGAAAAAATGGAAATCGCGCAGAGAGCCACGTGCCGCGGACAAGTTACGCGTTTAGTGAAACAAATTGAAGAATTTGTTAAAGCAATTAACGTGCAAACGAAAGATATAAACGAAATCGAAAACGCAATTGAGGAACTTTCCGTATTATACGATCGTGTTAATGCTGCGCTGAAAAATCTACGTGAAGTGAACAAAGCTGTAAAAAATACCGTTCAGGCAGAAGACTGCGAGAAAGAGTGCAGAACGATTGCCGAGTATGAGGACTCCGCAACAATAGCTTTAACTCGACCTAAATGTCGAATCGATAGATTACAAAGAATGCTACCGAAGCAGGATGAACGAACGCATAATCCTAATTCAACGGATATACAAAGAAAAGAAAACAAAGGTATAAAATTGCCCAAATTGCAACTTAAGAAGTTTAGCGGTGGCATACGGGAGTGGATACAGTTCTAGGAACAGTTCAAGAGTACTGTGCACGAGAATGCATATCTCAATTCGAGTGAAAAGTTCAACTATCTACAAGCTGCTTTTAGCGGTAAAGCCGCAGAAACAATATCTGGTTTTACTCCATCAGAAGCTTGTTACAGTGCGGCTGTCTCTCTTCTGCAAGAAGAATACGGTGACACAGAGCGAATAGTTGATCATACCATGACACAATTGATGACACTTTCTCCAATTTCATCTAGAAATGATGCAAAGGGACTAAGACATTCATATAATACTGTTACGGCTGTCATACGATCACTAACAGAATTAGGTGTAAACTCTAACCAGTATAACATTATGTTAAAAACTGCGATTTTACGTTCATTGCCACAAGAAGTAAGAGTGCAGTATTATCGCAATATAACGGAGAGTGATTATTCAGCCAAACGCGGTTTAGAGGGAGAAGCCGAGTCAGCATCATCTGTAAGTCTTGATGTGGAAACTGGTGGCGGCAAACGTGTAACAAAGCTACTCTATTTTATCAAACGTGAGGCAGAGTCGCTAGAAAAGGCTCGTGAAATGATGATGCTGCGTCATGGCGATGCCAGTAAACGGTCAAAGGTAAATGCAACAGCTGCTGCTCTCTTCATAAGTGGAGATGTAATCAATTGCATATTCTGCAATTCAAGACATCATAGCACGGCTGAATGTAATTCAACATTAGGAATTGCAAAAAAGAAGAAGATTTTAAGAAGTCAAGGCCGATGCTATCGTTGCACGAAACGAAACCACACTTCAACAAAATGTTGACGAAAAGGTGTAAAGTGCAATAAATGCAAAGGTTGTCACGCTTCTTCCATGTGCGATCCCTGCTACAAAGAAAAAAACGCAGGTGATGAATCAACGAAAACAGAAAGAGGTGATGAAATGAAACGAACCAACGTCGTTAATTTATATGCCTTAAATCAAGGCTCAGCAGTTTTCTTACAAACGGCTTGTGTGTTTTTGTCTTCTCCTGTAAATAACAAGAAAACCTTTGTGCGCATTGTATTAGACGGAGGTAGCCAAACAACATTTGTAAGGGAGGATATCGTGAGAAAATTAAATTTACCCATAATTGGAACTCAAATATAAGTGTGACTCCATTTGGTGCGACGAAAAGTTTGCCGAAAAGGAACTATAGACGTATCAGATTTCGATTGGAGAACCAATACAATCGTAAACGATATGAGTTAGAGGCTCTTGAAATACCACAAGTGTGCATGGATATGATGCCAGCTCCCTCATCTGAAATATGTGACAAATTACAGGGAATGCAATTAGCCGATGCTACCAGAGAAGACATAGAGTTGGAGAATGGAATAGCTGTGTTCATTGGAGCAGATAATTATTGAAATTTCGTTACTGATCAAACAAAGCGTCTATCAAAGAATCTAGTAGCGATTAATACTAAATTTGGGTGGACATTACAGGGACCCTACAAAGATGTTAGTCAAATGAACTCCGTCGTAACTAATTTGCTTGTTGAAGATCACAGTGATTGCGAAATACGAAAAATTTGGAGTCTGGAAGTGCTAGGAATTGGAGCAGACCTCGATAAGAATGTTAATTTTCCAGCAGATTTCTCGCAACATTCAGTCATTAAGAAGGAAAAAAGGTACGAGGTAAAATTACCCTGGAAACACATGAACGAGATTCTTGATGACAATCGATCAAATGCAATGTCGCGGTTGCAATATTTATTGCGAAAACTACAACGAGATCCAACGAGATTGCGCGAATATGATGAAGCAATGAGACAAATGATCACAGCTGGTATAGCAGAGCATGTAACAAACGCAACATCAAACATTAAATATCACATGCCACATCAACCGGTTTATTGCTTTGATAAGCAGACAACGAAGCTTCGTATTGTCTTTGATGCTTCATCTCATTCACCCGGTAAACTTTCGCTAAACGATAGTTTGCTATCAGGAGATAATCTTTCACCAAATCTGTTAGACGTTCTATTGAGATTTCGAATTGGCATTATTGCGCTTGTGGCTGACATAGAGAAAGCTTTCCTGCAGATATCTTTAGCAGAAGAAGATCGTGATGCTCACCGCTTTATATGGCTTGAAGAGCCCATTTCAACTACAAGTAATATGCCACGTTGGAAAGAATACCGTATGACCAGAGTAACCTTTGGTGTTACAAGCAGTCCATTTTTACTGGCCGTTACGCTTCAAAAGCATTTTAAAGAAAACGCAAAAGAGTATCCGGAAAGTGCAAGTATTCTTCCTAAATGTTTCTATGTCGATGATTTAGTCGTTAGTTTAAACGACATCGATACCGCTAGGCGTCTTTATAAAGAAGCAATGATTATAATGAATAAGGCAAACATGAATCTACGAAAATGGGTATCAAATGATATGCGCATGAATCGATTATTAAATCAAACAGAAGACGTCACACCAATCGTACAGAAGGTGCTTGGAGTTAATTGGTTTCCAAACTCTGATGACATTGCTGTGGATTTAAAGCCTGTGCTTGATTTTATTGGATCGGAACGAGAGCCTACTAAGAGAAGTATTCTTCAAACATTATCGAGAATTTATGATCCTATATGTTTTCTGGGTCCATTTGTGGTGAAACTGAAAATCTTATTGCAGAGTTTATGGCGAAAGAAATATGATTGGGATGATATTATTCCGGAGGAATTGCAGGAGGAATGGAATAAATGCTGCAAAGGCTTACGAAAGTTAGATGTCTTTAGCGTATCAAGATGTATTTTTCTGAAACCTAGCCCAACTACAATTCAACTTCACGTATATGCGGACGCTAGCCTACAAGCATATGGATGTGTAGCTTACCTACGTACTACTTGCAACGAAGCATGTACGCACACCGAATTGATCTGTGCGAAAAATCGGATAGCACCAATCAAGGAAACTGGTGAAAGGGAGTTAACGCGACCTAAGTTGGAGTTGACAGCTGCTTTAATGGCTGCGACGCTAAGTAAATTCTTAATTAATCTATTGCACTTGGAAGTAGATTCGGTTTACATTTGGTCTGACTCAAAGATCGCCTTGTACTGGATAGCTGGTGATTCTGACGGATGGAAACCATATGTTTCACAACGTGTTAAGGAAAACAACGCGATTACAAAGGGTGTTTCGTTTAAGCATTGTAGCAGTAAAGATAACCCGGCAAATCTCCTAACAAGAGGTATAGATGCTGACGAGCTAATACGGTCTGAAAAATGGAGATGGGGCTCCGCTTGGCTACGAGAGGCTGCTTTCAACTGGCCTATTGCAAATGATAATGACGAAGAATTAACAGCGATTGTATCTTTATCAGCATAGGCTGCCGAAAACGAAATTCACGTAATTAATGCAAACGGACGAATATTTCCAATTTTAAAATTCAACGATTATGGTAAATTAGTACGAGTCACAGCGCTATCACTAAAATTCATTCGTAAACTACAATGACAGAAGGTTGACAACGAGTACATATCCGCAGCGGATTATAAATATGCCGAAGAATATTGGACTAAAGTCACGCAAATAGAATTTTATAATGCAGAAATAATAAATTTGCAGCAAGGTAATCCTATTCCTTCCTCGTCTGAGCTTCGAACTCTTTCACCGACACAAAAGGAAGGCATTCATCGAATTGGTGGAAGATTGCAAATCATGGACGGTGATGAATGTGCCAGCCACCCTGTAATCCTGCCAAAACCAGTACATTTAAGCAAATTAATAATGCAGCGGCTTCACAAGGATTCATTTCATGGTGGTACTGAGACAGTTCTGACATTGTTGCGAAAACGCCATTGGATCCCCAGAGGTCGGCAGCTAGTAAAGTCGGTTATACGAAGCTGTATTGTTTGTAAACGGTTTTTCAACAAAGCTCTAACTCCACCAACGGCTCCGCTACCATATGAAAGAATAAACGCTACAAGACCCTTTAATGCAACAGGGGTAGACTTTGCGGGTCCACTGTACATTACAACTAGAGGAGAGGAACGGCAAAACATGTGCTAAAATAAGAGCAATACATCTGGAGATGACATTGGATCTTTCGACTGAAAGCTGTTTATCTGCTCTTCGGCGTTTTATAGCACGTAGAGGACCTCCGAGTATTATAATATCGAATAATACAAAATCCTACAAACGAGCGGCTCTTGAACTTGCAACCTTGGGAAAATTTATATGTTCCACGAACCTTCAAGATTTTATGAATCAGGAGGAATTAAGTGAAGATTCATCGCCGAAAGAGCACCATGGTGGGGCGGCTTCTGGGAGCGCCTAATCAGGAGCGTAAAAAACTCTCTAAAGGTTTCTATTGGACGAGCTACATTAAATGGAGAACAGTTAAGAACGCTTTTAACGGAAATCGAAGCGGTGGTAAACTCAAGGCCCCTAACATATCTTAGTGACGATCATCGGGATATTCAAGCTCTGACGCCTAACCATTTTTTGCTTGGAGTTCAGACAGAGACAGCACTGACTTCAAGTGAAACAGGAAGCAATGCTAGCAGATCTACATTACTGAGACTTTGGAATATCAGACAACAAGTTTTAAATCGGTTCTGGAACAGATGGAAAAATGAGTATATCCAACTCCTCCGTAGTGCACATCATACGAAACAAGTAAAACCCAGTTGTCTTAAGATTGGTGATGTAGTTATCGTTCGGGACGACTCTCTACCAAGGCTACTTTGGAAATTGGCACGAATAAAGGAAGTTTATCTGAGAAGGGACAATCAAATAAGGTCATGCGAGCTACAGCTATCAAATGGCGTTATATGGAACGGATCAAACCCGGCCGGAGGATGTAAAAAATATGGCAACGTCGCAGTGAGTCAGAGATTCTGCTGATGATCGCTGAGAAGTTAGTCATCGATTCGCTTTCTTCCCAACAAGATCAAATCGACCGAACCACGTTTTGATAATTAAATTAATGGAATACTTTATATAGATGTAAATACATAGACTAACAGGTTACTTGAATTGTGTTTCAATTACATCCCTAAGAACGAAATTATTACAAGCTACGAGTGATTCTCGAACATTCAAATAAGTATAACTGAATGAGGATATTATACAATAGTTAGCAAATTTTGGTTGTTTATAAATTTGTATTTTGTATTTTGCTTTGTGAACAAATCAGCCAGTTAATCAATGCTAGGTATGTGGGTCAATTTCATTTCTTTGTTGAGCACCGAGTGACGAAAAAAGTGATATTTTACGTGGACATGCTTCGTATGGCGATGACAAATTGGATTATCGATCAATTTCTACGTTGCAATATTGCCCATATTGAACAAGGCTGCTCAACCTTTTTAGCACTCGGGCCAAACGGACGTTTCAGACATTTTCGGTGGGCCACTGGCGGTTTCTATTATAATAACTTTTCTAATTTTTTTATAATAAAAAACTCAATATTATGAAGTGTAATAGTATTTTATTAAAATAAAAAAAAGAGCTTTTGATTCCAAATAAGGAAACAAAACTGTATATATATATATATGTAGGTATCTTAAGTAAAAATCTTTATAAAACAAATGTGATTTCTGACATTGTATCTGTCGTAATAATTTACTTATGTTAGGCACCAAATCGGACGTTGATAGCAACAACAAGTCACAAATATGTTTCTCAATTATAGAATTGCGGTATGTATTTTTTGCATAATTAAGATTCAAAAAAGCTTTTTCACAAATATACAATATGTTGATCCGAAACTGCTTGAAAACAGTAAGGCAAGGCCTGTTATTACAGTAAAGTCTTCTTTTGGTACTAATTTCCAAAAAGCTGTAAAATCTTCTGAAGAATTTTCAGATTAGGGTGACACTTTCTCAGTAAAAAGGTTTTTTTAGCGAAAATTGATTTTGCTGTTCAGTCAGTTCTTACTGAATATTAGCAGAACAAGTAATTATTTTACTCAAACTGATTATGGATGGATTTAAAAAAAATTGAATATTTTTTTTACCATCAAAATCCTCAAATCTGCTCTCAAACGACTGTCATTTATGTTGGCAGTAGATTTTGCCCAGAAGAGGAAGACAATGCCTGCTACACATTATTTGTGCTCAAAAAGTGGGACAGGCTATGACGGGATCTCCACAAGGAAATAGAAGAGCTGAAACCGGATAGTGGAGTCGCGGTGATGCTTGGATCGGTTGACATACGGAATCATGTGGCACATTATGTTCGGGCAGCCCTATAAGATAAACAGAACTCACAGTGGCCAGGGACGTTGGGGCTGTAGGATCACTTATCTCTCGATTCCCTTTCTTACCTTCCCTCCCACTGGAGGAGGGATCTCCCAGCTTAAAGGTGTCCCAGTAATATGTCAAACTATTCCAGCATACGTTCTCAGGATGATAGGGGAGATATTTAGTCCGTAATCCAGCTGCTTGCAAGCATGGGGTCCCCACGTTCAGTGTGTAAATGGGATTCACCGCCCAACCCAAAAAAGACTAGAAATTAAGAATTATTGGACTCGACTATCTTCAGCTAAAAAAATGTTGAGCTGCCACATCCTTCAATTGGCAGAAACATCGGAACGTTGCTAAAAATTTTAAGCTGGAGGACGAAAAATAAGAAGAAATTAAATGTACCACAAAATGTATTTTGCTTTTGATTCATACCATAAGCAAATAAAGTTTTGTTCTACGATATTTTTATGTAACGATTAAAAAGCATAAAAAATCAAATAAGTTAATGCTATGATACCTATACGTTGGGAAGTTTAACGCAATTAAATTTGGAATTATGCGATCGGTCTGTAGAGTAACTTTGCTATTTGAATATCAATTATTGTATTTTTGCGCGGGAAATTCCAGTGCTCCTTTCAAGCAACGCACCATGAAAAGAATATCCTATCTTCGTGATGAAAATTCCAGCTTTAATATTTTAATCAACCCGTATTAACGTAAATCCATCTTCTATTCATCATTTCTTCTAATAACTGAAACTTATCCTAGAAAGATTTCCCTCCCCAAGCTAAATTTTCCACCCACACCTCGTTGCGATCCGGAAAAATCCCAAGCAACCAACAACAATTGAATGTTAACACAACGCTGAAAACACGCCTTAGGCGCGAAGTGTGTCAGGAATTCCAACGAAAGATGCTTAGGACACGATTTATGCCTTTATTTGAGCTGTAAATATTTCAAGACAACATTTTAATTTTGAAATTTAATTGTATTTGTTGTAATTCAGTTGGTAAATTATGGCAAACCATCAGTTTTAACAAATGGTAATCTTCCCGTGGGAAGTTTGAATTTTATAGGGGCTGTATATGAACTTGGCATACTTGGCATGGAGAATAAGGATGTAGTGTACATTCCGAGCTTTCTTGTTTGAAACGATTTAAGTTCATCAGCACGATTTGCAGTTGTGTAATAAAGTTGTATGTTTTGCTCGTTTGATGTTGAGTTTTTGTGTCCCTGGGAGGAAAACAGGATTATCTACTATTTTTGCATACGAAATGTGTGATTATGTTGGAACGTTTTGTTGGGTTTAGATGATATGAACACGACGATTTAAGTGCTGGTAAAAAATAAAATAAGTTTGGTAGACAGAATGACGCTCATGCCAGAAGGATTTTGTACTCAACCTAAGATATGGAAACACCAATAACGAATAAACTCAACAAAAACAATAAGAGAAATATCATTGTTATTCTATATTAAGCAATCGCCATTTTGTTGCAATCTTACTAACAACTAAAGACGTTTTTATTATTCATTATATCCGGGAATTGTAGTAATCTAGGAGCTATGGCTCTAAAAGCAGCGCTGACACAGGCACACCGCACAAACTCAATTTAACAAGGAGTAACCATTCAGTCACCTTCCCCATCGCAACACTCGCTCTTTTTTTTTTCTTCGCATGAAAAAATAAGTGAAAAAAAAAAAAAAATTTCTCTTGTACTTAACACCCGGGAAACAAAATTCTAAAACTGTTTAATATTTTAATGTGTAGTGATTTTATTTCAATATCTTTTGAATATAATTTAACTAATTGCGGTGTAACGCGGTATCCAAATGCTTAGAACAAAACGGTTAACCCCTTTAATTTTATAGGAACGATAAAATCCTTGTATCATTTAAACCCCATAAAATTTGTCAAATTTTACCCATTCCAACCATAATATTAATTAAAAATTGTTTTGTTTGTCGGTAATTAACGCGTGCCTGTCGTATTCTTTCGATTTATTTCCCCCTTAATTACGCCTAATAATTATAAACATAAACTGCTTTCAATTGAAAACTTAATCGAATCTACAAAAAGACGATTTTGAATTTTAAAAACCACCGAAACGAGTGTGCATTATCACCATCACGGGTTCACTCATAGATGGCACTATTTAACGAAACTTTGCGCGATTTTCCATTGTTGTGTCGTTGCTCGATGGCTCGGCCCCGCCAATTTGGCAACTTGGGAAAGACGACAGAAAGAGAGACAATCTATAAAACACCGTTAACTGAAGTTAGAAACCGGCAAGCGCCTTGGAATACCTTGGGCCACCAATTTCCACGAACAGCGTGATGAATTAACCAGTTGTCAACAGGTTTCGAATCCGCAATTTGCTAATCACTTCCTAGTTGGAATTGCGTGCAGAAGTGAAATTAATCAGCCTGAAATTGTACAGCATCCGGTTTTGATCTTTCCCGAAAAACTTTAGTCGAGTTTATTGGAGTTAATATATTTGTGGGAAATAAAGCTGTACATGGTAGTGGTGGCGCAAACAAAGTGATTCGTGGACCCATGTTAATAAATGGTTCTTTACAAAAGTGCTGGTAAGCAGTCGGCACCGTTGGTATTGTTTTTGCTGAATGAAGTGAAATAATTTCCTCGTTTTAGGACTGTGCTTTCGTAGTGAAAGTTTGAAGAAGCTGCAGTGCTGGTCCCGAAGGAAATTCACGCGAATAAATCTGTGAAGGGGGCAAATGTGGAAAAAATTATCATCGTTCTCATGGCATTCTTCTGAGTTTCGTGAATCGAAGTGAATCTGTTTGGCGTAGAATCGTAGCGGGTGTACGGAATTTTAAAGAGGGTGAAATCGTGGGTGAAAGCGAAAGTAGGTTGAGTTTATTGTCTCTTGACTGTTGATGTTTTGGTGTCTAGTTTTGGAATTCGATTTCCGATTGAAGTCGTTTAAAATTTAAACAACGTGAGAGAGTTTGGATCCAAAGCATGTCAACATTATTTAAAAAACCACAATGAATGAATTGGAACGCGTGAAGCTAGGGACCATTATTTCGACGCTTGCGAACGTGCAACGCTTGATTCTTGTTTGCTCGAAAGCAAGAAGTATTTATTTTTGGACGAATATCAATCATTCCGTGCTTCCTTCACGCGTGTTGATGATTTAAATTATTGTTTGCATTACATTGTTTGCGCGGTGTCGTCTATGCACCGCATCTCTACTGTTTGAGAAATTGTTTCGCAATTCAACGTCTCATTTGGAGGAATGTTAATGTATGGCTAAAGCTGGGGTGGCGGGAAAAACTAATTTGGCTGAACCAAAACAAAAACTTCGGATTACAATATCGGGTCGTAAGGCAGAGTATAAAAATCCTCCGTCTCCGAAGGCTGCTGACGTTGGCACTCACGAAGGACTTGGCAGACTCAACATTACTCGCAGTGGAAAACGTACGCCACCTACAGGACGAGCTCCTGACTTTTCATATCAAGAATCCTCATCAGACTTGGCCTACACAGTGGCTACCAAAGACTATTTGCAGTCGGAGTTTGCTGCCCAAGGGAAGGGGTTAGTGCAAAAGAGCTCTTCATCAGCACGGCTGGAAAGGCAGTCATCTCGAGAAGAGTTCCTCGAAGAAGATAAAGTGCAGTTTCGACATCATGACCTTTTCCTGGAGCGTGGAAGCCGTTTTCCTTGCCCCGCAAGCCATGCACCCCTGAAAGCGCCAACAATTGATGAGAGGCTGAGTCGGGTTCTAGATTATGTGAACGAAACCTATTCCCAGAATAACCTTAACACACCTAACGCTATTGAATATGAGGCTTCTACAGAAACACCTGCTCAAACCATAAGCAAAGTATCCGATACTCCACCACCCCGGGATATTCAAAAGGACAAAAACTCATCCATTTTCCATTCAGCAACTAGTAATGACTCAGACGATAGTCCTTTAAGTGATGCTAGACGTAAAAGAATCAAATATGTAGGACAGCCGACGCTATACACAGCTGAAGAAAAAGAGATCCTTGAGGAAAGACGTGAAGGATTCCGGAACCTTGCGGGAGTAAGTGAACATTCCTTGGAATCGGATTCCCTGAACGAAAGTCAAATGCCAGCTTTAAGTGATTCAGTGGTGACTCCTGAGGAGGCGATAAGCATTCTATACAAGTTATACAATGTCGTATCTGTTTATTTTGCGGGACATAACAAGTTCACTAAGTTCTTGACCAATTGTTAATATATTAAACTTTTAATGGCTCAAACGCAACCCTACCTAAAATTAAATTAAAATTATCATTCGAAATTAAAATATTGCACACTAGTAGTCAAAACAAGGCATGTGTATTAAATCATTTTTATAAAGTGCAAACACATCAAATGACGATTCAACATAAACTTAATCTAAGACTATTTGGAACTATAAAATAAAATTATCCGGAGTTGCGAAGAACAAATTACCGGTTTATCCGCGTGCGCGATAGTTTTAAAAATAAGAGAGCGTGTTTACGAACTTATTGGTGAGTCGAAACAGGCAACAATTAAAATTTGCGGGGAATACTCTGTTGAGGTGAACTTTTTTGCTAAGGAATTATTACCAGTCGCCGTGCACCTAGAGCTGACCAAAACTTTCTCAATGCAATCACGGTGTTGATAGTGCAAGGATAAATACGGGTACCCAATGCCATTTGAATTGAGGACAAGCCGCAATCACTCCATGGCCTGCCGTGATTACAGTGATTGATAACTACTCGTACACATACAACACCCAAGCCCCATTTCGATAACGATTTCAAATTCGTCCGAAGAACCAGCACTGGAGCAGTACTAATTAGCTGATGCCGCGTTTGATTCGCTTTCAAGGTCTCGGCAACCCTTTGTTCGGATGATCGAACATATGTCGCCTCGTTGCCAATCAACGAGCAAGAACGATTCTAGCGAGAAGAAACGGAAGGATTCGGCGGAAGACAGAAAGAGCACCTCTACAAACGTGGACAAATATCGAAAGAGCTCGTATAGCTCCCGTAACCGATCATATTCATCACTAAGAAACCTCCGCTCAACCATACGTGAATCAGGGAATAATAGTCATAGTCAGCGACAGCCATTCAGTTGGTCGTCTACGAATAATTGTATATCACCACAACAACTGAAGGCCGGCTGCAGAGAATGGTGTGGAATTGCTTAAACGTATCATTGAGGTCGGAAATGAAACTAAGCCAAATCAAACCTATCTTTGAGCGTCATGCAGGCGAATTTCTGCACTTTAGGTAACCGGTGATAAGGCCAACGAGAACTATGCAGTCCTTACTCCTTACATGGAATTTTCCAAAACCTTAGTGCAGGAGCAGCATTTATGTCGTGAAAATATCTCAAAACGTCGCATTAAGTTAGATTTAGATGCGTTGATGAGAAAATATGATATTTATCGTTCTAAGGAGTTAGAAAAGTTAGTCTAGAAAAGAAAAGGGATCAAGTAGCCCACGATATCAAAGGATTGCAGAAATCAAAAGCAGATACGTCGGAGTTGCAGGGACTCCCCACGAATAAAGGAACCGGCAATAACATCAATCATTGGAATCGCAAAGACCTGATCGACTACAGAGATCCAACCCGTTATTATCGTATGGAGGAAGCTGCACGATTTGAATTCGATACACCTATAAATTGTAACGCTAATGCTAGAAGCTGCTGTGATCGATCTAAACCGGATTGGCATCGCTGATGAGAAAGATATTAAAGCATCAAAAGTTAATTTACTTCATTTAACAGGCGGTGGTTCAATAACGAGTTTCCTCAGTTTTATTGCTAAACTGACCATTTTTCCGACATTCTTACCTCTGCGGTTTATTGCCCGCGGACGAGAAAATATCTTAGCAAGTGATTTTGTTACTCAATTTTGTATGGCATTCGCCCAAAGAACCTCTATAGTGATAAGTGAGACTAATACTAATAGCAACGATGCTAACAACCTTAAGAATTTACAGGACACCTCCAGCCCCATCGAGCGCTCGACGGAACAGCGGTGAGTCCTTTTAATTAATAAAAATCTATGCTCAATATTTTATATTCATTATTTATATTATTTATAATAAATTATAAAATTTGTTTTATATATATACAAAATATGCAGATACATATATTAGATTTCGACCATAGAGTTCGGTTTCAAATTAATTGGAAGCCTAGAAATTTAGTTGACGCGTTCTCATTAGCTGAACGTGATTAAAATTAAACCTTTTTACTTTGCCTGTTGAAAAGCAACTCGGTTATTTCAAAACCTTACGAAATATTTAAGAAAACTGGATGGAATCTTAAGTTAAGAAGAAAAAAACAAAAAAACTAACTTGAAAAGCATAGTATAAATATGCAACATTTGTTATTTATATGCTATAAGTAATATGAGCTCATGGTTTTGACTCGGAACAGAATACTTAACGATCTATTAAGCAATCGATTTTTGGCGGTCCTATGCTTTAATTTATATTTTGTTTATCGCAAATTTTGAAATCTTTGCATTTTGAAGAGAATCATTTTACAGTAAGTGATAGGTTAACATTCTTGAAAATCATGGGGTTTGTAAATAAAATGGAGAATTAAACGAAAAAATTGGTCTTTTCCCTTCCGGTTTTTATGACCGAGTATAGGACCCGGTACGGTGGCAGGCTTCCACCCCAAAATATGAGCCAGCCACCGGGTACAATTTAATCCTTTTTGTTTCAGGTGACTTCATGGGTTGAGTGGCCCAAGCCAAGTGCCTTTTTATGGCATAGAGTTATGCAATTCAATAGTATAATTCTATGACATAAATTTGTCACCCTTCTGATGGGAAAGTTCATATAATTCAAGTTGTATGAGTTTTCCACTCAGAAGAGGAATACCTGGCCACTTCAACAATTTAACATTGGATTTATTCCGGTTGGGTGGGCATGAGGGGGCTCCACCACCACCCGGTTGCCCCTCTTTCATTTGTGGGCCCTGAATTTATTTGGGTAAAGACGAGGTCACCCCAAATTAGCCTTTCTTGTCAGGTTGCACTTGTTCTCGTAACAAGTCATAATTCCTTCGTGGAGGTTATCTACAAATTTGCGACTTCAGTCGTCCTCTTGTGATCTCTGCAAGCAATTCGTGAATGCGAAATGTTTTGTAGTGAGTCCTCGTGCCGGGGAAACGAACCCGCCCCACGACACCGCAATGCTAGCCTGCCAGCGCATTCACGCGTCTCCGGACGAGGGCATTCTTGGCAGGAACCAACACCTTCCTCTGCCGAGGCAGCAGAACATCGCTGCAGTCCTTCACGGACGTTATGGAATCATTTATTCACTACAGAATCCGGCGAAGATCCAATCAAAATTGTAGTGATGGTAAGCTTAAATGGTAAAAAATCGTAGATTGTTCTTGTTTTAACCGGAGAAAATTCAAACGGGTATAATTTCCGTAATTATGATTTGATTTAAACAAACGCACAGTATGTCATTTCTGTGAATTTAAGTGCACCCATATGAATTTACTGGGAAACAGCAACAACATATTTACAAATTCCATTACTATTATTAACAGAGATGAGCTAATTTCGACTTTTAAGGTCTTTATTATTGTTGAACATATCATCCTGATTTTATTTCCTGACAAATGTACGCTTTTATCAAGAGTTAATAGTCTGTACTTTTAATGTAAGAGTTGGGAAAAAATAATACAAATTTACTCAATATTCTCATTGAAACCGACCGGCATTTTGAAAATGGCAGACTCTTGTGCTGACATATCGTCAGCCCTAAGTGAAGAATGGTAAATTTTACAATAGAGCTAAAATATCAGGCAAATTTGTTAATAATCGCATTTAAAGAAAATCGGCAAACCCATTGGATAATTGCCATCTAAATTAAATATCCTAAAATAATAATCATTCTCTGCGCAATTTGTAATATTCATAATTTTAGGAATTAACACATTTTATTATTATAAAATATCTAACTAGTTAAAATAATGTTAGAATTGGCTCCAAAGCTATTCAAGGGGGAAGTCGTCATAGCACTTGTGATAATCCTTGGGCAACGTCATTTTTATATGTTGAGGATCTTCAAGCTTTTGGCGTGTGGTTCTTCCCCTTTGATGGTGAAAATTCTTAATTTTAAAGCTGCCACATTGGACGTTTTGCGTTGTTGGATCGTTTCTCATGAATCAGAAGACCTTAGTTTGTGAAATATATATCCTTGCGAGGTAAACCTCAGAGCTCTAATGTCAGTTACTTTTGCACCTCCTTCACCACGACCAGGGCGTATGCTTTTATAAAATTGGACATTTGTAAATGATTTGAAAAAATCGTAACTTAAATACGACACATCATAAGAAGAGGGGTTTTTTTCGCTGCTCTGCAGACTTCTTTAACATATAATCGGTAGGAAAGCTAATATTTTTATTATTTAAGGCTCTCTCTATAGTAGAGTATACAGAATCTGCCTCTATTTGTGTATGGCCAGTTTCAATATATTTTTGCTCTATTATGAATTTGTATTTGATCCCCGTATTTAACAAAGCGTTAGACATAACGCAATTACGATTTTGGTAAGTGCACCCATCGCTGTACAAAATAATTTTTATAAGATCTTCGGTTCTGGCATTTGATATTACTTTCTCTTCTTTCTCGCAAGCTCTTCAGCATTTAGTCCTCCTTCTACTTCGTTCCATAAGTTGCAATAACCCTTTTTAACAATTATGATATAAAAGCAAGACTATGAACTTGTAGCTTAGTTCTGTAGTATAAACTACTGATTTGGGACTTTGGAACCGTCAAGACCGCCTGAAAATCAACAGTGAATACCATTTTCTCCTTCTCCTTTTCTTTGACTTTTTCATTTCTTGCTTCTTCCTTTTCCAGTTGATGTAGTATGTATTCTTCCTCTGATAATTGGCCAACCCGACATCGTGTGCATTTCTCACTCTGAGCTTTTTCGAGAGCAAATAAGGTTAGATTTTTTTTATATCAAATGCATTATAAAAAGTTTTTGCAGATAATGATTTTACATTAGGTTGAGTGCACCAATCCTTGATATAAAAGTCATAGTTTTTGTTTTGAAGACCATTCGGATAAAAAATTTTTTTTGTGTTGCAGCGTGACAATAATGCGATTCGATGCTCGGTAAAGACTCAAAAAACAAATTAAGTTCTTGTCGTTCATTGTTAAGAAGAACCCTTTTAGGAGTGTTCCGTACAGGACCTTCTGAATTCTCCGTTAGTTCAGTTATCAATCATGTCAGAGGTGGACCTTGGGAACAGAATAATTGTAGAGGGAAAAAAATAAACTAACGCGAACAGTTTGTTAATAACCAATTTATTGTGTTCAAAATACAATGACTCGGGTGAAGGTTCGGATGCGACTGACCCTTCTCGCTTTCTTTCGTGGCCTGTCCTCTTCAATTGGTGTTGCCATAACACTCGACCATCCTGACATTGAATCGTATCGATAATTACTCCGTGTCTGAATCCGCAGCATCACCATAAAAATTCAGTTCGGGACTCACGACAATCCATGGATTCAACATTTCGCTTGTATACACCGAACAGAATTTCCGTTGGTTGGGACGTGCGATTCCCACGTTCTCGATAAGATATCTGTCGTTTCGTAAAACTCATGAAATGATGTAGGGCTCATGATATTTGGGCTCTAACTTCGGATCTTCTCCCGCAGCAGCAGGTAGGTTCTCTAGGACGATGAGATCTCCTTCTTTGTAGATAAAAGATTTTTTGTGTTTTGCGTTGAACCTCAATCTCCATTCCTCTCGTTTGGTGCTAATTCGCTCTACAGCCAATTTTCTTCGGTTAACCATATCGCATTCCATTGGATCAGCAGTCGCTTCAGCTAATGTTAGAGCGAAGGCGATCATCAAATACCAACTCGATCGGACTAAACTGAGTCACAGAGTGACATTGCGAATTAAAAGACCACTAAAGATTGCGCAATTGTAAATCCCAATCCTTATGATCAGTTGGCGAAGTTCTTAGAAATGATAAGATGGACTGATTCGCACGTTGCTTGAGGTGTTGTGACGGCAACCTTAATATGTTGAGTCTCATTAGATGCGCGGAATTCAGCAAATTCTCGTGATGTAAAAGCAGCCCCTCAATCGCTAATTATACGCTTAGGTAGACCGAAGTATAACGTCAGATCCCTGAATGCATCGATGACGGGTTTCGATTTCATAGTTTTGATTGCTCTCAAAATTAAGTACTTACTGAACGAATCAGATATTCCAATGATGTGCAAATTACCTCGACGACTACGTGGAAAAGGTCCCAGGTGATCAACATGTAACGTCCAGAACGGAATATATGTCACCTCATCTGAATAGAGTCGACTCTCCGGTTTATTTGCGATTCCTTTATTATAGCAGCATTCTACACATGCTGCCATGTACAACTTGATGTATTTTTGGAGATGCTTGAACCAAAAATCTTGCCGAACTCAATTTATGGTCTCCTCAAGACCAAAATGGCACATGTTACGTGGTGCGTGCGGATGATTTTCCACCTGACTGCAGACGGAACGACGAATTTGAGATCTTGGTCGATCTTACTATTTTTGAGCTGATAATCTGACTTGATCTTTTTGGATTGAGCGGACTCAACATCGCCTCTCTGAGCTTCGATTAACTCCTTCAACTTCACGTCTTGATGTTGTAGGAGCACAAGTCAGTCTTCAATTTCTTCCACTCGCATTATGTTCCCCGATGCTATCTCTAGCTCGTTCGGTGCTTTGTTTGGAGTGCTGCTTAGAGCATCTGCATGACTCATGCGTCCAGCCGATCGATATATGATGCGGAAATCGTACTCCGTGGTAGCAATGACTAAGACGTTCTTGTGGTGCCGATGATCTCGAAATGCTTACCGAACAATTAAATGTGGGATCTTTCTGACGACTCGACGCTAGCGAAAATTTCAAGCTCATGACTTTGGTATCTGCTTCGGATTCGCTACAATGTTGGCTGTAGTAGAAAACCGGTCTGAAGTTGCTACCGTCGTCTCGTTGTATGTGGATTTCGGCAAGACCCAGTGTGCTCGCGTCAGTGTAAACTTGATGTTCCTTCGTCAGATCGTATGCCTTGAGCACTGGATCGCAGTGCTGATTTCAATTTTTCGAATACGTTGCGTTGTTCAGTCGACCAACGAAATTTTGAATTGTGCTTCAACAAAAGTGTTAGCGGCCTCGATATTAGAGAAAAATCGCAAATGAATTTGCGGAAAAACTCGCGCAATCTCAGAAATCTTCGAACTTCTGTAACGTTGGTTGGTTCCAGAAAGTCTCGAATTGCATTAGTCTTTTTGGCTCCTGGTTTTATTCCGCCCTTCTAATCGATGATCCAAAAATGTGATTTGTTTAGACAAAAATGTTCTTTCAGAGGACTGAAGCATCATACTGGATTTCGAAGTATAACCAGGAATTCACGGAGTTTGATTAAGGCCTCGGCGATGGTTTGGCTGGGCAGAATTACTTCATCTACGTAGCTAACTGCTCGATTTCCCATTTGTCGTACCAACTTGGTAATGACCACGTGAAAATAACTCGGTATATTGCACACGCCGAATGGCATCCATCGAATTCGTATTGGTCTGCATGCGTGACAAATATAGTGTATTTCCTGCACTCTTCTGCGATTTTTAATTGATAATAGCCGGGCATTAAATCCAGAGTCATGTAGAATAATTGACCAGCGATCGATGATGGCTCCTCCTCAACAGTTGGCATGAGAAACGGACGCTTTTCAGTGATAGCATTGGGCTCACGGAAATCAACACAGAGACGGTCCTCACAATTCATTTTGTGAACGAGGATAATTGGTGGTGAAAATTCTGATGATGATGGACGTATGATTTCGTTTTTGAGCCATCCATTAACTCTTTCTTGAACGTGCTCTCGCTTTGTGAACACTATCTGGTATGGCTGGCATCGGACAGGTTTTAAGATCGTTAACCTTATCGTCATCGTTACTGAGTTGCGTTGACCTAACTGAGCAAGCAATTCAGAGAAGCATTCTCTATGCTCCCTGATGAGCTGATACAGTTAGTCCTTTTCTTTGACGGATAGCATTGGCTCCAAAGTTGGAGCATCTTGGAAAGTGTTTTCCAATCGACAAGCTCCCGGTTTAATGATCAGTCGTTTCCCTGATGTGCAGAGTAGATCTGACACCAATAAAAGTGGCACCGAGATCAAGTCGTCATCCACTGGAAAAATCTTCACATTTAGATTCTTACCAACTAACTAAATTTCGGCCTCGAGAATCTGGTTGCACGTTACTGAAGCTCTTCCAAATTTTCGTAGGATGATCGGTGAATATTGTTCCATGCCTCTAATTGACATTGCGATCGTTCGGTGAATGAGTGTTCTTTCGCTGCCGGGGTTGATGAAGGACTTAATTTTGTTTCCGTATAGAAGAACCTCCTTAACAAGCAGATTAATTCTTTCTGTTGAATTTATGCGACGAATATTATTGACGGAGGTTGCAGTTTCATTTTCCGACATCGGTTGGTCGTATGTTATGTTTGTTGATACTTCTCGCATCTTTGTTTCCGTTCTGGTTTTGGACGGTTCAGCTAAATATGCCCCACCTCAAGACATTTATAAATCAGATTCAATGGGATTCCAAATTGCTCGAAGTCAGCTGCGCTTGCGCATTTAATGACATAATACCTCGCTGTATCGATGGTGGTGGTCCAAAATTTTGTCTCGACTCCGTTCGTGGCTCCGAATTTCGAAAGGAATTTGTGTCGAAGTTCTTTATCGGGGCTAAAAGATCATTGATGGTGTCGAAAGATGTTGCAAAGATGGGTGCTGTAGCCCATTCCTTATATACCAGATTATAGCGTGATCGCTCAAGCTACCTCGGCTTCCCAACGCTAGCATAGTATAGAAGTAATTTTATGTTATCTCGCTCGGCTCCGTGGTGCGATGCATCATTATTATGTGAACATTAGCCTCGCTTTCATGGCTAAGGAAATCTCGCCTCCATGATTCGGCCAGCTCAAGCCAGCTTCCAGGAACCAGCGCACAACCATCGTTCCAAATTTTTGCAGGCCCCTTTAGGGAGGTTTTCACTTTCACTCTTTTTCATTTAAAACTGACGATATGATATAGACTCTGAACAAATTTTAGCCTGGTTATATTAAAATTATTCATATCAAAGTAAAAACGTAAGCTATTAAATATGATAACTTAGAATTTTTGGATCCACCGGAAGCTTTATAGTCGAATTTTACTAGTAATTTGTAAAATAAAAATAACTTTGTTTCCTTAACGACTATACTTATTTATTTTTACAGTAAATATGATGTTTTTACATACATTGTCGAATATGGTATGACCACTCTACGCCTACATACAGAGTCCATCATTTTATTGCTATGAATTTTGGCCACAAATAATCTTCTAACATAACACGATAGCGTTCTCCATTGACGGTAACTTGACGGTCGTTTTCATCCACCAAGAAATCTGACCCAATCACACCTGCGGCACGAAATCGCACCAAACAGTAGTTTTTCACGGATGCAACGGTGTCTCCAGAAGCTCATATGAGTTTGTTGCTGACAAGTAATACATATTTTGCTTATTAACGAAGCCATTGAGCCAGAAATGAGCTTCATCGCTGAAGATGATTTTTCGATGAAATTCTTCATTTTCTCCAAGCTTTGCCAGAGCCGAATTGGAGAAGTTTCGGGGTTTCGAATGATCAAGCGGCTTTACTTCTTGAGTCAATTTGATCTTGTTTCCATGTGGGCTAGGAAATTTTCGCGAAATACGCCACAGTGTCTTTTGAGCGATGCTCAATTCTCGAGAACGACGTTGAATCCGACTGATTTAGCTCATTTTGAATTAAAAATTGCAGTAAGCGCTCTAAAAGTTGCGACCATCGACCCAAAATCTCGGTAGTAGTTTTAAATAATTTTCAAATGTTTGCTGGTTCGTGATTTTTTTTTATACTACAAATGTTGACTTTAGCTAATTTTTTGACATAGACATTTTATCAAAACAGTTTAAGATTGCGTTTATATAATTATACGAAATTGTTATGTCCCTAATCGAAAACCCTATATACATATAGGATGTAACGAAATTTGTGACCACGCGAGAAGTCGCAATTTCGCTCCAATTATCACAAATTTTTCAAGAAAAGTATATTGGGTAAATATCGCAGTTAAATTGCTTAATCAGCAAAATTCATCCAGTAAAAACAATTTCGCGGCCACTTTAGATGTAAAATTGTGATTTCTGTTCCGATCAAAGTATAGCTTCGATTTGGATGAAATTTGGCGCAAAGGTTAATTAAACTATGGGATGAATCTGACAATAATAAATCCAAAGTCGTGGCCGCCACTCAAAAGCAGAAAATGAGTTAAAGTTAATTTGTTGTTATAGTTGTGACCAAACCTTTCAATCGATGTTGATGAAATTCGGTAGTTTGGTAAAAAGTAAAAGTATCTAAAGAAATTTGTTAAAAAATATAGAGGCCAAGTCTGCAAAAAATAATGGCGACTAGATGAAGCAATTGAGATGTAACGATGCAAGTCTAGCGAGCAACAACACAAGACAAGCATTCAAAGTAGTGAAAAGCTTGAAACTAGGCTATCATCCCAAGACCACAGTCTGCCGTGATGATATCGGCAACATCATCGCCGATGAAATCCAAATAAAGGAAACATGGGCATCATATTTCTAGAAACATGTTGATTCTCCGCACAGCTCCAGAATATTGGAGCATATAGACATTCCCGGAGAACTTCCAGTTGCCCTACCAACTCTGGATGAAGTTTGTTCCACCATCAAAGCCTAAAATAATAATAAAGCCCGGCAGCCGCTTTCGGAAAGCCATCCATAAAGTCATCCAGCACATTTAGCAACAAGAACATATGCCGAAAGAGTGAAGCCAATCAATTATATTCCCTAACCACAGAAAAGATGAAAAGTTCCCGAGTAGAAATTCAATTTAGGCAGACACTAGGCCCTAATCACGTCAAAAACCTCCCAAATCCGCATCAATAACCAACTCACCGATGCCTTTGACACAAATATTGGACTAAAGCAGGGAGATGAGCTGGTCCCATTGATATTCAATTTGGCTTTGGAAGACGTCATAAGAAAGCTCCCTTTTGAAAAAAGAGGTCAGTTACTATACAAGTCAAGCCAAGTGGTAGCCTTTCCGGACGACATCAAAAATTTATCACGGTTGTTATCAACCCCCAAAGAACTTTTCCTTAAACTCAACAGCGAAGCAAAACTAGTAGGGCTACAAATTAATGAGAATTAAACAAAGCTCATGACGCAGTCAAGAAAGAATATCTTAAATACTCAAGATATCACACTTGGTGAATACAATGTCAAAAATGATGGCAAATATTTGGGCCTAAAAATAACTAGATATGCTGATGAAAGAGACGAGAAGCGCAGATAATTGCAGCAAAGCTAGACGGGTCCTGAGGCGAATTCGATATAACCATGAGCTGTATGAAGTTTTTGACGAGCCAGATGTCTCAACGATTGTAAGACTGCGGAAGGTGCAATAACCTGGTCTTTTAAATCGTCTGAACGTACAACGGATACCCAAAAACGTAATTTGTTGGGAGAACTGAAGGGCGGAGACCAGTGGGGAAACTGAGGAAATGCTGGTCTGAATCGGTTGACGAAGATTGTTCATCGCTGCTCGAATTCCGAAATTGGAGGACACGGTCAACGGACCGAGACAGTTGGAGGCACTTAGTGCAGGAAGCGAAGGCCCGAAAGGGGCTTTTGGTCCGATGCGTATAAAATTTAGGCTGAAGATACGAAATAATTAGATCTAAGTACTTTATTATTTTGGTGAGCCTCTATGCGCAAGTTTCAAAATGGCAGCGGTTCAAATATGCAAATTTTTTAAATTTTTGTGGCCTCCCAGCGGCCAAAATTTCAAGCAGATTTCAATAAAACTTGAGATGTTGGATAATTGTTTTCAGTTGATATTAACGCAAAAAATTATCAAAATTGGACGAAAAATGAATTAGTCGAAAATTTCAAACTTAATATTTTTAGCTGCCATTTTCACTAAAAATTGAATACTTTTGCCCTGCCTAGAGTGAAACTCTGATTAAAAACGACATTTGGCACATTGATTAATGAGACTCTAAGACACAAACATTAAAAAAAAAATTAAAATTAAATGCATGCATTCGAATGGGGGCTGTAGTGCTTTTCCGTCTAAAATCGTACAAACGAAGTCGGAGCCGACCTCTCATCGGTTCTAGACGTGAAGTCTGAGTCGTGCCGACGAATCGTACCAACCGGTCAACCAGTCCGTGCACCCGTAATCCATTTCGCGGTGGCTGCTTGTCAGCCAGCTGGATTGGAGAGGATTTCGGTCGCAGGTCTTCAAATCGATTACGCTCAATTACTTATTGCAGCCACCATTAAATGCCTGTTTCAAACGCGTCGAAAACACAAACATACGGAAAAGAAACGTACTTTACTTTATTCCGTATTTCTTCCTTATTCCAGTCAATTCCAAAAACTTACATTCGATTTCGCGGTCCCGAAATTCACCGGTACCGAAAAATATACTACGTTAAGTCAAACCTGACGAACGCTACGCTAAAAAAAGGCAAGGCAAACAAAGGTACCGTGTACCGCACGCGACGCGTGTTTCCAAAACCCTACCATCTTTCCGGCATACTTACCATGCACTCTCCTTCCCGCTGGAAAAAAGTAGGGCTAGAAAGGAAAGTCGTGCTGGGAAGAGGGTAGGGTTTTGAAAAATCCGCAGATGGCCCATTTGGCGTCGCGTGCGGTACACGGTACCTTTGTTTGCCTTGCCTTTTTCTTAGCGTAGCATTGGTCGGGTTTGACTTAACAAATATCTAAGAAGTTAAAATTTGAACAACTTTATTAATAGCTGTACATTTTATGCATTTTACGTTTTCATCCATAAGATCGAAAGATTACCCTTAAACTTGCCAAAAATCTGTGTCCTAATTTTTGATTTAAAAGGCTTTCTGAAAGTTTTATAAAAACAAGCCGTAAATAACTAAGCTAAAGAGATTGAAATTCATCAAATACAGCAACGTTCGTAAAGGACCCAACCATTTCAGATGAGTAAAGGTAGTGATAAACATTTCAGAAATATTTTAAAACGTATCAACTATGTTATCATGACTACTCAAACATTGATGTCAACAGACTGAAAATAAAATGCCGGCAAATCAAAATACGAGTACATAATAATTATATATTCGGCAGGTCTCGGTGTATGTTCGAAGTTCACACCATTAGGTTGGTGGTGTAGATTCGGCTGAGATGGACTTCCGGTTAGCGTTGGTCTGGCTCTGAGCACTTGTCCCCATAAGGGCTTGGACCGACCTTCGCGTGGCCTCTCTTATCTGCAAAGATAACCATGGGACTAAATAGGCAGCTACACACACAAACGGAGATAGTCGCTCCAGGGAGGGACCCAATCAAACTGGAGCAAAAACAGATAAAAAAACCCAAAAGAAAGGCAACAACAACAGCACAACTAGCGGCTAAAGCCAAAATGTTCACTACACATCACGAGCAGTACGACGATGAACACAATGACTGTAAAGACGAACGAAAAACGGAGATTAACAGACAGTCTTATCCAGACTGAGATTTCCGCGGCGTTTGGGTGCAGCGAAACAATGATGCAAACGCCAGAACATCCTAAAAAGGAAGAGGGGGAAACTATGCAGGATGTGCCAGATGTCCAAGCGGTTGGAAAAAGAACATTGAGAATTCGATGGTTACAGCTGCGATCGCTACCAAAATGACCGAAGCAAGGGCCTTAAATCCCGAAATAATGACGAACCATTCTGAAGTCCACAAAGTGATCATGGCAGGAAAATAAAGGAGCGACTAGATAAATAAAGTACCATTGTGTAATTTCACCGGCATCGTAGAAAATATGGTGGACGTACTTACTCGGGCACGGAAACCGATAACCTAGGTGGCCGCAAAATACAGAAGTCATCCAGCGACATGAAGAAGAAAGGCTAAAATTAGCAAAGGAATAAAGATTGGGCTCTTTGAACTAGAGAAGTTCCTAGACGACACAGGGCATTACCGGAGGAGTTGGTTAAACGCCAAAGAGGACCAGAAGGCCAAAGAAGAGTAGGAGGCTAACGAAGCACTGAAAGCTAAGCCTAAAGGGTATGTGCAGATAGCACCACTACCTGATATCAATAAAAGAATGGTGTCTAGCACAGTCAAAGGGGATCAGGATAAAAGAAGGAAGGAAGAGGCACTTGATGGGCCTGAAACGCGAGATCAGGGTTCCAGGAAGTACTGAAAAAAGGAGTGAAAAAACACCCAAACTCCTTCAAAAAGTGGCCAAAAATGAAATTCAGACGAAAGCCTAGCAGAAAAAAGAGCTGATGCAAAATAAGATAGAAAGAAGCCCCAGCAAAGATTCTGGCAGTTAGCACTGCTCGTAAAATCTCACGATGGCCGATGCTATGTCAAAAGTTGCGGCAAATCAGGAGAAACGTAAGGTCCGAAGACACCAGCACTGCAATTAAAGCAGTACGACCAACGCGGTTGGGCCATATACCGGTTGAATTCGGAGCAGAGGCAGAAACTAAAGAAGCATTCTGTGACCCAGTAAAGAAATTTCTCAGCAAATGTGCAACTATAGCCTCGCTTGAACCGATGGCAGCGTTTGAAATTAGAGACATTAACTACGTCACGGACCTGACCGAGTTAGAAGAGGCCATCAAGAAGAATTTCCCTAGGGTGGGCAGAATCAAAGTGAGGCGATCATTGACTTGACTAAAAAGGACGCCGAACAATTTTTGAATAAAGGAAAATTATGAATAGGGTGGGTTATGTGCAAAATACCGTGAGAAACAGCACCTCCTCAACGTTTCAAATGCCCTGGCTATGGTCACACCACAAAAGTAAGTAAAAGACCCCATACTCGTATGAGTTTCCTATGTTACAAATGTGGTGAAATGGGAACTAAAAGAAAAGGATATACATAGGAGGCACACTGTATCCTTTGCAAGGATGCTAATACAAGACCAGATCTTGGGCACGTATTAAGATCAGGAAAATGTCGGGTTTACCAGAAAGCCCTAGCCAAGGCAAAATCAGAGCTTCGATGACACGTATCTTGCAACTAAACTTACACTACAGTTCAACAGATTAAAACCAGCCTGAGCAGTCTGCGAGGGACTTTTTGCTGCTGAGTGAGCGACACTATGATAAAAGATCTGCACCATGGTATCCTGAAGAAACTGATACTGCCACAATGTGGGTTCAGAACAGTGATTTGCGAATAGGTGTGGATGGTTTCAGGAATCACCTTCTTTAGTGAGTATCTAATGCTGAACGAACCGTTATCGTCTTTCCGAGGCTTTGGAGGGTGTTGTATCAGACGAAGATGGCAACGTGCTTATTGGGGGAGACTTCAACGCTAAAGCAATCGAATATATCTGCGGGGAAAACAAATCGTACGAACGGCAGTCAAAATGGCGCTCATCGTACTAAACACCTTGTCATATTGGCTATAAAGGAACCATATTGGGCGTAATATTCGCTTTGGACGCCTTAGTATGGAGGATACAAAATTGTAAAGTATTAGAGAACTACTCAGCCAGTAATCATCAGTGCATTCTCTTTGAGATCCATAGTGTTGTTCCCCAACTTCCGTGCACTTTTCTTTTCACAATTGGGCGGGACCTCTGAAGGACAGACGTCGAGAGGTTGATCGAAGGGCTCATAGCAGTAGTAGAAGATTCGCAAGGAATGGAAGAACTGGCAGTTGAAGACGTGATGATTCAGCTATGAGCATCATCACGACTGCTTGCAATGCTTCTATGCCCCGTCGAAAACCCCGGCACGGCAAGCCCCTGACGAGACATGCAACTAGGTAGCAGTATTTAAGTCGGCCAGGAAATACTTTCGTAAATTGATTAACAACAGCAAGCTTACGCTGGCAAGATCCAGTGGACAATGTGAACAAGGATTGGTGGGGCCTTGGCTACAAGCTAGTTATGCGGAAGCTTGCATACGTGATGGGGAAAAGATGGACGAGATAGTGTGGGCACTCTTCCCTGCCCATCTCATCATTGTTGACGCTGTCCATGATAAAACAGCAGTTGAGTGTCCACCCTTCACACAGCTGAAATTGGTAGATACAGTCCTTTCACTGAAAGCGAAGAAGGCTGTTGACGCTGTCCATGATAAAACAGCAGTTGAGTGTCCACCCTTCACACAGCTGAAATTGGTAGATACAGTCCTTTCACTGAAAGCGAAGAAGGTTCAGATGGCATTTCAGCTGGGGTATTGCAACTTGTCTATCACCATTGTCCTAAGTTGCTGCTTAGCACATTCAATGCTTCTGGGGGTTTCTCGGTACGATGGAAGGTGGCGAGGCTTGTACAGATCGACAAGAGGAGCGGAGTATGGTCCAGAAAGTAGAGGCATATAGCCGCACTAAGCGACGGATCATTCTATTAATGACATTCGACATTAGGAACACCTTCAGCTACACTAGATAGGTGGATATCCTGGATAAACTAGGAACCCCTTTTCAAGTTCCAGATGCGGCGTCTGAGGGACACCTGAACGACCGAAGTCTGCTTTACGACATGACACAGGACCAACGATGGATGAAAGGTACATCGAGTATTGTTCAGGAATATATACGAGGTCTAGACCAGCGGAACGCATCTTACAACGGGCTTGTGAGAATGAAGATGTTAGATGCGTCACGCTTGATCAGATATCCAGATGGTGTTTCAAAATCTTATCATTGGCCCTACCGTTGAATAAGCGCAAGTTTGTCTAGGTATGCTAACGCATCGAGAGGGAGACTGGATAACTTCTCAGTCTGGGACTGGAAAAAATGAAGTGGTCTTCTTAACAAAAAGAGAATCCCTAGTGTAAGACTGACCAGTATTGGAGACATATTAATCGAATCGAAGCCAGCGGTTAAGTGCCTAGGGCTATTGGTTGACTCAAAGATGAGTTTCTCTGAGCAAATCAGGGCAACGGCTGAGAAGGCTGCTTCGGGCATATTGGCTCTGAACCAACTTATAGCTTCGTAGGGGGACCCATCCCGTCAAAAAGATGCCTCTTGATGAGTGATGTAGGGTCAGTGTTACTGTAAGGAGCAGAAATATGGGGCGACGCCCTCAGTATAAAGGTATACCGAAAATGCTTGGCACAGGTGCAGAGAAAAGGAGCACTGAGGATTGCATCATCATATCTGAGAGTCTCTGACTCGGTTGTGAGAGTTATTACAAGTGTAATACCTATTGCTCTCCTTACTTGAAAGCAAAACGCTATTTACTTGCATTGAAGCGAGTTCGATTGGCAGCAGTCTTGCGTGAATTGCACGAAGGGAAGGTAGACTGCGCTCCTCATCTTGGATGTTTGACCGTCGCTAAATTGAAGGCATGGTTAGACTGACTTCTATCTTACTTGCACAAAATTGACAAGTCACGGGCCACCGACTATTGGTTTCACCCAGAAGAGGAAGACAATGCCTACCACCGATTGTTTACTTGAAAAATTGGAAGAGGCTCTTACGAGACCTCTACAGGGGAACGGGAGGGCTCACTTCAGATAGTAAAGTCATGGTAATGCTTGGATTGGTTGACAAATGAAACCATGTGGTGCATTACGTTCGGGCACGCCTAAAAAATAAATAAGACTCATAGTAGCTGGAGAGCTCGGGGCTGGGCGATCGCTTGTCTAGCAATTCCTCTTCTCCTCTCACTAGAGTAGGGATCCCCCAGCGCGGAGATACCTCACGGCGTAAAAAACGAGATTTGGCCATAAATAATGTGTCAAACGGTTCCAGCTTAGGCTCTCGGGTTGACAGGGGGGTATTTAATGGGTAGTTTAGTTACTTGTGATCATGGCAGTCCAACACGACACGCTATGTGTAAATGGCATTCACCTCCCAACCCAAAAAACCGTTTCCCTGGGTTCTCGGGTAATGATGGAAGTCGTTGGGCTCCTCCACACTAGCGGTGCCGAAGTTCACTTGAAATTCAGCGATATTTTTGTGTTCTTCCGCTTACCCTGCTGCTCTTCTTATCAACATTGCATTGTTGAACAGTCTATTCAACGCATTTCATTGGTTATCATCAAGAACTTTCATTTGAAACCTTACTCGATTAGTTTTGGTGAAAAAACATTTTAAGCGATCACATCCTTACGTGGGGGGACCGCCTTAAAATTCTTTGAAATTGTTATCGACTATGAAATTTCAATCAACCTGCCGATGAAGTTTTCGTCGCTAGGGGTGAGTTTGCAGTGCTTCTTAGTTGTATTGGATTAAATTGTTGGCGTAGTTTATTTTTGATTGACGTAGAAAACGACAACGCGATTATGTCGGTTTTTGTTATCGGGAGTTTTTCCTCAAAGTCAAAGTCAAAGTCAAAAGCGCTTTATTTAATACTAATCGTTATAAATTTTAAAAGAATATAAAGGAAATTCCAAACAATAACAATAAAAAATTTAATGGCCCAAATGGCTCTCTAAATTTTTACGTTATCATTAACACATTTCATCAAAACAAAAACTATAGCAAATTCAATTAATTAAGATTATTACATACTTTTCAAATTTAATTGGAAAAAGGAGAAAAAACCAACCAACACTATCCTAAAATTATTTATAATTTAAACACAACAGTGAAACTTTGATCCTACACCTAATATATTGTAACTTATTTCTAATGAAAGTACAATCAGAAACTTTATCTTATACTAAAAAAATTCTATAACAATGTTCCTAACATAAGTGTTTAATCTTATCTCTAACGGAATAAAGTAAACATAACATGTACCTAACCTATACCTAATTTTTGACACAAATAAACAACAACACTAAATGTAGCAATAATGAGCTGAAACTCAAAAAAAGAAATAACGAAAAACACCAGAACTGAAAAATAAACACGAATAATTTAGACATTGTCATTCAGCCATCAATACCTGGATTGCGCCATCTCAACTCAATCAGCTTCAACGAATCTAGCAAATGAGTATCTCCATTCAAATCGTTGGTCTCGTAAACTCAAATTAGGAGGATACTTTATCTTCTTATCGGTGGCCCGTCGATATATGTGATATATGACTGGGATGCCGTCAGAATCAAAAACATATCGATTCAAATACACGAATGCTTCTGGAGAAATGAAGCCAGTAGCGAGGCAAGTCGCTATATACCCATCTGTAGGGTGGAACGGCTGTGAAATCCAAGGGTTTTCACTCACAGTCACAGATCTTGCGATATGATTCCGAAGAAGTTTCAATATGTAGATATCGACCCTCGTCGCTTCAACAGTTTGATAAATTCTTCTTTTCGATATATAATGTTTCCAATCCGTCTCAGGCTTTCTGCACAAACCAGTACATGCACGAAGACATTTCCTTTCGAAAACTCTTAATTTTTCCATAGTACTAGCGCTCCGGTTGTACCAGATCTGACATTCATATGTCAAAACTGGTCTAACCAGTGTCTTGTAACAGATAATTTTGACCTTTTGATCAATGTATCTGGAATGAAAGAGTTTTCGAAGGGCCATGACTACTTTAAGTGCCTTACTGAGCATGATTTTCACATGTTCAGTATAGTACAGATACTGATCGAGATGAACACCGAGGTATCGAACACAGGATTTATGTGAAACCCGTTCTAGACTACCCTCACCAGCCATGATGTGGAAATCTTTCCAATTACGTTTCAGGTCTTGACTGACCCCCTGCAGCGTTGTCCGAAACAAGATTGTTTTACACTTCTGCGCATTCATTAACATTCCCAAATTGTCAGTGTACAGCTGTACATCATTGAACATTTTTTGGAGATTTCTCTGAACTATTGTAGCTTTTCGGTCTGCCGTATAGATGATCAGATCATTAGCAAACGCTACCAACGATTGCGTTGGCGAGACGTTAAAATCAAAGCCGTTTAATAGCTTGCGAATGAAGATTGAGAAGAGTAGAGGCGCAGTAGCTGTTCCCTGCTGTAGACCATTCCATCAGTTACAACAAACAATTTCCCGTTTAACATATTACACATCATGGCGACAAGGTGTCTGGGGAACTTGTCCTGAAGGAGTTTAAAAATTAGTCCATCTAACCACACCGTATCGAAGGCTTTCTCCATATCAATGAGACATGCTCCAACACATTGTCTATCATTTAGATTCCAACAGATGTCTGAGGTTACTTTCGTTATTGCATGTGTGGTCGAATGCCTGGCACGAAAACCAAATTGGCAATTCAGCATCAACTCGTTTTCCTCAATGTGGGCGTTTAATGCTCTGTTGAGTATCACTTCAAACACTTTGCTGATGTTAGGCAGCAAGCTGATTGGGCGATAGCTTTTGGGGCATAAAGATACTTTTCCTTTCTTCAAGATCGGAAATACCTTAGCCCTATTCCACTCATTTGGGAAATATGAATTGCTCAACATGTTATTGAACAATATGCAATAATTCCTAATAGTGACCTCCAGCAAATGTCGAAGAACTATATTTGGAATACCATCGGTACCACATGATTTCTTGTTGTTTATCCTGCGAAATATGAAACACAAGTCTTCATAGCTGACAAAATAATCGATAAGATTCAAGCTCAGTATGAGGTCAGATGTTAATGTTTCATTGAAATGAAGAACTGATTGGCCGTTCAGGCTTCACTTGAAGTCGGAAACTTTTGCTTCAACGACCTCTGAAAATATTTCATTCCCTCTCTCAGGGTTGGGTAGATGAACCAATTCAAAATGTGTTCCAATCAGGGCAAGTTTATGCAACCCCTCACATATAATCCTGTTTCCATTTCTATCCGGAGTCGTACTATCAATTTCGATACCAGCCCTATCGAGAAGATTTATCTCATCACTAGTGACTTCAAGATTCGATACATTCACTCGAGACTTCTTGCGGAATATGCTATTCACTTTCGCAAACACGCCGTCTGGGTCCTGTGGGCTAATACCCCTCAATTTTTCCGCCTATTGATTGCTGATCTCACTCCTGAAGTATGACCGGATTAAGTTCCGGACATTCTTCAGATGTAATTTCAACAAAGCCAACGAGGGATGGTTGTAATCCAAAAATCGTCGATAAATATTGTTGACGCGTGTGAGAAGAAGGCTTTTCAATCTTTTCAAACTTGCAATGGTATGTTACATATCCTTCCATATTGTTTCAATATTTTATCTTGGGAACTACTTTCTCAATCGTTTCCAACGTCAGCTTCTCTAACTTCGACAAAAAGACACCTATTTCATCGTTAGTTCGATTCCTGTCATTAGGAACCATTGAGCAAGAGTTGCCACCATCAGAAGGGGGACATTGCTTCTGGTACTCGCGATTAAACTTTTTTTGAAACTTTCTCCAGTCTGTTTTTTTTTAAATTCAACCGATGATTTTCATGTTGAACTGGAATAAGGAAGAAATCATCCCTGTGATGATTGATTTCCATTACGATTGCGTTATGGTCGCTATCATAAGGAAGTGCCTGCAGTTTCCGTTGAGGACTATTAAAGCTGAATTCAAGCCTTGCTTCAGCAATGCAATGGTCCAAATATGAATTTGTCCTAGGGTATGTTGGGAACTCCGACCCATATAGATTGCACCTGTATTCAATTTGGTTCTCTGTTATCCACGATTTCAGGAATACACCTCTTGGATTATTGGTGGCGTTCAGCCATGATGTATGCTTGGCTTTCAGGTCACCAGCAAGAATATAATAGTTATGCAGCCTGTTCAATTCGAGTATTTCAAACAAGGAATTGAGCTCCTCCTTGAGCTTGAGAACAGTTCCACCAGTTGCATAGGCAGGGATAACAAAGAGGTTATCCCCACCTGGCAGTGAGATTTTGATAACCGACACTTCAAGAGATTCAAAGCTTTTGAATTCGACTTTTTCAATATTTTGGAAACGATAGGGTCTTCGAACCAATATCCCGGTGCCACCTCCCCCATCACCTGTTACCCTATCGTTTCTTACGAACTCAAAATCCTTGAATCTCATGGAGTGCCATGAACTGAGGTGGGTTTCGGTGAGAAGCACGATGTCAGGCTTTTGTCTGGCAATGAATTCAAGGAGATAATCACGCCGATCTATAGTAACAATGGAGTTGACGTTGATCGAGATGAGACGAATCCTATCCGTGGGAATGTGGCTGGATGACAACTTATTTTGAGGCATTTGAAAGCCCTAAGCGCTGAAAAACAATGTTAATTTTCGAATCTTGTTTATCGATTTGCTCCGATAAGGAATTTAGTTGCTGATAAATTTCAAGGAGCAGCTCATTATTGCCACTTACATTATTTATTTTATTTACATTGTCTGCTGGTCCTCTCGCAGCAAGTGCAAATGACACCCCGGGCTTGACGAAGTTGGTAGGTATCACACTGCTGTGTGCTTGTCTTTGCTTCGGAGTGACTTTAACCTTTGCATCTTGATACCGGGGGCATCCTCGATATAATGCTAGATGACCAAAGGCACCGCAGTTCACACAATATAGTTTTTCTTTTGGCTCCGCCTGAGCCAATTTGCAATCGCCGGGAGCATGAATGTCTTTGAATTTAACACACCTATATTTCATGGCGCAATTGGCAGCCGAGTGCCCGAATCTTTGACACCTGTAGCACTGGTTGACCTCACTTTTCTGGAGGCACTCCCACCTCACCACGCGGAAGTTCAAGTACCGTATTTTCTACAGGGCACTCGAACTACTTTTGCTGGAAACCTGGACTAAGTAGTGAGGCAAGTTTTTGCGCTCCGCAATCGATCTTCTCCTTGCAAAGTTTTTAACTGAAATAAGTTGTATTTCTGGTGAAATTTCTTGGAGCACCTAAAGGAGATCGACTGTGTCCTCCCCACAGTCCAGACCCTTCAATAAAAAAGTTTGGTTCTTTTCGCTTTTCGGGGTGTACGTGAAATGCGGAACATCTCCAGAATTCAAGGCACTTTTTGTTGCCTGGAAATCAACCAGCGACTTAGTCCTAATTGTCAATTTATCGGCATTGACTCTTTTTATCTCAAAATCTTTTAGCTTATTTTCGGCTGCCAAAAGCCGAACCATGTCTTTGCCCGTTTGCCCAAATACATTGATTGGTGGGACTTTTTCCTTTTTTTCATTAATCTTAACGGACGGACCAGCAGACAAACCTTTTGATTTTTCTCCCGATTTTTAATTTTAAGGTATTCAATGAACTCATTATCTAACTTAGACGGATCCTCTTCAATGTTCATCGTTTCTTCAAGACCAGCTAGCGCTGCGTAGTAATTTCTGCTGTCGTTTGCGCCTCTTGCGCTGAGGACATCCTCTTGATTAGCTTCTTCCTTTGGCTTTTTAGTTTTCTTGTCTTTGGTTTTTGAATTTGCTTGCCGGCCTTTCTTGGTTTCTTTATCTTTATTGAACGTTAACGTTCCAACAAGTGCTTCTAACGATTTAACTCGAAGCTTGAGTTTTTCATTTTCTTTTTCAAATTTTTCAGCTTTCTCTTTTTCTTGGATCAGCTGCTCAATTTCGATTACCGATAGGATTGTCGGTTTTTCTTCTTTATTCTCGTAACTTCTTTTAAGCTTTTTTTCGCCCGTCATCATTGGCGATGGGCATGATTCTTCTGATTGGCTGAAGCCATCGGGCTCCTCCATCTCGTTGCTTTTGCAGCGAGACTAGAGGGAATGTTCTCAGACCGGGACTTCCCTTGAACGTATTTCGACTTTTGATATTTCTTCAGGAAATGAATTTCAGGTATACGATAAATGCTCGAATAATTCGACGGTGATGGTTTTCCCAATAAAATCAAAATTTGCTTTTGACTGGCTTGTAAAAAATATTGCAATTGTTTGAAACTGACTTTTGCGAAAAATTAATTAATTTTTAAAATTAATGACAGGAGCGATTAAAAACACGTCTACACGCAACGAGTCCTAGACGTAGAATGGGAGTTTTTCCTTTTAATTGATGAAAGTATACGAAATCTGTAGGGTATTATGGAGAACTTCATACATTATAAATCGGGCAAAATTTGACAGTAACTGGAAAATTAACTCGTAATATTGTAGGCTCGTTTGGTTATGTACATAAAGCGAAAAGTTCACACAACATTGAAAACTGGAGTTTGTACCAACCCATCAAAAATAACTTTTATTAACCGGAGTTAAATACTATAAGCCATTATTTTCTGTAAAGATTACAAACAATTGATCTGTTTCAAATCAAGGTTTTATATATGCATGACTGATTCTTTTCATGAAGTGATTAGATATGTATGTATTAAGAGCTTCCCCAATTTAGCGCGATTCTTTTGTGCTGTATAAACGATTTACGTAGCTTCCAATCTGAAGTGAAACCTTTTTCATCAAAATTTTATAAACATAAACCGAAGCACCTCATGAAACAATAATATATTTCTGTTATATTGTATTATCATCCCGCACAGACATTGAACCAGCCAGCTCGTATTTATAACACTCCCTTGTCACTTCCTTTGCGAGCTATTGAGATTCGGAAGAAATCAACAATGACTTTGAAAGCTCTTTCCAACGTATTTACATGTGCTGTGGCGCTACAAAAAGCCTTTCTCGATGAAAACCGCTTTCTCACTTTCATTTCCATGCAGCCTATTGTTTGCCCCTAAAATAGGCACCAATGAGGCAGAATATGGAAATTGTTCGAAAGCACTTTCTGCTCGCTTCATTTCCGAATAGGAAATTATTTGCAGCAAGGGCGCGCAAGATGTCCTTGATGCGAGCACCGGGGAAAATACGAAAACAATTTCCAACTTTTCGTGTGCAATCGACCACAAAGCAATTTAAAACCTTGTTTTATGTACGAAATTCGCTCATTGAATCAAAATCGATTGATGATGTCCTTTGCACTTGTACGTGGTGGTGCTATAAAAAAAGTTATTTCCATCTTGTTTGCGAAACTCTACGCAACAACTAATTTCAGCGATTTCGGTGGCACTGCGCCCCATATTGGGCGCCCGACAGGTTAATTCAAACCAATTGTCCTCCGCGACGAGCCGCTATGTCGCTCCTCGATGTACCGGAAAGTTACAGCCATCGAAATGGCTTTCATATTCAAAACAAGCCATCCACATATGTGACATAATCAACTAAAGTGCAAAAAGCAATATACCGACCAGAACGTACGAGTATTTGGGAAACGCACGAGCAAACAGCCAAACTGTCAAGAGGGAAAACATTGAAGCCATTTTTCGTTTACATTCAACTAATTTAAGTACACAATATTCGAAAATATCAAGTGCTTACGATATAAAATATGTTTGCCATTGGATCCAGCTAGCACTTGATGCAGACTATAAATTTTCAGTGAATTTCTATTCAGTTGTTTTTTTTCGCTTCTCGTATGAATTTCCACAAGAATTTCATTAAAAATGACAGCATTTAACATTTGGAGTTCAACTTATCCAAAAACATAAACTACGATTGGCACTCGGCAATTTTAAAGCTTGTTTTTGCCGATACTCAGAGCTGGAGAGGCTCCAAATGGAGATTCCTGCTGACAGGCTCGCAGTCCAGAATGTCCTTGATGGCTTTCATTGCATATGACAGTTTGAAAGCGAATACATTTAGTGTGGAGTAGGAGTCAAGCCGCTGGTCGAGTGTAGCAACCGCATTTCATATGAAGTTTTGATAGCGTTTGCTTGCTGGTGACATCCTTTAGCGCCTTCCCGACATATACTGGAGTCAATTAGAAAGTCGCCGAGAAAAGAAATTGGCAATTTTTATTTCGCGTCAGGGTGCCAAAATTTAGTTTTGAAAGAACCCCATGGACAAATTTAATCATTTATGATGAACATTTATTTCTTTCACGTCTCCGAAAAATCTCAGAGCAAAACCCCCCTCCTCGGACAATTTCTGGTGATTACTAAATTCTGTTGATTTCGGCGGTTTATGGAATCATTTCAGTCCTGATATTGGAATTGCAATCTAAAGGAGATCTCTTCAACAAAGAAGTTCCAAAGTTAAAGAAGCATTTAGTGTTCAAATGCCTCAAGTAAATTTTTATGGTTTTTTTATTCTTTTGAATAGGCAGTGAAAATTTTATGGATCATATATTCCAAGCGCTTTCCTTTTATTCATGTTTTATGAAGATTTTTTCAATATGTGTTTAGGATTTGTCCAAAAAATTTTAAGGATCACTAATCAGTCCTGAAAAAAAAATATTTGCAGGATCTAATCGGTCTTTAATTAAATTGCATTGCAACTATCGTCACGCGTCTGCAAACGAGGGTGATACATATTTTATTTTTTTTATTATTTATTTATTGAATTTTTACCACTTACAATATTTGAAAATCTTAATTTAGGTGTTCTGAATTCAATTAATGTCAGCCTCAATATATACAGTTTAGCATAGCTATCATGATTTTAAAGTACAATAATACATAACTCCCAAGGAAAAATTAAACAAAAAAAAAACCTTCTTTATCTTAAAAATAACTTAACCTATATTAAATTACCTTAACATTACGTCAACTATCTTGGATTATGCTGACTGGTAAGATAGCACAATAGCTTTCAGTAATTATTATCGCTTGAAAGTGCGAGTATTAATGGATTGGTTGCAGTGCTTGCTCTGGCCAACAACCTTCTAGTTCGTACTGTACACATTTTTCAATATTGCTCATTCTGGCGAGTTGATGAAGTTTTTCGCTAGAGAAGTAAAAAGGTTTATTGAGAGCCATTTTTAGGCAACGATTTTGGGCGACTTGAAGTTTTGATTTCAAATATTTAGCACATAAGCTCCAAACGGGTGCTCCATATAGGATAATGGGCATGATTACCATTTTAATTATTATTGTTTTGTTTTTAGCGCTGAGAAATGATTTCCGGTTTAGCATGGGATATAAGGCTAATGTCGCTTTCGAAATTTTGTTACACGTAGTTTCGATATGATTTTTGTAAGTTAGTTTCTGGTCTAATGTGAGTCCTAAATAGGTAATTTCTTTTGACCAAGGTATTTCTAGGCCTAATAAATTTATGTTCCTTGGGGGATGTCGGTTTTGCTTTCTTTTCTTGGTAAAGAACATTGCCTGAGTTTTCGAGATGTTAATTTTGATTTTCCACCGGTGGAAGTATTGATATAATCTTTGGAAAAATATTTCAAGTTTCGTTATTATCTCATTTGGGTCTATGGATGTAGTATAAAAACATGTATCATCTGCGAAAGTAGCTAATTTGCAAGAATCATGTGTAGGCATATCTGCCGTGTAAATGTTGAAGAGTAATGGGCTTAGGCAGGAGCCCTGGGGGACTCCTGCTGGTATATTTCGGTGCTTTGAGAAAGAGTCGTGAACTTTTACTGAATATTTCCGGTCATTAAGGAAAGAGTAAATAATATTTATTAGATATTGCGATAAACCAAGTGTTGCTGGTTTGTAGAGAAGATCAGTATGCCACACTGTATCAAATGCTTTTTCAATGTCGAGTGAGATTAACCCGACTGAAACTTTTTCTTTTAAGGCGCATCTGATGTGTTGAGTGACACGGAGTAGTTGTTGCTCCGTAGAGTGCTGGTGTCTAAAACCAAACTGGTGGTTAGGGAGAATATTGGTTGTTTCTACAAACTCATTCAACCGCTGAAGGATCAGTTTCTCAAGTAATTTACCTGTTGCTGGTAGGAGGCTTATTGGCCTGTAATTTACAGGGAGTTGTGGGATTTTACCGGGTTTGCGTATAGGTAAGACTATTGCCTGCTTCCATACAGCAGGAAAATAAGAAATTTTAACACAGGCGTTAAAGACGTACGTGAGAAGTACCACTGCTTTCCTGGGTAAATTTTTCAACGCTTTATTGGAGATATTGCCGTGGCCCGGCGCCTTGCTGTTTTTGAGTTTCTTAAACAGTTCAGCCAGTTCTCCTGGTTTAAATTTTTCATTGTTAGGAACAGATGTAGGAATTGGTAATGATCTAGCAATTTCTGCTACCATTAATTCAGTGATTTCACTACGCATAGTGTTGGTTATATTATGGTACAAGCGAAAAGTATCTGCAAGAAGCTCGGCTTTGCCTTGATTTGAAAATTCATCTTCGTCATTGTTTCCTTTAAGTGGAGGTATAGAAATAGTGTGATTGCCTTTGAAAACTTTGTTCAGTTTCCATATTCTCCGCGAATTGTAATCTAGATTGCCAAGCATCGAATTCCAGACCTGATTGCGGAGATCGGTAATTTTTACTCGAATTGCACTTGTGAGTCTGTTGACAGCAATTTTTGCTTGTATATTTCTGTTTCTTTGCCATTTCCTACGTAGCAAGTTCCTCGTTTGGATAAGTCTATACGTCTCATCATCAAGTTTTAAGGTGTTGTAACGAAAGTTTTTCCTGGGTGTACTAAGTTCAATACCTGACCATATGGTTTCATTAAGTGATTGGATATGTGTATTGATTTGGACTGCTGTACACATTGATTCGGAGGTCTGCTGGTTCAAGGAAATATTTTCATTAATGTGCTTTCTATATAATGCCCAATTAGTTTCTTTGAATGAGAAGTTGTTTCGCGGGTGTTTCTCTATATATTCATCAGTTTTGACGGCAAACATAACTGGAAGATGTGGTGAGGACAGAGCTTGAAGAACTGTAAAGTTGGTAGGAACTAGTTTTCCATCACTTAAGGCGATGTCTAATGTTGAACTGATTCCTTTATGCGAATAAAGCGTTGGCTCGTTTGGGTAGTGTGAAAATACATTGTTCTCAGATATTATCTCAAACAGAGCTTTGCCAATCTTATTTGATCGAGAGCAATTCCATTGTTGGTGCTTCGCATTCAAATCACCACAAAGAAGATAGCCTTGGTTATTATTAATAAACCTTTTCAAATCCCTAACAAAATCGCCTAATCTTTCATTGTTCAACTTGGTTCCAGGAAAGTAAATTGAATAGATTTTAATATTAATACCTTCAATCATAACACCGATGTTTTCAATATAAGAAGATTGGAATGAAGGTATTAGAAAAGGTTTTATAGATTTTTTGATGGCCAAAGCAACTCCACCACCAATCTTTCCTATTCTGTTTTTCCTGTAAATAGCATAGTACGGATGCGAGAGCTTATTGTGCGATCTTAGCCATGTTTCAAATATAGCAAATACATCAATTTAATTTTTTACGGCGAAATCAAACGCTTCAATGTGCTTATTACTAATGCTTTGAGCATTCCAGAATAAAATTTTAATATTATTATGAGTAGACAAACTTAAGAGCTAGCTTAACTATAACATCGTATTGGTCTGCTTTTGTTTTTCAGTTTGAAAGACTTTGAATGAGTTTATGGGGATTATTAATAAGCTATGCGCGATCCCCATGAGAAAGAAAAGAATTGCACTTTATTAAACACAAATATAACTTTATTCTAAAAACTAATGAACAGAGTTACAACTATAGAAATTGAATGTAGTGTAGGACTACATGTTGGCGCGCGCGACTTGACTCGTCGGAGGTTGCGAACGAAGTGAGCGTCTCGTTGACATGAGTTGTGAAATTCACTAACTCACTAACTGCTTGATGCGCTCCTTGCGGTGAGCATGTGGACGCCACAGTACTCCCTCCCAAGTGACATTTCGATGAGAATGTCACGATCCAAAAATGGCGTTGAAAAAATGCCGTAAATGAGGCTGGAGCAATGGCGGGTTGCGTAGCACGTGTTGAGAAGATGCGCTTGTCGTGAATGTTGCCGTGCGAGGTCGGGCATGCGACACTGTGCGAGGTCGGGCATGCGACACTGTGCGGGGTCGGGCATGCGACACGGAGCGGGGTCGGGCGTGCGACACTGTGCGGGGTCGGGCATGCGACACTGTGCGGGGTCGGGCATGCGATACTGTGCGGGGTCGGGCATGCGACACTGTGCGGGGTCGGGCATGCGACACGGTGCGGGGTCGGGCATGCGACACTGTGCGGCGTGTTGGCGGCGCAATCGAACATGCGATCGAGGCGGTGTGACGTACACATGCGAACGCGGCGTTTGTTCGGGCATGCGTATGGGGGTCGGTGCGTGATCGGGCATGTCGGGATTGCATGCGGCGTCTTGCGCTGACTCGTGAAGCTACGACCTGCGGCAATAATAAAAAGATGGCGAGCACATGACTCGTGTAACAAAAATGCGAACAAAAACGTGAACAAAAACGGGGTCACCACTATGGGGATTATTACTAAGCTAATGCGCGATCCCCATGAGAAAGAAAGAATTGCACTTTATTAAACACAAATATAACTTTATTCTAAAAACTAATGAACAGAGTTGCAACTATAGAAATTGAATGTAGTGTAGGACTACATGTTGGCGCGCGCGACTTGACTCGTCGGAGGTTGCGAACGAAGTGAGCGTCTCGTTGACATGAGTTGTGAAATTCACTAACTCACTAACTGCTTGATGCGCTCCTTGCGGTGAGCATGTGGACGCCACAAGTTCATGCGATATCTGTAATAGAATTTCAGGTGAGAACAGATCGCTTTTGTCACTATTTATGGTTTTTGACGAGCTTGGTTGTTGTCCTGGCTTTAAAATGGAGCTGTATGGGGTAGTAGAATTTATTAAAGCTCTTTCGTTGAATTGTGTGGTGCTTACATTGGATGCTACTCTCGGAAAGCTTGGAAAATTCACATCAAAGTTTTCAGTAGTGTTAAATTGGTGAATTGGTTGTTTTTCGCTTATGGGTTTTCGTTTCGAGAGCTTTTGCTTGATTTCTATATATTCAATCCTGCTCTTGCATGTAGAAGAATTGGCGTAGTGGGAGCCACCACAGTTTATGCATTTGATTTTATCACTCTCTTTGTCCGAAACTGGGCATGATGAGTATTGGTGATCACCACTACATATAGGGCACTTCGTTGGTAGATGACAGTGATTATATCCGTGGCCATAGCGTTGGCAATTACAACATTGTGTTGGACCCGTGTTTTTATTGCTGTGGTAGTTCCACTTCACGATTGTGTGAAATATTGTTTTAATTTTGCGGAGATCATTGAGCTTAATTCCACGTTGTAAATAAAGCAGATAATAAACATTGCCATGGTGTTGTGCTTTTGAGCTGAACTTTTTTATATCCATCGTGGTTATGTTGTGCTCTGTTGCTAGAGCTTTTCTTAACTCTTCCAGGGGCATGTCATGGAGCCGTGATAGAAATACTTTCAATGGACGCATATCTGACCGTTGATATGTGAAATAGTTAACTCTTTCCGAGTTTAAATGTTTTTCGGTAGTTTCGTAGTCCTCTATATTTGAGAGAAATAGTCGTCTACCAATCGACAACAATTTGATGGAGCATGCGCTAATTTTTAGCTCCTTCATTATAGCTTCAACCGTTTTACGAGGCAAATCAATAACAGTTATAGGCGGTACTCTCACTTTAGTTTGCTTTTGTCCACAGCAGATTCATTCTCGTGCCCGTCGTTATCGTCAAGGTCAGCCAGAGGTGGGAATCGATTCGATGATTCAGTTACTGCCGTAGCAGAGCTTCTTGCCATTTTGAAATGATCCCTAAGGAGCATTCCTGTAGGCGAAGAACCTCTATTTCGCTTCCTGCTATTAGCAGGAGTAGTAGTTAAGTCTGATGTAGGACTCACTATAATCACTGTATTTGTCCCGATATAAGTAAAATTAATTTAAAACAATAATAGAAATGAAGGTCCGGTAATATAAATTCCGTAAATGATCTAATTCACGAGACAAAATTCAAAAACCAAGTACACGGCTCAAAGGTCGATGCAAGACTCATACATATTTTAGAAATCAATTTTGTAATATTTTTTCAATGACTATATCTTGGTATGAGGATGGAAAGTCTGAATGGTCAAATTTTTTAAGAACGAAGAAAAAAGTCGTGGGTTTAATTTTTAATAAATATACCTTCTCACTTTGAATGTGAATATTTCAATGATTTTTCGGGATATGCAAGGAAGCCAAAAACGAGTGCGACTTGATTGATTTTCTTACAGAACTGAAAATTTGAAATAGATCTGAGAGTGGATACGTGACATTAGTTGATGAGCGTTAAATGAATAGCTCCATCATCGTTATCATCATTTATATGTAGAATAGCCAGAATTCAGGCATTTACCTCCAGTAGTAGTCGCCTCCGATCGCCAGTATGAAATCTTAAGCTGGGATCTGTTGTCAGCATCAATTGAATCTTTCCATGGTTTCCTCGGTTTCCAACTGGACATTTCCGTGGCGCTCACCTCTTCAACGCCTGAGGAGCTAGTGCTCTTTCATCCTGCCTATTGTAGTTTACATAGTCTTACGCATACGGATACAGGCGGGTCATCATAAAGACTATACACATCGTCATTGTACCATAGTTTCACTCTGCTCAATGCTTTACTGGGCCATATATCCTTCTAAGCACTTTGCCTTTGAATACGACAAAGGTTTTTTTGGAAACCATTGTAAGAGTCCAGATTTCCCATCCATACAATAGTACAGGTCTTATTAGTGACCTACTTATGCGAATTTTATTTTCCGTGTGAACATTCCTTGATTTTAGCAAAGGAAGTTTTGAGCAGTTGCCTTTGTTTGCTGCGTTTATTTTTTCCCATGTTTTATTTTGTCTATGCCCTTTCTATCAAGATGAACTGCCAAGTATGGAAAGCTATCTACACTTTCTAGGTGTAGTTTCCCAGGGTCAAGTTTTATCATATTGGTATGTCTTTACTTGCTTGGGTCATGAATTTCGTTTTAGTATAATTGACCAGGAGGCGGACATTTACCGCCTCTAATTTCAGCTGTATGAATGCTTTCTTCGCATCTGGAATTAATCTGGACATCATATTAACGTCATCGGTATATGCACGGACTTTAAGAGCAGCGGGCTCATGGTATCTGCAGGCCTTTTCCCGACCACAGGTTCCAGAGTAATATTGAACAACACTGGGGTCAGTCTACCCCCTGTTTTAGGCCTGAGTTCGTTGGGAAGCTTTCAGTCAAACTTCCGTTATCTATGACCTGAGACTCATTATTTTGTATTGTAACTTTGGTCATGTGAGTTTAATTGGGGCGCAAAAGTCAAGTCACTTTTGCCCACACTATCAAATGTTTGCTTGAAGTTTACAAAGAGCTGGTGTACATGGATATTATATCTGCAGTGCACTTCAAGCACCGACATTTATGAAAATGTCCGATCAATCGTAGATTGTTCACTTTGAAAACAACCTTGGTGCTCACCAATGAAATTTGGATAGTAGGGCTTCAGTCTTCATTCAATACCTTCCCAAGTAGCAATTGGGGCTCGATACGGTTAAAAATTGCAGTATGAACTTCTTTGAGATTTATATAAAGCCTCTAATCATAAGATTTGGTATTACCGAAAGAGTTTCTGTTATAAATGTTCCTAAAAAACCTTAATACGCTTAAATCCAGCGGTTTTATGGAAAGTTTAGATTATGCTTGCATTAAGTTTTGGAAATACTTCTTATAAAAACTGCTAGCAGTTGTGGCTTTCATAACGTTTCGAACAACAATGTTATGGAACTAGATATTCAAGCTTTGCATAAGGGTCTCCGTAAAGTCATAGTGGAAGCTTTATAGAAATGTTTCCCTCATGGAAAAAAACGAAAAGATCGGGGAATTTCCACTTAATTATTGTGAAGGAGCAACAAAAAATTTTAACTAGAGCTCTTGAGTTAGATATGGTATCCAGGAGGGATTCAAGAGAAGTCTGCAGTCAAGCATTGGCATCTACATCAAAAATTTCCGTAACAGCTAGTGAAAATCAGAATTGTAGTACTTCAGCTCGTGATCTGGGTACGTATGATCGAAGTGATTCATTTAAGGTATTAACGTTTGTATATTATTATGTAGATATTGAAAAAAACAACCAGCATAATCGTAAAAGATGCAAAGAACAGCGGAGGTACATCATTGTGTGTCTACGAGCCGAGCGAAGACGAGGAAGACTTTGAAAAAAACGTTAACCTTCGTTCGAGTTTAAGAGATTGGGCAATGGAATACAATTTAAACCATTCAGCGTTGAAAGGGGTAATGGATATAATCAACGTCCGTTTGAAAAACGATAGGAATGTTCTGCCGCAAGATCCACGAACACTGTTGAGAACACTCCAATCACTCAATATTTTGGTACTTGGCGATGGAGAGTACTGGCATCATGGTTTAATAAATTGCCTGAATAAAATATTTTACAATATCGCTGAGCCTACAGCGATATCATTGAATATTAATATTGATGGTTTACCATTATTTAAAAGTTCAAAGATAGAATTCTGGCCTATTTTATTCAACATCGCAGAAATGCCACAAGTACCAGCAATGGTTATTGGAATATTTTGCGAGAAGACTAAACCGAATAGTTTGGAATTATTTCTTAACCCATTTGTCGATGAAATGAATAGCATTATGGCCAATGGTGGAGTATACATAAACTTTAAAAAAGTATAAGTACATATTAGATGTTTGATATGTGATTCGCCAGCACGAGCTTTCGTCAAAGGCAAATATAACATTAAAACCGATGCCTGTTCCAATAAAAATCTTTTCATATTTTCAGGAGTCGCTAATTTCAATTCTCAGCATGGCTGCTTGAAGTGTACCACCATTGGTGAATATAGTTATGAGAGCCACACAAATATGTTTCCACGAACGGAGTGTGAGAAACGCACGAACCAAAAGTTTCGGGAGAAATTATATGGATCACATCATAGAGCCGATTCTCCATTTTTGAAACTAAACATAGACATGATCGAACAATTTCCAGTCGGAGACGAGTTGCATTTACTTCATCTAGGTGTTATGAAACGCCTTTTGCTTGGTTGGCGCGACGGAACATTCCGTAATTCCGACACAAAGTGGAGAGCTCAAACGATAAATGAGGTTTCCGAATATCTATATAAATGTACGATGCCTAAAGAATTTCACCGAGCAGTGAGAGGGCTAGACTGTTTGCCGCATTGGAAGGGAACCGAATATCGTACCGTCTTACACTATATAGGATTTGTTGCACTAAAAGATCATTTCACACCGTAAGTGTACGAACATTTTATGCTTCTCTTCTGTGCGGTGAAAATTTGTTCTTCTGCACAGTACTTTCATATGCTTCCATTGGCTCACACGATGCTTCTTCAATATATTGAAATACTTGCAGAAATTCATGGTGAGCAGTATGTTACCAGCAACATTCACAATCTATCACATTTAGTGGCTGAGGTAGAAGGATTTGGTGAGCTTGCTTCCTTTAGCACGTATCCGTTTGAAAATATGCTTGGTAGAACTAAACGCCTACTGCGACACGGAAATCGTCCTCTGTCTCAAATCGCTAGACGAATCATGGAAGATATGATTAGTATATTGACACTGAAAAGCTTAATCCATCCCATCTAAACTGCATATTGACCAAACGAAATAATGGAGAAAACATCCCGGAACCGTTAAAATCGTCAGACAATGTTGAACTATCGTTTTGTTCAAAAATCCAGCTGAACAATTTTTGCCTTAGTACATTTCCATCAAATTGTTGGTTTCTTTCTTAAGAGAATAAAATAGCTTATGTCACTAACATAATATTTTGGAGCAGAAAATATATACAATTATATTGCATCGAATTAAATACAAAAGAAAATTTTTTCATACTCCCAATTGAGTCGAGACATTTTAATATTTTTTGTATCCATCGCGATGCTTACCTGAAACAAAACGTACTAAGACTATTTAATATAAGTAACGTAAAATGCCAGCTGGTACGCCTTTTTTATCATGATCTATTTGTATACATGCCTCTTTTGAACACTAACAACTAACTAAATATTAAAAAATATGCTATGAATAGTTTTCAAGACATTTATTTTTGGTTGACTCAAAAAATTCATTAAATACAAGTATCAAAATTAAAAAATATTCATTATAAGTAACAAAATAAACGTTGATTTCTTTAATAAAAAAATGTTGTATTCAATCTAAATGAGATTGGTTATCCTCGCTGGAGCTGTCATGATTATGTTGATCAATATTTGTTACATTCGACGTCTTTGATTCATGATGTTTCAATGATGATCTGTTTCGACGTTTCACCCGAGAAGCCCGCATAGCCGGTTGGGCGAAGCGCCTTGCAGAATTCGATATGATTTTTTGAAAAAAATCTTTCAAAGATTTCCTTGTATACATCGTATCAACCGGCTGAACTACATCAAGGAGCAGCTGGAAAGTTCACGAGAATTTTGGAAGCATTCCTTTTTCGATTTCCTAGAGAGACCCGTCCACGTTGTGAGTGTGAACAGTCGCCGGGTAAATACATGGTCCACGAGCGCGTAGGCCACATCGTCCCCATACATGCCACTATTTTGGCCGCAAACAGACTGAAGTTTTCTTATCTAAAGTGAAAGCAAAATAGAGATATTACAAGTAACACATTTATTTAAAACTTTACCACTTCTTGCGTATATTCGCTACCTTTTAAGTTCTCCTCAAAATCAGCTAGCTCTTCGATAGTATCCATTCCGTTGAATGCAGAATTAATCAACACGGGCTGGGATGATGAAAATGGGGACTTTAAAGACTCCAGCGATGCCAAAATTTTATCCTGCCCCTTTGCCAGGTAATCCAATGTTGCAGCGTGCTTGGCTTGCGTTTCAATTATGGCAAGAAGTGTGCTCATAATTGAGGGTTCAGACAAAGTAGTACCTTCACTAATTTCTACGTCATCAAAAACTAGTTCTTGCGCGGATGGTTGAAAATCACTTTCATTTTGAAAAATGTACGTGATTTGGCCAAAATTCGCTGGCATAATGTTTATTGTGCTGCTTACGAGTTTGAAGTGGTTTTGTAGGGCCGCTAGTAGAACTTGGCTTTGAATTTTCCGTAATTGAACTATACGCAGTTGACTTTTCTGATGAAATGAACTGGGTGAAAAGAAAATGCTCAAATTGTTATCACTTACAATGTGTTATTCATTTATTACCTCGTTGTAGTTTGTTTGGTTGGCGTCCCCGTTTTCCACAAAAACTTTTCTGGAAGCGGCAGAGCGCCTAGGAAACATTTTTTTTCTTACTGGCTCCTCCATCTCACTAGTGTCGCTGTGATTGGACATGTTTTTCACTTCCTGAATAGCCTCCGCATAAGAACTAATATTGCGGCGCTTCACAATGCATGGTTATTCAACCCATCTGTCAGTTACAGCGCCGGGCGGCTGTAATGGGGTTTTAATTGCTTTGCCATGCAATTTATCCGGTGGCCACATAAGTTTTCCCGATATCTCCCACGCTGATGGCACTGCAGCTATCTTTTTGATTCCACCTTCAAACGTTTCGATCACTTTAAACTCCATGTTTCACAATGCACCTCAACTCACTATGCACAAATTTGCACTGCCGTGTGGTTCGAAGTTTTTGGTTGTGTGTCCAATATAAACTGAGAGCTCAGTAAATGCTGTAAGCAAAACCGTTTTCGAATCTTTACCGAAGTTTTCATCCATAGTTGCAGTGTACAGTTTTTAATGTTTTCTGTTAGGTAGCGCGTAAACAACGAACGCTTGCCACTCAACAAGAGATCGTATATAAAAATTTTCGTGCCCTTAAATTTCTGCCATATACATTTGGAACACTTATTCGTGATATAGTTGTCGCAAACTGCCACCGTTTATACCTTCACAAGCTGAAGACTCTATACGCTTTGCGGGCACTTCTGTAAAGTTTCTAAAATATTATTGTTCGCAGCATCTATCGAGGCTTCAGCTTGCTTATAATGTACAAAGACCTTTTATTTCAGTACAAGATGTTTAACTCAGCCAGGAAAATGGACTTCCGAATACATTATTTTGAACAGCTTTGCTTTGAGGAAATATCGCGAAGGATACTTAAATATCGTTACATAATCGGAAATGAAGAAAAATATATTTTGTTTTCATTTCGATAAAATATAGTTACATGTATTTACATGTTTTCTTCCCGAAGCATGACATTGACTGCAAGCTATTTTTCGAAAAGTCTGTAGCAAGGTGAAAATAGTTTAGCTTGATTTGAGAATTAAAAACAATTACTCTTCGCATACGCTAAAATTGTTTTCTTCTGCTGGATCAAAATGGATTTTGCATGTTTTGCTATGATATTGCAATGAAACATCATTTCTCATAAGCATATTTTGCTTTTAGTATTTTTAGAGAAGCTTAATAGAGATTATAATATATATAGAAGTGGACGAATTTAAAACCTGTATCAGCATATTACAGGTTTGGCTCAGAGGTAGAACGTCGAACAAAGGAACGCAGGAATCCAGGTTCAAATCCCCATTCCATTCTTGAATACAATTTAAATATGTATAACAAATTAACAAACAGATAATACGCCAGAAATACTATGCTAACTGAGTGCGGTATCTAAATGGAGGGAACATTCTTATATTTTATAAGTTTGCTTGCTTGTGTAAAACTCTCATAAATTGCTTGTAAAAGACCTTTCCGAACCTCACTAAAGAAGCGATCAGCTCTTGATATTAGTCTCCGTAAAAGAAGTATCCCTTTCTTAGCGAAGTACTATGGAGGTCTTTTGGAGAATTCAATGAAACATGCGAAAGATCTAATAAAATACTTACCGAATCATTACAGAAGTTTAGAAACATTAACTTCCTTAAGTCTTTCTTTAGGTATTTCCTTTAGGTCTTTTAGAGGAGCCAATGAGACTTGCGAGAGATGTTATGAAAGCTTTTACGGAGCCGCTATAGATGTAAACAAGCTTCGGTAAACTAAGAAAATGTTCTCCTTTGTAGCCTAACCAAACCTTTTCAGAAGCTGTAAAGAAGCAAAATAGGCAGCTCTATAAGACGTATTAGAAGTGAAATTGCTACTTGGGTTTGGACAGCACTTTGTAGTAAGCAAAAGAGAGCAATTACCCTGTAATTTTCAACCATTCATCAACTGCTCAAGTTTTATTCTTATTAAGCTTACAAATATCTATTCGTACCTCTTTTACTGTTGATAGCATTACCAGGACATCTTCCTTAGCACTTGGAATGCTCACAGTTTCGGTAGTTGTTGTGAATGTTGTAAACATTTTTTTAGAAATATTACTTCCATCTGTTTTCAATATCGACAGGGCTGCCTGATATTGAAACTTGTGCATTTTTGCAGAGGCTCGTGCATGGTGTGTAACTTTTCAATTCAAGCGCACATCAATCTGGCTTCATTTAGTGATATCGCTCTATCTTCCAGCTAATAGCCCCTCGTTTCTTCTGTCGGAGCATTAATTTTGTTTGTTAGTAGAGGGAAATGAATTGCCCCTTTTTCAACCAAGTTGATCTTTCTTCTTGTGGTTGGGAGATGAAGGCTGTTTACACCCTGGTTGTGAGGCTTTCAGTGTTGCCCCCATCAACCTGAGAACCTGGAACTCTTTGACATATTGTGTTGTGCTAAACCTCATTCTGCTGCGCTGTTAGATGCCTCCACGTTGAGGGATTCCTCTTCTAGTGTGAGGGCAGGAAGAAAGAGGGATTTCTAGAAAAGTGTGTTACGGTTGAACATTGAGGTTGCTTAGTTTTGTTCAGTGAGGGGAATGTGGTGAATTTATTTTTTTTTCTTTTTGCCGGTAATAATTCGTAAGGCTGTCAAAAGTTCTTGTTTTCCCAGTGAGGAAATTTACAAGTTTTTGTGTGGTGGTGGAACTGCGTGGTAGGGTACAGGTGTTCGGAAGGTGGCCTTTGCGGTTGGGTGAACCTTTTGGAAGCTTGGTGGATCAAAAGAGTTGGTCGGGTCTGCAGAGCCTCAGCTGGAGTAGCCCCCTCCAAAAACAAACGGTGAGGGTGGCAATGGAGTCGGTATTAATGATCTTTTTATCTTTAAGCACTGGCCGAACATAATGTGCCAAATGGTTTCATTTGGAACCCGATCTAATAATTTTACAGATTTGACTGTCTGGAGAAAGTCCTTCTATTTTCTTGTAGCGCTTCCTGTGCAGCCTGACTTATCTTTTGCATGCAAAAAATATTTAATAAGCATCGTCTTCCTCTCCTACACAAAACCTTTTATCGAAGGGCAGTGACTTAAAAAAATTTTTATAAGACTGAAAACACCCATACCCTCTCAAGAGCTAAGTCAGGCAGAAGTCAGTTTCACTATATGTTCAATTAAGCCAAGCGCTGTCTGTCCTTGCAGTCAACGGTATTCCTTGTGTCTTCGTTTTTACACGGCTACATAAATGACGCTGCTTAGTAAGGAGGCTGATGGGTGTCACACCTGCCATTACAAGCACCATTAAATCAGAGGTTATCTGAAATGAAGATTCGATCTTCAGTTCACCCCTTTTCTATACCTGTGATAAGCGTTTTCAGTATAGCTCCTTGCTGGAAATACTACTCCATATTTCTGCGTTTAATAGTTGGACAGGCTTTATGGAACCCAAAAAGCTACCTTCTTGATGGAACGGGTCCCTCTATGTTGGCCATAAATCAAGTCAGAGCTAATACACCTGAAGCAGCCTTATCGGCCATTGCCTTCATTTTCTCTGAGAAATTTATCTTCGAGTCGATTAAAAACCCCAGGAACTTTATTAATGCTTAAAATTTAATAGTACTTCCTGGATACTGATCATCTATCCTCTGGGAATTCACTTCATTGTCAGGATGACCACTTAAATTTTCTTCAGTCCTGGGCTGAACTCGCGAGCAGTCATCCAATCTCTAAACCTAAGTTAAACCTGTTTGATCATGCGCCCAGCAACTAGTGCGACTCATCCAACAGCTCTAGTCTAAGTTACCCGTCGTACGTTATGCTCCACGCATCTAGACCAAGGATATATCCTAGAGCAATACCCGATCTAGCTTCCATCCTTCGTCGGCTCTGCGTCGTATCATAAAGCAGGCTTTGGTCCTTCGGTAAGTGTCTCAAAAGCCACATAAGGAATTCTGGAATTGGAATAGGATTTTTCACGGTATCGAGAAGATCCATCCATTGAGTGGAGTTGAAGAACTTCCGAACATCTAGTGTCACCAACAAGATTACCCGTTACTTGGTATGACTATGTACCTCTACTTTTTCGACTATGCACACAATCTCTGCAATCGCATCAGTGGTGGACAATCTTGTGCCGTATTGCCGTGGATATAGGTCACCAGCAGCATTAATTGTGTCAATGAGTCTTCCCTTGATGAGTTTCTCTGGCACCTTTCATGCATGCGTAACGGGTGGTCTCGAGATTTTAACCGAAAATTCCTTTTCCTATTGCTGATTGGTGCAAGCCACGCTTCCCTGCAATGTACTGAATGGCAAGTCAGTACGATACCAATAGACGAGCTTTACCAATTCAGCCTGGATGCCTTCTAGACCATGAGCCTTCCTTGCCTTCAATTAAAGGACTGTCTGTTGTAGTTTCTGCTATTTTGTCAAGAAAAACGTGAACAAAGACAGAATAGCCGAGGAAAGTGTCCGCACTATCTCGGCAACATTTTCTGGTCCATGTTTTGAGGGCGTGCGTAGGGCACCAAGCTTCCTCATAACTAACTTGCAGCTAAGGCCATACAGTTTCCTGTTAACACTGTGTACTAGATCTTGCCAGCAGTGAGACTTACTGTTGTAAATCAGTTAGCGAAGGCATCGCCTAACTGAATTAAATGCTGTTAATTATTTATCCCTGTTCCAAGCTTTTTAAGCTGCACGTCGAAGTTTGTGAAACTCCCTTTACTTTTCAGCAATTACACCACTAGCATATTGGAGGCTTTCCGTGCTTCGATATACAATGAGACATCGCACCAAACAGACATGATGATGCTCATAGCTGAGCTCGTCACAACTTGAGCTGCAAGCCTTTCTTCCCCCTGAGAGTTATCTAACAGCACCTCACCTACAATGAACGTATTGACGAACCTCTTTATATCCATTTTCTCAATAATCATTCCAATTGTGAAAGGTTGAGAACATGAGCCTACGTGGCTGTAAAGTGAAGATAGTTATCTGATTTTTTCTTAAAAATGCTGCTGTTGAATGATTCCCAGGAGGATGAAAGGTTAGCAGATCAAGTTGTGGTGAACTCAGCTATATGCATCATCTCGTTTGCAACGCAGAGGTATGTTGCGAACTCCGAACTATGTAGATTCCAACTGTATTTAATCTGATTCTCAGTTATCCACGATTTCAGGAATACACATTTTGGATTATTGTTGGCGTTCAGCCATAAAGTACGGCAGGCACTCAGATCACCGGCAAAAATATAATAATTATGCAGCCTGTTCGTTTCCAACATTTCAAACAAGGAATCAAGCACCTGCTTGTATTTGAGAACATTTCGACCGCTTGCAAAGGTAGAGAGAATGAGGAGGTTACCCCCACCAGGCAGTCAAATTTTGATAACGGATACTTCAAGGAATTCAAAGTTTCTGAGTTCGACTTCATCAATATTTAGTGAACGATATGATCTTCTCACCAACATCTCGGCGCCTGCTCACCAATCATGGTTTACTCTGTCGTTTTTTAAGCATACAAAATCTTTGAAGGTCAATGAGTACTACGAATTGTGCTGGGTTTCAGTGAGAAGCATGATAACAGGTTTTTTTTTGACGACAAATTCCAGGAGATAGTCACGATGATGTAGAGTAACAATGGAGTTGACATTTTTCGAGATGAAACGAAGCTTATCCATGGGAATGTGACTGGGTGCCAAACTATTTTGAAATACGTTGACCTTCACGGTGAAATACGAGATCAATTTTTTGATCTTGCTTATCAATTTTTTTTTGTTTAAAGAGATTCAAGCCTCTAGTATCTTTTGAGAACCAGCTCGTTATTGCCATTTACATTGCTACATTATCTATTTTATTCAGCACTCAAGAATGCTGGTTCCCTACCCGAAACTGCAAATGGTTCCCCCGGCTTGACAGACCTAGAATATATTACACTGTGGTGTACCAGTGTGTTTTTCTGAGGAGAATTAATTTTTTTTATCTTAGTACACCACAGTTTTTCTTCTCGCAGCACTACAGTCCTTCTTGAGCCTTCACTTCCTACAACAAGCGCCTTCAACTGTCTCGGTCCGTTAAACGTCTTCTCGAACTTTGAAATCCGGGCAGTGATGAATACGATTCACATGGCCTTAAAGTCATTGGGATCCCCGGCTCAGCGAAAATTTCATACAGCTCATGGTTGTATCGAACTTGTCATTGGTCCCCGTCTAGCTTATCTTATCTCATCTTATCAAGGACTTGTATGCTTAGAGCTTTGAGCTCCTTTATATGCAGCTGGTTTTCAAGATCGCCAAAGTTGAATAAAATATTTTATTTACGAGCTGCTTTTTCGACACGTTTCATCTCTTTCAATAGCGGTTCTTGTTATCTTGGCGCATAGATACCCGAATTTCCCCACATATGCGATATTGTATTCGTTAACTGTGATATTTTGTATACAGCGTTTTCCAGTAGCAGGGGGTTTTTTTGATATTAAAAGAAAAATGCCATTTTTTAATATGAGTGGTCAAATGTTTATTTTCTTATAAAGAAAAAGATATGCCGTTAACAGTTAAAAATAACATCTGGCAAATTACCATCATGATCATGCTTACAGGACCATATCCTTTTCATGAAATTTTCCATAACCAAATCGCAAAGTGGCTGCCCAATTGCTCGATAGCCTCACGAATTCCATCTTTGAGGTCTCGAATCGACGCTGGGCTGTTGGCGAAGACCTTCTCTTTCACGTGGCACCAAAAGAAGAAGTCGCAAGGAGTTAAATCACAAGATCTTGGTGGGCAATTGTGATCACCTCTTCGAGAGATCACACGGTCTGGGAACTTTTTGCGTAAAAGATCAATGGTTTCGTGGCTTGTGTGGCACGTAGCGCCGTCTTGTTGAAAATAAACGTTGTCTAGATCAATACCATCCGATTTCGGCCATGACAAATTATTAATCATCTCTCGGTAGCGCAATCCATTCAACACAACTGTTGCTCCAGCCTCATTTTCGAAAAAGTAAGGTCCAATGACTCCGCCGGACAATAAACTGCACCAAACAGTCACACGTTGAGAATAGGGAGGCTTTTCAACAATAACCCTTGGGTTTTCCGAGTCCCAGATGCAACAAATTTGCTTGTTGACGAAGTCACCGTGGTGGAAACGGGTCTCATCACTCAAGATAATTTTCCGATGGGATTCCGGATCATTTGCATGCATTTCAAGGACCCAATCAGCAAAGACACGACGTTGTTGATGATCGACCGGCTTGAATTTTTGTGTTGAATGAACTTTATAAGCTTTAAGGCCCAAATCTTTATGCAAAATACGGTTTAATGACGTTTGTGGAATGCCTAGTTCCAAAGAACGACGAGGAGTGGACAAACCTGGGTTTTCTTCAACACTTTCGGCTACAGCAGCAATATTCGCAGCTGTTCTTGAGTGACGTGCACAAGTTTTATTCTTCATATCATTAAGTTGTCCCAACTGCTCAAATTTTACCACCAATTTCTGTATTGCGGTCCGACAAGGTGCTTCCCGACGACCCAAAAATTTTCGAGTTTTACGAACTGTCTCTGACAAATTTTCACCATTTTTATAGTGAATTTTAATAATTTCAGTGCGTTTTTGAAGCATGTTTTATTCCATTTTTATCAATGGCGTAGTTTCTACTTGTCAAATGTTAGAAAATGGCAGCTTCAAAAGTGACATCTACTGAAATAGCGGGCTATTCAAAATAACACCTCTTATTGGAAAGCCCTTTAGAGAATCTCATTCCAGCTTCGGCGGTTTGCAAGAAAACTGGCAGTGGCCACAAATGGACGAACGGCCAGACAGACAGGTCACGATTTTATAGTTTTTCAGGGTATTGCAAAAACATTTTACAATATCCTAAAAATGGTCTGCTTTATAAATACTTCCAAGTTAAGCCATTTAAAATATTTATTATTTCGGTTGCTACTAAAGTAGCGAATTGTGCTTACCTCAAGACCATGTCACCATTTTGAATCCATGGATTTGATTTTGAATTATTTGAAATCTTTGTGTTGGAATCTCGTTCAAATCGTTTTTTGCGACCTGATCTCCAGTTGTTTGACATGATTCTTTAGATATTTATAGTCTCTATCAAACCGCTGAATTTCATAAATATCGGTTGAAAGTTTTGGTCACAGCTACAACAAAAAAATTTGGTACGTTATATATATATATATATATATATATATATATATATATATATATATATATATATATATATATATATGGCTCAGTGACCTTGTTTGTTTGGTGCGGCTTTCATGCAGGAGGTGTGATTGGGCCATATTTTGCGTGGATGAAAACGACCGTCATGTTACCGTCAATTGAGAGCGCTATAGTTTCATGTTGGAAGATTATTTGTGGCTTGACATCCACACTATGTGGTTTCAACAAAACGGCGCCACTAGCCACACAGCACGCCTCACAATCGATTTGTTGAAATTTATTTATTAATTGTTATGTGGCGCATTGTGTGGCCCTTCATTGTCGAAATTAATTTACCTTTTATTTATAGCTATAATATGTCCTACGCCTATCTTTTTATGAGTTAGATTATTGTAAACATGACCAAATTCATCTTCTAGTTCCAATAGAATTTACTGCGAGAGGACCAAATACGAAACTGGCAGCAATCGTCAACAAAAGAAGACATGATCAGGAAAAATCTGCAGATACTGGATGTAAACTGCAAATAGTTGAACGCAAGGAAGAAGTGAACACACTTTGAAAAGAAAATTATTAATTAGGTTAAGCATACAGTCCCTTAAAGAGTTAGTCAAACAAGGGATCAAGACTCAAAACACGCAACCGCAAAAGCAAATTCTAAAGGAAATAAAGGTGAAGATAACTAAAAAATTACGATCTCAGAAGAAACTCTAAATGCTGACGTCATTAACGATAGCCAAAAATATTTTGCAGTGCTGGGCAAATTAACGGAAGAAATGAAAGTTGAAGAAAGCGTCTTCAGTATCTAAAAAATAAAAATATGAAACAAACAAGAAACCAACTCGGAGTTCTGCTGGTTCCTCTGAAAAAGCCACCAACAAGACAGAAAAATTTCGCCAATCAATGCATTCGGACAAAGCAGAAAAGATATCGTTCGTAAACCAAGCAATTTCCAAATCAGAACAATTAAGGCAGAAAAATTAATTATTAAAGCAAAATCACTGGTTGATTTCAAGTCATTCAAATATGTGCTGAGTTCTGGGGAGGTTCCACACTTCACCTGTACCCCAAAAAGCGAAAAATATCAGATGTTTTTGTTGAAGAGTTTGGATTGCGGAGAAGATACGGTCGATCTTCTTCAGGTGCTTGAGGAAACTGCACCAAGAATTGAATTTATTTCTGTCAAAACCATTGCAACAAGAGCATCGAGTCCAAGTGCAAATTAGCGTAGATAGAGCCTGAAGAAAAACTATACTGTGTTAACTGCACTATATTCGGTCATCCAGAATCATATCGAGGATACTCCCAATATCAAGATGCAAAAGTTAAATTTACTTCGAAACAAATACAAGTACAGCGCAGTGTAATAACTTCCAACTTCGTGCACCCCGGGTATCATTTACACTCGCGACCAGAGAACCATAGCAGATAATGCTGTAAAGAATGGAAGTAGCAATAATGAGCTGCTCCTTAAAATTTGCCAGTAACTATCGGAGAAAATCGACAAGCAAGATTCAAAAATTAATTTCTTTTTTCAGTGTTTAAATCAAATGCCTCAAAAAAATTTGTCATGAAGTGACATTCCCATGGATAGGCTTCGTCTATTGTTACTCTTCATCGACGTGATCATGCTTTACACTAAAACCAAACTCAATTCATGGCACTCCATGACATTCAAAGATTCAGAATTCATAAGAAACGATAGGGTAAACAGTGATGGGGGTGGTGGCGCCGGGATATTGGTTAGAATATCCTATTGTTTCCAAAATATTGATAATGGTGATTTCAAAAATTTTGAATTTCTTGAAGGGTCCGTTATCAAAACTTCGCTGCCAGATAACTTCTCATTAACTCCACCTATACAACTGATCAAAACGTTTTCTAATTCAAGGACAAGCCCAATTCCTTGCTCAAAATACTCGAATTAAACAGGCCGCATAATTATTATATTCTTCGCGGGGATCAGAGCGTAAACAATAATTCTAGAAGTGTTTTTCCGAAACTATGGATAACAGAGAACAAATTCGAATACAGGTGCAATCTACTCGTCTATGGGTTGGAGTTCCCAGCATACTCTAAGAAAAATTCATATTTGAACCTCTGCAACGCTGACCAAAGTCTTGAATTCAGTTTTGATAATCCTCAACGGACTCTGCAGGTGCTTCCTTACGATTGCGACCATAACGCAATCTTAATGGAAATTAATCATCAAATGGATGATGTCTTCCTCATTCCAGTTCAACATGAAAATCATCGGTTGAGTATAAAAAAAAAATAAAAATTGCTTGGGGGATGTTTCAAAAGAAGTTTAATTGGGATTATCAGAGACAATATTTTCCTGTTAATGATGGCAGCGCTTGCATAATGGTTTCCAATGACAGGCATCAAATTAACGATGAAATAGAACTCTGTTTGTCGAAGTCAGAAAAGCTGACGTTCGAAACGCTTGACGAAGTAGTTCCCAAGATTAAACAATATGGAAGGATATGAAACCATGAACCAATGCAAGGTTGAAAAGCCTTCTTCTCATATGCGTCAACAATATTTATCGACAATTTTTGGACTACAACCAACACTCGTTGGCTTTGTTGAACATCTGAAGAATGTCTGAAACTTAACCCGTTCATACCTCAGAAGTGCGGTCAGCAATCAATGGGCAGAAAGATTGAGAGGTATCAGCCCCTAGGGCTCAGAACACGTTTTTATTAAAACACATATCTTATCCGGTAAGAAGTTATAAGTGACGTGTGTTATATTTGAATTTGAGTTCACAAGACCAACAATACCAATTGTTCGATTCGTTGAGGCTGGTCGAGCTGGGATGGAGCAATCTAGGTATGGGTGGCTGAATGACAATGTCTAAATTAATCGTGTTTATTTTTTTCTGTTTTTACTTTCTTCGTTACTTAATTTCTGAGTTTCAGCCCGTTATTGTTGCATTTAGTGTTGTTGTTGTTTGTTTGTGCTCAAAATCAGGGATAGCTTTCAATTTTTACGATCGTTTTTTGTTGTGCTTATTATATTAGTCTAAGAGATAAGGTTTAAAGTTTCTTCTTCTTCGTTGCACGACAGCCCCTCTTAGGCCTGCGCTTCCTGCAACAAGTGCTTCAAACTGCCTCGGTCCATTAGTCGCATCGTCCAATTTTGAAATCCGAGTAGCGATCAACTATGTTCGCTGACCAAAGCTAGACTAGTGTTTCATTGGTATCTCCACTGGCTTTCACTTTTCAGTTCTTCCAAGAAATACTTTTTTGGGTTTCCGTTGTTCGTCCATACGATTCATGTATCCAGCCCATTGCAGCTTTGGCAGTCTTACATTTGTTGAGACCTCCGGCTCGTCAAAAATTTCATACTGCTTATGGTTGTTTTGAATTTGCCATCGGTAGCCATCTACCTTCATTCCGATTATTCGCCTCAGACTCCGTCGCTCAAAGGTGTTTAATATGTTTACGGATGCTTAGGATAGTGTCCATGCTTCACACCCATAGCATGGCATAGGTCTCAACACAGATTTGTATACTTGGAACTATGTTTTCCTGTATGTGCAGCTGATCTTCAAGATCGTCAAAGCTGAATAAAATATTTTATTTGCGAGCTGTATTCTTCGGCGTATTTCATCTCTTTCATTACCGGCTCTTGTCATTTGGCGCCCAACTATACAAATTTGTCCACATTTTCCATAAAGTATTCGCTAAGTGTCATATTTTGGTTACATGAGATATTTTTTCTCGACTGTGCCATGAGGCTTGTTTCATTCTCATTGATTTGAAGCGTCACTTGATTTGCTTTGCTGTCAAGTTTCAGGAAAAGTTCTTTGGCAATTATTCGTTACCGTGACAAAATTTTGATGTCATCCGCATAGGCTCTCAATCGGCTTAACTTGTATAGTAATGTACCTCATGTATTGGCCGGTAGCTTTCTTATAGCATATTCCAGAGCCATCTTGAATAGTAATGGGGCCAGCGCAACTCGCTGTTTTAGTCCGATATTTGTGTCAAAGGCTTCGGTGAGCTGGTAGGATTGTAAAAACAGCTATAGCAAGCATGTCAGGGACGTATCCTTCGTAGGGTAAGTCATGTTGAATCTTTGTTATCGTTCAAGTTAGAATACCCGCATGGAAAATTGATTTAGTTCAAGATGCGGAAATAAGTGGGAGACCATGTCAAATTTATTTGAAATTCGAATCAACAGCTGATAAAGAGCCAACTTCACGCTACATCATAAAGTGCTTCAATTCTCGCGATGCATTTCGTATCCATTCTCTCTGACATCTATGCTCTAAAATTACCTTGATACTCCCCAATAATACTATTGGCGTTTAAAGTTTAGGTTAGGAGTATTGTAATAGCATTGTATTAGTATAAGATAAAGGTTTTGATTGAATTTGGTTAGAATCAGGTTATAAGATATTAGATGTAGGATAAGACTTTGCTATTGTGCGAGTATTATAATTAATGCGTTGAGTAGTGTTGGGGGTTTTTTCTCCTTTTCCAATTGAATCAAATAATGGAATAATTTTAATCAAATAGAATTTGATATTGTTTTTTGATTAAATATTTTTTAATTGATAATGTATGACTATCGAGAGCCATATGAGCCATGAAGTTTATAGTGTTTTATTGTTTGGTATTTGCCTTACGTTATTTGAAGATTTAAAACGATTAATATTGAATAAACCACTTTTGACTTTGACATTGCGGGAGGATCTGGGAGAATGGTCTATTAAAGTCCTGTCAATTGTCATTTTCACAAGAGGAAGGTTTTCAATGTCCCTTATGATGTCCTTTGAAGAAAATAGTGTTGTGTGAAGTTTATTTTTCGATGAAAACATGTGTATCAATCGAGCAGTAACACAAGCAAACTGCTCGAAAATCTTTCCATCCCTTACTCAAAACTTTGTGGTAGACTAAAAAAAATTTCATTATTTCAATCCGTAATTGTAATTTGTAAAATAATTTTCCTTATTATTATTAAATGTAATTTAATATCAATTTTCCTTTATATTAAATTTAAATGTTTCCCTCCAATTATATTCGTTATAAGATTTAACTTTTATTACTATTTCAAATCCTCTTCGGTTTTCTTTACTTCGGCCAAATTTAGTTAAAAAAAAATTTTAAAACTTCTACATAAAATTTAAAGTGTAGGAATGCTGATCTAGTACACCTCAACGGCGTACTAGATTGGCGAATGGAATGGAATCGACTTGAGCGGATGGATTGACGGCTAAGCCAATTTGACGTATCCGGGTGGGTCAATTGCGAGTGGTTGTGTTAAAACCCTAAAAAGTGATGCTACCTGCCGCTCGATTCTCAAAGTAAACGTGCAAAACAATTGAACTTGTGGCAATCGATTTCCGAACTCCACCCACCTTTAGTATCTTTGGCTGGAATCCTTGATAAAATTGGCCAGGCGAAAGGCGAAATCAAACTCCGTTGAGACGACGTGCAAAAATCAATTGTTTGCTATGTTATTTGCAAGCAGCAGAATGGAATAGTTGCAGCCGCACGAAGATCTTTACAAAGATAAGATCAAAGCCATTGGTGGAGTGTTGTATCGATTGGTCTCGAATCGATTTATCGAAGTTTGGGGCGCGTTTTCCAGCGAAGAAAAAGTAACAGGGTGCACTGATCGAAATAGCGCTGGCTAGTTAACACCTGAACGGAATCGGAAGAATACAGCAGCTGCAATAGTGGGTATAACATCAAATGACAGTCCCGTTGAAGCTAGCCGAGACCCAGAAACGTCAACATAAACACCAGCAAGTGCGGCAGCGTTATCGACAGGCACAGGTTTTACCAATGCAACAGCTATCTTCGCTACTGGCGAACCCTCGTCCACGTGAATATATCATCAGCGCCAATTCCACATCAAAGTCTTAAACAGTATTGTCGATTATTGGAAGGTATTTAAACAAAGAAATACAAACTCTCAAAACTCTACTTTTAAATGAATTCAAATGTACTTTTCGGTTTCCCGAACATTTATGAGCACCCCTTTGCTAAATCTGGTACAACCCGCATCGCCGTGGGTTGTAGCGTCTCCCCTAGGAAACAACTCGGCTTTTTCATTTCAAGTTGACTTTCGTCACGCATAGCTTATTGTTCAATGTAATATTTCGAGACGAGTTTATTGACCCCTTTCGGATTTGCCTATCGATAAAACTGATTTGAGCAATTGCGCGGTTGTTCCTCACATTGATACTACGAATTATAGGTGCTCGAGACTCTAAGATTACGGCGAGTGCAAATCAAGTTAAAATTTACCTACTTTTGTTGCTAAATTTTTGGTTTAGTTGATAATTGTTCGTGCATACTTGCCCTACTTAACGTCGAGTTAGGTCGAAGAAAATTTCGCAATGCGCCAGCGGATTGACACGTGTACGCAATGAATGTGTAAGGAACCGCATTGCAATCATCAAAATCATAGAACGAACTCCTCTTGATGATTTACGAAAATGAAAAAAAATAATCATCTTAGATACGATATAAAAGAATTCAAAAAGAATTTATTTGCAACTAACTTAGTCTAATAGAAACCAAAATTATGGACGTATTTGCATAATAGAAAAAAAAGAGAACACATTATATCAACGATTATATGTAGGTATACGAGTATGTGTTCAAATGTGTTGATCTAGTTTTTTAGGGTTTTGTAAATTAATTTTACAAAACCCTACAAGTTTCGCGACCTGTCTGTCCATCTGTCCGTCAGTCCGTCCGTCCGTGTGTCACAGCACTTTTTCTCGCAAACTACTTAAGCTAGAAACATCAAATTTTGTATACAGGTATAAAGCGGTGCTCTCTTCAAAGTTCAACTACAAAAAAACTTTATAAGGTATTTAAGGGGGGTCTCCCCATAGAGGGGAGTGACCCCCCAAAAAAAAATTCATCAAAGGTAGCCCCTATGGGTATCAAGTCTTGATAAGAACTTTTCAAAACAGGTCTTAGTTTGGCAAAGTTTGCTTCGAGGGGGTACACAGGGAGGGGAAATACACGAAAAATTGGTGTCGCCCCCCCCTCGCGATTGGACACCTGTGATCCGAAAAATCTGAAAAAAATTATAATGGTCGGTGATTATGAGTACAACAAAAACAAATACCTTAGAAGTTGAAATTCGCTCAACTTTGTTAATAATAGTATGATATTCGAATTTCACATTTTCCCCAATAAAATCGAACCAGTATCCTTAAACTGAACGAAATTCGATATTTACGTAGTCCTACTAAGGGTTTTTAAACTTTTAAGTTTGATGAAAACCGAACGATAAACACGGAAGTTGTAGCCGTTTGAAATTTCTCCAATTGCAACAACAATAACACATGATTTTGGTATTTTATGGACTTTCCATCCAATCAGTCACTGCAGTTTTGACTTGATCTTCTTGAAATTTTCAAATAAGGTTGACCGTTGAAAGTAGAAAAACAATGGATTTTCCTTTGAACGTGCACATCTCTTTGACATATTTCTTGATGTTATTCATTGCTGGTGACGGAATTTCTGAGAAATTGAGAACAAACCCCTTCTGACATGAGCGTAGATCTGTTCACCCAGCTTGTTTTAAATAGTTTTCTCAATTTCCATATATTTTCTTACTTAAACGAACGAGGAAACATTTAAAAAAATATGATTTGAGCATTGGCGTGATAGTAAATAAAATTAACAAAACGCTAGCAAAAGACAAGGACATATGAAAAAATCACTGACCTGACAACTACAGAAACAACTTTAGGAAAATATTTCGATATAATTTGTGATATAACAACTACACGATAAACAAATGTGAAATTCACGAAATTACGTGTCTCGATTTTAAACACACGATTTATATGTATGTAAAGAAAAAAATGATATGACAAGACCTTCATCTTTTCATTTCGCTATTTAAATTGAAAAGAAATGATTATCGAAGCGAATAATTTATAAAATCAATGTAAGGACACGAAATGAAACTTACTTACGTTTTAATCGACTACTTATAATTTTTGTAAGATATATTTTCTGGTTTTTGTTCTATCGTAGTTGATTATATCACTAGTTTTAATTTAACGTTTTTCAATATACTGTATATACTGTACAACTATCTCTATGAATCGCGCAGAAAACAATTAGAACGAATTAAAAATAAAGTTTATTTAACGCGTAAATTACATATAAATATATCCTTGTACGTGGAAATTGCAATGTGTTCCGGATATAAACACTTTTCGAATTGAAAGAACAAAAACTATTATTTTATTTCACTTTATTATTTTCTAGTTTAAATTCAATTACAAACTTATTGACTTTACTTTAAATTTATCTTCAAATTTACGTTTCGACCGTTCACATTCACCTTCAGAAAACTAATGAGATAATATTTACAGATTTTTCGCTGTACCGCAATTTTCAAAAACAAAGGAATTCGGTACTTTCTAATTCGCTATCAGTGAATTTCAAACTGACAATATCGTAACTTTAAATTCACAATATATCATATCTGATAAAATCATCACCGTGATCTTCAGTAATTGTTGACAATCAGATGTCATAAACGTCTGTCAATATTGATTGGGAGTGTAAACAAGGAACATCAAATTCTTTCTTATTTAAATATAAAAAGAAAAAACGGTTCTTTGTGCCCGGATGAGGAGTTTATTGAAAACTCTCATCAGCGTTTACTCTCAAGTCCAGTTGCTGTAAATGTAAGCATTAGTTTGATAGTTTTATTATTTGATATACCTTTGATGTCAATTAGGCTCGGATGTTTGGTTTCAGCGTTCTTTAAGTTTTGATCCGTGGTTCGATGCATTGGCGTGGTGAAGTTTTCCCACCTTATGCTGGGCGTCCACCTACACCATCATCGCGCTTTAGTTTGCGGTTATGTTTGTAGTGGTTACGGCAAGTCGGTTCTGAAAAAATGGGAAATTGATGGAAAAGGTTGGGAAACGAGGAAGTGATAAATTGGAATGTTTGGCTATGATGTATATGGCGATGGTGTCGTTCTTTGTATAGGCAGTAGTGCTGTTTTTGTGATGGATTGTTTGTATGTTTTGAAATTTGCCCAAACCGTAACAACACGTACTATTGCATCGGGACCCGGATGTACTTGCGTGATCCGAGCTAGAGGCCATCGGTAGGATGGCAGCCTCTCATCCTTTAAGATGCATAAATCGCCAACTTTCACGTTGGTTTCTTTAATTAACCATTTCGGCCGACGTTGAAGACGACTCAAGTATTCTTTCTGCCAACGCTTCCAAAAATCTTGGGTAAGTTTTTGAGTCAGTTGCCATCTGTCTAAGTGATTGATATTGGCCGTTTCGAATTCCTTTTCAGGTGGTACTCCCATAATATCACCGATAAAAAAATGGGCTGGATTCAATGCAGTGATATCGCTAGGGTCGTCACTTAAAAGGCATAAAGGACCAGGTTTAAGGCAAGCTTCTATCTTAACCAACACTGAAGATAGCTCTTCATATGTTAATGGTACGTTGCCTACTATTCTTCGTAAGTGCAAATTAATTGAACGCACTCCGGCTTCCCAGAGCCCACCAAAATGAGGGGAAGCTGGTGGATTGAAATGCCATTTTACTCCATCATTTGCTAAGGTCTCAGCCACATCAGCATTTATTTTCATCATAATTTTTAGTTCAGCAGCTGATCCAAAAAAATTTGTCCCACAATCGGAATAAATGTGTTTGCAAACTCCTCTTCTCGCCATGAATCGGTGCAGCGTTGCTAGAAATGTTGGTGACGAAAGATCACTAACGACTTCTATATGTATCGCCTTCACAGCCAGGCAGATAAATATTGCCACATAGCCCTTTGATATTTTGCATCCTCTTCCACGGCGATCTTTGAGATTGAATGGGCCACAGAAATCGATACCTGTGTGTGTAAACGAGCGTGATATAGTTACTTGAGCTTCTGGCAGATCTCCTATTAGTTGCGTCAAACCCTTTGCATTAGCACGAAAACATCGGACACATCGGTGTATGAATTTTTTAATTTGTTTGCATCCGTTTATTAGCCAGAACTTTTTCCTCAAACTATTTAGCATTAACTGCGTTTGTCCATGCATTGTTGATTGGTGTATCTGATTTAGAATTAGTTCAGTAAATTTTCCACTCTGAGGTAGGATTATTGGATGTTTTCCATCAAAAGAGAGTTGAGCGTGTTGTAAGCGACCTCCAACCCTCATTATGCCCTTTTTATCTATAAATGGATTCAGATTAGCTAATTGGCCTTTATTTCCGACTGGTTTCAATTTTTGAAGATTCAGTAGCTCTGCCGAGCATTCCGTTCGTTGAGCATGTCTGACCCAGAATTCAAAAGCATGTTTTAGTTCATCGCTAGTGAGATATGTTTGAGAGGTTGGTCGGTTCAATTTCGGTTTATTCGCAGGAAAACAACAAGCGGTGATTATTATTAACCTTGTGAGTGTCGAGTATTTTTTCAATAGGTCATCCAAAAAATTGCCCTTTATTATTCCAATACTAACCATCGTACGTTTAAGTTGTTCGATATCAGTTGATGATATATCTTTATTTTCAGGGCAATCATCGATCGGTCCGATTAACCAGCTTGGTCCGTGCCACCATAATCTATAATTGACCAGCTCGTCGGGGTTGATTCCCCTCGGAGCTACATCAGCTAGATTGTATTTTGACGGCGCGCGACGCCATAGAACGTTGCCAACGTTTTCAACAATGATGGCCGTTCTATTGCTGACGAAGATAGACCATCGGGTGAGATGACCTCTCAACCAAGCTAAAACGATCTCCAAGTCGGTCCATAACCAGGTGGACATCTTTTCAAATTCTAATGCCGTTGTTACTTCCTTTACTAATCGAGACAATAATACTGCTCCACACAACTCTAAACGGGGAAGAGTCACTGGTTTTACTGGTGCCACCTTAGTTTTGGCTGCAAGAAGATGAGAGGTGACCATTGAATCTGATTGGGTGACTAAGCAAACCGCAGCCGCGTACGCCCTTTGAGAAGCGTCGCAGAATCCATGGAGAGACACAAAGTCGTCTGGTTGATATGTCAACCATCTTGTTATTTTAATATGTTCAATGGCAGGTAGCTGCTTCCACAAAGCAATCCATTCTGTGTTTAGAGGACTTGGTATTGGGTCATCCCAGTCTTGCCGAGACAACCAAAGACTTTGAAGAAATATTTTCGCCACTATTATGATGGGTGCTATCCAGCCTAGCGGGTCATATAGACGAGCTACTTCTGATAGAATGCGCGTTTTCTGTATATTGTTAGTTGTTCATGCTTCTTCTGTCGATACGTGAAGTAATCCGTCAATGGAAACCACATACATCCTAACGATTTGTATCCTTGATCCATATCGAAGTCGATTGCTTCCTTCGTCTCGATATCCTGTGTTGGGACTCCTTGCAAAATTTGTTTGTTATTTGCTATCCATTTTCGTAATTGAAAACCACCAGAGCTCAGTACTTCAGTCAATTGATTTCTTTTGATAATGCATTCTTGTAGGCTGTGTCCTCCGGATAGCAAATCACCCACATAAAATTCGTTTAGTATCGATTCGCTAGCAACAGGAAATTTTTCTTTTCCGTCCATCGCCAGTTGGTTTAGCGTATTGCAAGAAACGGGGCAAAAGTGGTTCCAAAAGTCACTGTTGTAAGGCAGTAGTCTTTGATTGGTTCACTCGGTTGAGACCTCCAGACAATCTTTTGAAAATTCGCATCTTGAGGATGCATGTTCATCTGTCTATACATCTTTGTGATGTCAGCCATCATTGCAAATTGCTTCAACCTCCATCGGATGATGATTGACGTCATGCTCTTTTGAATGGATGGTCCAGTGAACAAAATATCGCGTAATTTGGTTGAGATACTTTCTTTATATACAGCGTGATGTGGGAGAAAGTTGGCTGTGGTGATTTTCCTTCCAGCTTTGACAAATGATTCTTCACAATAAGGAACTTCCTTCATGTGGCCCAAGTTGATGTATTCCTGGATTACGGTTGAGTATTCTGCATAAAGTTCTTTGTTCACGGCAAAATGTTTTTCTAATTTCAATAGGCTTGTTACTGCACTTGTTCTAGAAGTTCCTAATTGATGCTGGCAATCCATATTTTTGAAAGGTAGTCGGACCTGATATCGTCAGTTTGACTCCCTTTTTACGTGAGTTCTATAGTGCTGCTCGCAAGCTTCTTCTTCGTGTGTCATGACGCGGCTTGTTCCGACTTCTTCCATTTCCCAAAATCTTTTTAATTCTTCGCTGATTTCTAAGTTTCAGTTTGGTTCAATTGCAAATGTATGTAATATTTGGTTGTCGCCTATGTAAACTTTCCCAGATATTATCCAGCCCAATTTGGTAAATTGTTGTACTGGCCCTAGTTACAAATTTCTAATACCTCCAAGGATTATTTGTGCATAAATGTCTGCTCCTAATCGCAGATCAATTTTGCTGGGTCTATCAAAGTGAGGATCAGCGAGGTCTAGGTGTTCAATTTGTTTTCTAATGGACGTAGAAATAGTCTGTGATAGAATAAAGTTAGTCAATTTATTTAAGTGGTCAAATGTTCGCTTTTTCTGAGATATAACTTCATTCTCAATTTTCCATTTGTCGAAATAGCTTTTGATTTCCCAATGCCTGCTATAGTGGTGTTTGTGGATCTTTGCTTAAGCCCTAATCTTTGGGCTGCACATTCCAAAATGATTGACGTTTTTGACCCTTGATCTAGTAGAGCACGGAGTGTCATGTCTCCGTTTGAAGTCTCTACATTCACTAAGGCTGTCGCTAATAATACCGTTTGCATATTGTCCAAAATGGGAGTGTCCATTATAGCGGCTGTTGGTGATTTATTCGATAAGAGGTTTCCGGACACATCCAAAATCTGTGATTGTGTGCTATGTGCAAATGCCATTGTGGTTTGTTCATTAGGTGCTGCCATTCGTTGTTGCTCATTGAAAATTCCAGAACTCGGTACCTGAGTTTCGTATCTAGGTGACATGTATGTTCGATGGCTGACGTCGGTATTGCTTGTCGTTTCAGACCTGTGAAGCAGCGTATCGTGTGCTTTCTTACAGCGGAAGCATCTAGTTTTGCTAGGGCATTGCCCAACCAAGTGTCCCTTTTCCAAACGATTCAGACATAAGCCATTCCTTTAAACTGTATCAAATTTTATTGAGTGACTAGCTTGTTGAAACTCTGTACATTGTCTGAGATGATGTAAACCCTTGTAGAGGATACAATCCAATCGTTGATCTGTCTTACTTATCAATACATTATGAAAAGTTCGGTTTGGTCTTTGTTTATCCACTTCAGCAGCCTCCAACGCTCTGAACCGAGATTGTATGAAATCCTTCAGCTTTTGAAATGATGGTGGTTCAGGAAGAGAGGCTTTCTGTTGTTCCCACAATTGGCGTGAATCAGTTGCCAAACGTTGTGTGGTGAGATGAATCAACATCGCATCCCACTTATCGTTTAAGTTGTTTATTGCTTGACCACAATCAAGCGTTCTATCCAGTAGTAGCTTTATTGACGAAGGAGATTCATTAGCGTTATTAAACGTTAGTAACCTTTTCAGCTGCACGTTCAGGAGGACCTGTTTGTGATCGTTCGATTCTAGTAGTAGCTTCCATGCGGAGTCGTAATTCTCATCGGTGACTGAATAATGTTTCAGTAGCTGCACGGCTTCTCCTGCAAGACTACATTTCAAATAGTGCAGCTTTTCCACTTTGGTGATATTTGTTTTGTTGTGAATTAATGATGTGAATAGGTCCTTGAATGCTGTCCAATCACTGTATCCCCCACTGAATTTGGGTAAATTTATTTTCGGGAGTCGAACGTCTGTCTCTTCTGAAGCCTTCGAGGGTTGATTTTGTGTATTCTGATTGCCTTGCTTTCCTTGCGATTCATGTTCTATAAGCAATTCCTCGAACTCGGTTTCGAAATTCAAATTGAACTCTTCAAGGTAACATACACATTCTTCGTAAAATATTCCAGTGTCAAATCTTCCTTCCCTTGAACCAATGCAAATATTTAATCATGAGTTTGAATAAATGATCGACGGACCTCTTGTACCCGTTGTATTAATTTATTGACGTACGGCAACGTTTTACGAGCTTTCGGAAATTATTGTACATTTTATGTATTTGCTCGTTTAGTAAGTCTTGTTGTGCTACTAAACGTTCCATTTTTGCAGCCTACCGTAGTTTTAAAATGCTGTATTAGGAAGAGTACGTGTTAAAGTCCACAGATTGCGTTTGGTTTACAATTTCCTTGTCTTTGATGACCGAATTTGACGTGTAACACGCTATCTCCTATTATCAATATTTGGTCACTATTATTCAAACGTTTGATGTTGCCTAATGTAAGTGCTTGAACACTACATCAAACACTTCGAACACATTTTGATTCGTGCGTTTCTTAACACCAACCGTGCAAAATTAAAAGTTGAAGCAATCAACAGTTATCACATTTATGCCCAAATACTGCAAACAAAGTTTTACTTGACGTCTCTTTGACGCCCAGAATTGAGAAATTTTCAAACAGATATGTTATAAAAGAAAAATGGGAAATAAAATTCCAAACAACTTTCATATTTTACGTCTCTTTGACGGGCAGAATTATGAACCTTTTCAAACAAAGGATAAATAAGGAAAATGGAAAAGGACTTACCAGACTTCCTTGCCGTTAACCATATGTCTTTGATTTAATTAACCACGCGGCCCAGAATTCAAATAATACTACTAAAGAAACTGTCACTATATTCAATTTTAACACATCAAATAATTAATTGGTACCGGATTCGAATATCTATACGAATTCTTATATCCGGCTCGAAGGACCAAAAATGTTCCGGATATAAACAACTATTATTTTATTTCACTTTATTATTTTCTAGTTTAAATTCAATTACAAACTTATTGACTTTACTTTAAATTTATCTTCAAATTTACGTTTCGACCGTTCACATTCACCTTCAGAAAACTAATGAGATAATATTTACAGATTTTTCGCTGTACCGCAATTTTCAAAAACAAAGGAATTCGGTACTTTCTAATTCGCTATCAGTGAATTTCAAACTGACAATATCGTAACTTTAAATTCACAATATATCATATCTGATAAAATCATCACCGTGATCTTCAGTAATTGTTGACAATCAGATGTCATAAACGTCTGTCAATATTGATTGGGAGTATAAACAAGGAACATCAAATTCAGATAAGTTTTCCAATTTAAATATTAAAAAGAAAAAACGATTCTTTGTGCTTGTTTGTTTCAGATTTCAGTGCTGGATTTGAAGACGACTTTAAACATAATGAATACAATGAATTGTAAAACATTAAAAACTCGGTCTTTCCATTCCGTTTTACCTGACTGGGTAAAAACCAGTCCACAGTCCAGAAAAATTTATTTACAAATTGAATTTATTTAAATTTTCCAAAGAGAAGTAATTTAGAAATCTCAGTAAAACCCAAAAATATTCCAATATTCACTTAAATTTTCTGAAGTCAGAGCTTTATAATCTTTTGTTGTTTCAGAAGTATCTTATTTTTCAACTTGATCTTTTGTTTTCGTTGATGTTCTCTTCTCATTAAAAAGTTTTTCAAGCATTCATTGCATTCACTCTTTCTCATTTGAATGACCTTGAACAAAGAAGAAGCATGCAATGCAGTTAAACATGCTCTTACAAGAATAAGAACTCCGTCCTTAAGGCGACATCCTGAACAAGTATAATCCATCCGTTTTACTTGGTTGAAAATTAGCTCTGAAAGGATTAACAACATCCAACCTTCCCCATCAAGGATCCCAACAGAGTAATTGTAAATATTACATACACATGGTATCTTTATGCCTGGTATAAATTTGCGTTAAACGGAAAGTATGTTAAAGATTTTAAAACAGTTTAAACTGGGAAATTATGAAAGTTTTAATTTCATTAAATAATACTTTTCCTGAAAATCCTAATACTTCCCTTTTGCGTCGTTGTGTCTTGCCCGTTGAAAAGGAAAAACTTTTTTTTTCGAAAGTATAAGCTTTCAGTTTGATGCTCTTTCATATGGAAATTCTCGTGGAAAATATCAAGAAACAAAGGTTTGTCGGAAAAGTGCTGATAAGTAGCAGATAGAAATTATAAGATCAGGTTATAATGATGGCCAGGGATGATGGCAGCCGTATCAGCAACGTCTGTTCGCGGTAAGAAGAGACTATCATACTTTAATGTTGAAAACTTTTATATACCGACCGACGCGGAGGAAGTTGAGCGAGGCGAGTTAATTGCTAAAGTTCACCACTTTCAGCGTGGGATGATGATATTCTCGGTATTTTCCAACTGTCCAAATATACATGAAAGTCGCAAGACTTGAGCAACTTTATGTTTCACTTAGCTGCTACCTTGACTAAGAACAAAAAATTTACTAATGAGATTTCACTGAAAAAGTGAGTGAAAGTTCAAAAGTTGATACCCTTGTCCGTAGGATGGACAACGTTGATGCGGATGTGTATCAAGTCATTGCACTTTTGCTAAGCCATGCCAAAATATGTTTCCTATCAAATAGTTTTCCTTTTCATTTAAATGAAAATGACTAAAGAAAGTTTAATTTAAAGAGCTCTGTTAGTATGAAATGGACGTGACTAATTTTTCATTTAAGGTTTTGAGTTTCCATGCAAGATTAGAAAAAGCTCAAAATAGTTAGAAAAGCTCAAAAACGTTAAGCTTAATACATTTAAAGCAAATGAAGGCTGTTCATGAAATAGAACACTATGTAAAGAAAAGTAAGTAATGCTGGAAGTTGACTTGTAATGTTTTCCTAAAATGAATATTAATTTTTTTTTGTATATTGTTTGTCCGTCGCTTCATGCATGATAGGAAGATTTCCCAGAAATTATAGAATTCATGCCGTGTTTCCGGACATTTTGGGTAAAACAACTATTTGGTTCTGCCTTACGATTATGAAGCTCAATCCTTCCTAGATCTTTTAACCTTGAATTACAATTGCTTATCAGATGCTTCATCTCGAAATGGGAAAATTTTTTTTCAGTATTTAAAAATCAAATTTGATTGCATTTAATTTCAATATTAACATGTATGTTAAAATCTTATCAATAATAATATTCCACTGCTAAATCTTACTACACTTCGATTAACTCATTCGAACCTGTCGACCTGGTGATGCGCGTCAAGACTAACTTGCTGTTATCCTTTCGCTCTTAACACATTCCGCATGCCATAAACCTCCATGAAATTTATTTATTCACGTGCAGTTAGATGATTTGTTAACATGCATCTAAACTATACAACAACGCATTCACACATCTCACGCATTCTAAGTGACGGCGCATCTGCCGACCACTTGCGCAAACAACCATTGCTACTTAGGCATGCCGGATCTTTAAATGTTATCGTTTCGAGCCGGGATTTCGCTCATATAACATTCGGCCAACCTACGATTCACTGTCCTCAGTGCAGAACACAATCATCAATCAACCATGTACATTCGCGAGACGCCATGTCTCTTATACATATATCAGTCCATTCAGTTGCGAGCCACAATCACTCCTGAATGCCATATACGATCAAGTCTGAAGACGGTTGCGAGCCAACTGCTCCCTCCATGATACACTCAGCAATATGCAGTTACGAGACCCTATGTCTCCCACATATTAGATCATTCAGTTACGAGCCACAATTACTCCTGCTAGCAATACATACGTTCCTCTTGCGAACTTGTCGCTCTCGTACCGTTATGCTTTCACACCTCCTGTACTCCACGAGGTTTTTACTAGGTACGGAACTACGAGTCGCTCACATTTTATCACCTGATAACTCGTCCCTTATATTCAGAAGTACTGAAAAACTCAAATCTCTTTTTTTTTCATCAATCTTATGAACAGTCAGAGGGTACGAAATATTGTAAATATAGAATGGTATAACAAATAACTCTAGTTCGTACAGCGAATTTATTGAAATCAACCAATATTACTAATAATAACACCAATTAATATTCGGGAAAAGGTTCATCCTCTGAGTCACTCTCAGAATCGGTCCAGGTAAAATCCGCTAGCTGACACCATGGTTTCATCCTGTCCGCCGCCAGAACGGAATTATATGATTTTTGAGTGATCCAAATAGAGTCTGGATCACCAGTTCGGTAACGATCGTTGCCAAGTACTTCTTTTACTTGATAAGGACCTTTGAAATGAGGCTTTGTTTTCCGGGACTCACCTGTTGCTGATGCCTCGGAGCGGATTAACACCAAGTCGCCAATTGTATGCATCCTTGGTGTCCTTGTCCTATGCTATGCGTCGAATTGTTCAGCATGTTTCCGTTGGCTTTCAACAGTATTGTGAATAGCTTCAGCTCGTCTGTTCGTCATCGCCTTTGTTTCAGTGGTATCGGGCACCCGTTGTTTTAACCTTTGCTTTAGTTCGGACAAAACAACATTGTCTCCTTCATCATCATCTGCATGATCACTTGTTTGGAATACTTCCCCGTCATGCAGTGCTAATATTAATTTGTTTTCCATGATATTTCGGGGAGAAAACGCCATCAATAGTTCACTGGGTGTCTGCTTTGTTGTGGTGTTTTTCATATTGTTTAACGCCCACTTGATGTTACAAATGTTCGTGTCCCAATCATACCCGTCGTAATCGTTCATCAGAGATGCGATAGCAGCCTTCACTGTCCTGAAATATCTCTCGATTTGCCCGTTTGCTCGCGGGGTGTGGACGGCATTCAGGATATGATGGATAACATTTTTGACAAAATTTCTTGAAATTGTTAGATGTGAACGTTGCCCCTCGATCAGATACAATTCTTGCAGGCATACCAAAAACTTGCGCTGCGTTGTTGAAGGTTTTTATCACACCCCTTGCATTCGATGATGTTACAGATTGTAGGATGATGAACTTAGTAAATGTATCGATTATCCCCACGAGGTACATATTACCAGCTTTACTTCTCGGATAAGGACCTAAATGATCCACATGCACCGTAAAAAATGGTATCGTCTGTCGTTCCGGTATGTGGATCTGGTAGTTTGTTTCGTCAAGTCCTCTTTTATTGTATAGGCATTCCACACAAGACTTTAAATATTTGCTTGGTGATTTTTTTTAATTTCTGAACCAAAAATGTCTCTGCACATTATCCATCGTTTTATTGATACCACAATGTCCCATATCGTCACGGGACATCTTCAAAATACGCCACCGCAACCCATTAGGTATCACAAGTCGTTCACCATTCTCTGTTTTTCGAAATAGTTTCCCGCCACGTAGGATGAAGTTTTGAAATAACTGCTTGTAGTTCCCGTTTTTTTCTGTGACCACTTTGCCAACTTTTTTTTTATTGTGGCAAGGTGTTTATCTTGAAACTGCAAAGTTGCGATCCAATCTGCATCATCAATCCCAATCGACATGATCTGTTCTGCAACAGTTTTGGGCTCTTGTGCTTCTTCGCACGGGGCCCTTCTCAAAGCATCAGCATGTGACATTCTACACCCTGGTCTGTATTCGATATCGAAGTCAAACTCAGTTATGTTCAACCAACATCTCGCAACGCGTGGATTGAGGTTTCTTTTGTTCTGCTCATCCGCAGTGAATTACAATCGGTGACCACCACGAATTTTTTATTGATGAGATAATGTTTAAAGCGTTCTAATGTTTTGATGACAGCTAGTGTTTCGAGCTCGAAGCTATGGTATCGTGATTCGGCATCGGTGGTTGAACGACTGAAGTAAGAAACAGGTCGTACTGACTTATCATCTTCGACTTGCATTAATATGCCGGCTACTCTACAAGAGCTTGCATCAGTATGGACTCGATGTTGCTTGTTCACATCATATATAGCTAGGGTGGGTCGTTCCGTCAGCTTCTGCTTCAGTAGTTCAAATGCTTCTTGTTGAACTTTGCCCCAGTGAAATTCGATGTCCTTCTTCAGTAGCCCATTTAATGGTTGAGCGATCTTAGAGAAATCTCTAATGAATCGTCGGAAATAGCTATACAGTCCCAAAAAATCCCGAACTTCCTTAACCGAACTTTGTTTTTTATATTCACTTACTGCAGCCGTTTTCCTTGTTCCCAGTTGAATATCTTTTGAGTTGATTTCGTGGCGCAAAAATTTTAATTCGGTGTTGAAAAATGAACACTTTTCCAATTAAGGTAACACTTGCCTCCTTTAGTGCGTTAAGCAATACTTCCAATATTTGGAAATTTTCCTCCACCGTCTCTGTGGGGATTAGAATGTCATCCATGTATACAATTACTTTCCCGTATGGAATAGAGTACATAATTTTCTTGATCAATTTAAGGGGAATGGCTGGAGAATTCGTAAGCCCAAAGGAAACACGCTTATATTCATAATGCCCTTCAGGTGTCACGAAAGCAGTGAACTTACGACTATTTTCCTCGACAGCAATTTGATGATATCCACTCATTAGATCAAGGCATGTGAAAAACTTTTTATTCGCGAGCAAATTAAGTGTCTCTTCTATGTTCGGAAGGGGGAATATTTCGCGCACCGTAATTGAATTTAACTTTCGATAGTCGACACACTTTCGATAATCACTGTCCTGTTTTTCCACGAGAAGAACCGGACTCGCTTATTCCGAATCAGACTCTTTGATAACGTCTAATTTGAGTAGTTCATCTACCTTTGCCCGAAGAACTTCTTGCGATCCGTATGGTACTTTATATGGTTTATACCTAACAACTTCCGCTGTTTTCAGACTAATGCTCATTTCGACGAGATTAGTTTTACCTAGCTCTGCCGTAATTTTCGCGAAACAAACTCTAAATTTATTAGCAAGTCTAAACAATTTTTGTCTCTTCTCTTCTTTTTTTAGTTTTTATTAATAACTTTTCACTAATGCCATCTGAATCACCATGGTCTATGCGGTAAATAGCTTCCGGGACTTTGGAGAATTGAAAACATTGCCACGTTTTTAAAAGGCGTGTATCGGGCCTATCTAGAAAATTCCTTCCAAGAATTATAGGAACCGGTTGGGCCCCATTTTCTACCGCTAAAAGTTCAATCTCGAAACTAATGTTTTGAAAACTTACGGTTTTTATGGTATTTTCCATTGCACACGTCTCTCTCCCATAAACCCAGTTAACTGGATACTGCAAGGCACTGTATTCCACTTAGTGTTTCCGATAATTTGATACTAAACCGTAGAACAAGCACTTCCTAAGTCTAAAAAAACACCTAATTTGTACTCCATCTACTAAAATTAGTGGGTAATATTCATCTATGTACATTGGCTCCATGTTGCTTATTAATTATCATTGTGTCTGATCATAGTTCTTTGCGACATGTCCTGACTTATGACATTTTAAACAATTGGTAATACGGAGTGGGTAGTCTCGGTAGCGATGCCCTGTTTTACTGCACTTAAAACACTTTAAATCACTTTTTTCCTTATTTTCCGCATTTGATTCACCCTGCGGCTTGCTTCTCTTTTCACTGCAATGCAAGGAAATGCTAAAGCGTCGATATTTCGGTAGAGTGGATCCGTCGGCCGTTTCATAGCTCCTTTTCTTGGGAAGGGTGTTACTACTTTGATTCAGTAGCCGGTGACGATGTCATTCCTGTTGCCTCATTGCATTGAATTTGTTGATGAAAACTAGCAGTTGCTGCATATTTTCGCAATTGGCAACGGTTAGCACGTTTATCATACCCTTGTCTTCCATCCCCGATACGATATAAGTCATCGTTTCTCTCTCTGCGAGATTGATGCTTTTGGCCATAGCTGCAATGTGATAGAAATACTCTTCTATACATTCTTCGTTTTTCTTTTTGCGAAGCATGATCTGCATAAGTATGTCAAATTCATTTTTAGTGGTAGGAGAACTGCACACGAAATCCTTCTTAAATTCTGGCCAAGTAGTAATATCGGTCCGTGATTGATGCCCATATCTCGCAGCGCCACCGAGACGTAATGACGCGTATAAAAGAATTGTACGCTCATTCCACGAGAACACTTCGGCCAGCCGATCTAGGTTCTCAATCCACCTGGCTGCACCATAAGATCCTGTGGCCGGGTCAAACAGAGGTACTAAAGTAGACAGTTCTGCCGTGTTAATCTTCAGCGCTGGTGATTTGCAGTTACCATGGCTTGAAGGTGCCACTAGAGCATCGACCGATGAAGTTGTGGAGGAGGTGGAGCTCCACAGGGCCAACTCACGCTTCAAAAGGGAGTTCTCCCAACGAAGTAACTCAATTTCCTTCGCTTGAATATCACTATGCAACGGTCTTCCGGAGTCTACAGCTCCAGTATGCAAGTCGTCGCGGTGGACACCTCCATATACTTCACCCTCTGTGCCCATCAATATATCTCTATTGTCTTTACAATGACTCATTTTATTTTTGAAATATATGTTTTTCCTACGCAATTAAAAAACAAGCACTTTCCCGAAATCATGAATTAATCAAGCACACCACAAGCACTCGTTGCTTTATCTTTAGCCACTTTTCACGATTTGGAGTACAACCCCACACCTGAATTGTTAAAATCTTCTCAATAATAATATTCCACTGCTAAATCTTACTTCACTTCGATTAACTCATTCGAACCCGTCAACTTGGTGATGCGCCCGTTGTCCGGTCAAGACTAACTTGCTGTTATCCTTTCACTCTTAACACATTCCGCATGCCATAAACCTCCATGAAATTTATTTGTTCACATGCAGTTAGATGATTTGTTAACATGCATCTAAACTATACAACAACGCATTCACACATCTCATGCATTCTAAGTGACGGCGCATCTGCCGACCACTTGCACAAACAACATTGCTACTTAGGGATGACGGGCCGCACTTACAAGAAGACTTTAGTCTTATTTTTGTTTTTTATTAATCTTTAAATGTTATCGTTTCGAGCCGGGATTTCGCTCATATAACATGTAATTATTTACAATTGTTACATTTATATTGTAATGTATTTAAAATATTAAATTTAAAATACGTTATTTAAGTCGAAAAGTTATCGATCATCTCACATTCAGCTCTAAAAATTCTAGCATACGTTGCATATAGACGTGTTTTTAAAGAAGTCTAGTAGTCGTTGCGTATAGACGTGTTTTTAATCGCTCCTGTCAATAATTTTCTAAAATTAAAATAAATTTTAAAACGTCAATTCGAAGTTAATTTTTTGAAAAACGTATTAAGTTGTCGAATTATTCGACAAATTTATCGAATGGCTGGATTTCACTCGCGAGGAAGTCTCAAAAAGTTGAAAAAAGTAGAAACTTTTTTTTCAGCGGGGGCATGGAGGGGCCCAACTGCTTCCCATTGCTGATGGACCCAGGGCCAGGCATTGTTAACGCTAGAAATCAAAAAATCCTGAAACGAAAAAACGACCAAGAAAGCTTTGAGCGTATTCCAAGCGAAGAATCGGAAAGAGTAACCAAAGAAAACGCAAGAGTTACTAAAGAAAATGTGGAGATGAAACTCCGAACTAAAAATTTGGAGGAAATGCCTTAATTCTAACATAAAATTTAAAATGAAACTTAATTCTATTTTGTTGCATCAGCTTAGTTGGTTTCTCATGAAATATTGTATTGCTAAAACTTTGGAAACGATCTACTCAGGTCTAGACGCAGCATCAGCACTTTGTTGAACTGGATGTCGTTGGACCTTATATTTTTCTTGCAGGTTGTGGATCGGATGCTCGTGACGATGGTGGAGTTTGGACTGGTGGTGGTAATTCGGGTATTTGATTCTTTTCTTGCATAGATGGGGGTCTGCTGCCTTCTCTACGTTTATTGTGGTAGTCGGCCTCGCCTTGAATCTTGAGCATAATTTGCAGCTGAGTAGGATTATTGAATACGTTCCCACGATGGCAAGTATTGCGTACGTTGCCGTTTGGTGGATAGTGGTTTCGTTGCGCATCAGCTGGATTTCACTAGTATTGCTGATGTGCAGATCCTTCATCATTTCAACTGAAAGGGTTTCGTAGTATGCGTTGCGTTCTGGTGATGGCTGAAGGATGGCAGGCAGGGCATGGATCGTTGTAGTCTCGTGATTTACAAAGGTTTGCCCATTTACGGTTATGCTCATGTTGTAGATTTTAACGAGGCAGGTGCCGTTCAGACGACGGGCCATTTGCTCGGTTACTATAGTACCTGTGAATTGATTCAACAATATCGTACCTCAATTGATGGTATGTGGGCACTGCTGGTTCAATTGCAAGTGGCGGTCAAGCTCCTCATTAGATTTGGTATGCAGGAGGTGTTGGTTATATCCATGAGCTCGGTTGATTTACAAATACTTAAGCTATTATAATTTTTACAATATCCAATTACGCCAAATATTTGATCACTACTTTTTAAAATTTTATTAAATTAAAGGTCGTTAATAATTTGGTTTTTTTTATTGCTTTGATTAACAAGGATTCATAAATAAGGCTTGCTGCCACCGGAATGTTAATTATGTAATGTATTAAAGACATGTTCGCTATTATTTTAACATCGGAAAATCTAGGGCCTATTCTATCGTAGAATATGGAAGGAGTTCTTTATCGAGAATACTTGTTGCCAATCTTATTTCGGATTTGGATAAAATTATTGAATTGATAATGCCTAATTTGGCCCAATGCATAGCGAGATTTATATTTGTTAATTATTCTTTTACGAAGGATAATCTAAACTGAAGATCTGATACTGCATTAAAATTTGTTTGGCTATTTTCCTTGAACATCCTTTGAATTTCATTTGCTAGTTTGGTTATATTATTAATTCTGTCATTATACGTTCTGTTTATGATAACCTGCTTATTGCTGTTTTCTAACATGTTATTGAATTGTAATAAAATCCTCGTGATCGGGATTGCCTGTAATCCATTTCCAGGTGGTGCCAATAAAGTCAAGTGATCTCTTTATTTTGCGTGGTTTAAGGTTATAATTTTGGCCTTAGAATCTGCTGTAGCTTGAAGGACAGTTGAGATGAGAAAAACTTCTGTAAGATTAAGGATTGGTTCGATTTCTTGGATAAAATGTTTGTATTGGTCAATGTCGATCCTTTGTATTAACTTGGAATTTCCATCCTGTATTTTAGCTCTTCCAGTGTGAAAAGAAGTGATTTGGGAGCTCGAAGAGTCCAAAATTTTGATTTATACGTCGATTATGGAGAGTAGAAGCCTGTAAGAGAAAGGTCAGTTACGTATGTGGCTCTTGTGAATAACTTTACCGGATTCTGTTAAAACGGTTGTGTTATTATTTTCTTTCACTATTTCTTGTTTATATTGCGCTGTCAATTTAGATCCTCTCCTTTTATTCTATCTAAAAGCGCTAATACACGGCCGGATTTGGTCTGGGCGGACCACCGGATTTGGTCCGCTCCGTACCAAACCCGGTCATCTGGAGAGCAGTCCACGGACCAAAATTGAGTCCGATCGAGTTCGATTGATTTTCCACCGGACCAAGTCCGACTCGGTTCACTCCGGACCAAATCTGCGTGTGTGGACAGAACGACCGGACAAATCGCAATCAGTTGTTATCAACACGTGGAGAGGTGCAGTTGTTGACGTATGCAAAGTGCAGAAAACAATATGGAAAGTGGGAAGACAGTGACGGAACGCGAAGTTTTGATAAAAGTATTAGAACTCTATAAGGAGTTACCGTGCTTGTGGGATGCATCTAACGATGCATATTTAAATAAAGATGATCGAAATCAAGCCCTAGAGATGCTTCGCGATTATTTTTTAATGTTTGATGAGTCAATAACTGTTGGTGGAATTAAAAAGAAATTGGAAAACATGAGGGCTGCATAACGGCGAAAGGTAAGTTGCAATTACATATTTTAAAAGTACTGATAAGGAAGTAAGTTTAAAAGTACTGATAAGTAAGTAAAGTTTTAGGCCAGTTAACGCATGTTGTTAAAGACCGTTGAAAATGTTTAGCACAGGGTACTTTTATGTTTTGTTCGATTTTCGTTAAAAATATGAAATATAGCTTGGGAAGCTTCAACAAGACTTGCATTAATTGTCAAAAATGATTTTTTAAAGAGTTAATCCATTTATCGTGAAAAACGGAAAAACTCAGCTGTCAAATGACGTTAATGAAAGGATTCATTGTTGGCAGTAATTTTTGCAACGCAATGGAAAGAACGCAATGTACTTCATACCCTACTCCCAAATTTTCCTTGATAAAACATTTAGAAAGGAAAGGAAAACCGTCTTCAAAATGCACTAAAAAGGTTGAAACAAATTTTTTGAAATATAGCTATTGGTTTATAAGTTGTTACCATTGGCTTTTTCAAAACTTGTTCATTCATGTTTACTTTCATAGCTACGAACAGTTATACAGAGAAAATTATCTTCGTTGAAGCACTCGGTTTTCGCCGGTTTTTAGTATGCAGTGAATGATTTTAACTACTTGGGCAAATTCTCTATAAAATTACCTAGATTTTAACTCAATAATTTGTAGTCATTCAATCCTAAAAATTGCTTGGAGGTATTTTTCAAATCTTACGTATATGTAACCATAAAGGATTTTATAATAAGTTCATTATCAGCCAGAGGATGAATGCTGAGAAGAAAAGCATTCACAAAATTTTTGTAAAGACATTGTTTTCAATCATCTTAAATGAAAGCACTTAAATTACTTTATTGGTTATTTTTTGGTAGAAAATATTGGCATTAATTTACCTTTTACTGAAAAAGTTAAGAAAGTTAAGAATACTGATAATGCTCATCATTCAGGACCAAAATATTATGTGTCTTTCATCAATTCCTTGACGAGTCCCAAAAAATTAGTAGATTTCGTACAAAAGTGCATTAAATTCAATTTTTCGACAGCCGTATATCATATTTAAATATTAAATTAAATAATAAGTCTATATATATATATATATATATATATATATTATATATATATATATATATATATATATATATATATATATATATATATATATATATATATATATATATATATATATATATATTCTCTACTGTTTTATAGTTGGTAATTTATATATGAAACTTACCGGAAGTCAGTCTCTTTAGCTAGAGTTCTTCATAAGAATTGCAAAGGAGGTTTTGAAAACCTACTTGCAATTCTTATATTACTCCCTATAAAATTGCTCTCCACCCCCACCCCCCTTCTCGGTAAAGTCTCTTACGTAACTAATGGTCAGCCCCTTAACAACATGCGTAAACTGGTCTATTGTTAATAGAGTTGAGTATATGATAAAAGCCGAAATAAATTACTAATAAATTACGTGAAATAAACGACTCCGTGCCTTTGCATTAAATAATTTTTTTTTTAAATAAGGAAATGTCGGTAGATAAATCGGTACATCTATTCAACATAACGTACTAAAATAAACATTGGCATTCTTTTAAGGTTGAAAAAAGTAAATCAAGTGGAGTTGGTGCCGACGAAATTTATTCCCCATCTCTATGGTACTTTCCATATTTGACGTTCCTGAGCGAGAAACATACTCCAGAAGTCGCAGGAGTTGACAATTTGGAAAACACTGACAGCGAATCCGAGCTAACTGTAAGTTTTCAAATATAATACGTTCACCATCCTTTCTTGAAAATTAACGCGCCCGTTACCATTGAAATAATCTGTAAAGGTCTGCCGAGCCTGTTTGCCATGCTCCGTGTGGTCCCTTTCATTTTGAAGACATATCATGTTATGATGTTGTCGCCAATCGCCCGGTCGGAAAGTAAGTAGCTCCATGTCTTCGAAATCAGTGCTGTTGGGAGGCATGTATGGGTGACTTTTTTGCCTTAAGAAGTTATGTAAAGTGCATGAAGCCATGACACATTATTTACATTGATTGTAATAGGCTTTTTAAAAACTCGAAATCGTTCAGCTAATATACCAAACGCATTTTCAACGATTCTTCTGGCTCGAGAAAGTCTATAATTAAAACTCCTCTTCTCATGGGTTAGATTTTTTTGTGGGTATGGCTTTAAAAGATGTTCATTCATTGTAAATGCACTGTCCCCCACAAAACAAAATGGAGCTATAGTATTTGATTTCGATAACTTGGAAGGTGGCTCTCAACTAGAAGAAATTGCTGATCCTTTACAGCGGTATTTAGCAGAAAAATTTATCCAGGATATTTTATTTCATGCAAAATTTAAACAGCTGAATATCAACACCCACATTAATATCAACAGTTCACCGTTACCATTGTTACAATGGAAAAATTCCCGGTCTTCAAAATCTTCATCTAGTCTATTTCAAACCCAGCATGTATCCTCATCACCTATGCAGTATGCTTCTGCATCGCTATCACCTCATCTATTTGAACAAGCATTGCTATCATCTCAGTTTATACGCGCATCGCCATCACCCCAGCATCACTCACCACAGTACATAATCGCATCGCCTTCACCCCATCATGCAAATCCATCGCAAGAGCAGATTCAACCAGCATCGTCATATCAATCACCACAGTCACCATTTTAGCAGCCGACGAGGCATTGGATCAGTCCGATGTTGGAGAATTTTTAATTTTTAAAAAATAACCCGTTATTTTTAAGCTGTTTTAAAACTAACTTTAAGCTGTGATATAATAATGAATAACAAAAAATAAGACAGCAGTTTTTATGTTTTGTAAGAGTTAAATTTTAAGTTTTTTTGATATAAATAAACATAAAGAATTCAAATGTCTATTATTTATAGATTTTTTGTGAAACTTACATGATATAAGGATCTTACATAAGACTACGTAAATATAAAGTTTCATTGAATTTAAGAGTACGCTTGCAATTTTATTGTGGAAAATATAAAATTTACAAATCAGACAATAATCACCAAAGTTGAGTGAATTGCGACTTCTAAGGTATAAGTTGTTGTTGTATCTATAAAGACCTAGTTCCATTTTTTTTTTCTTGATTTCAAACGTGTCCAATCGCGAGGGGGGGGGGGGGGGGGTATGCGAAAATGTCGTACATTTCCCTGCACCCCACGAAACTAATAACACTGTTTTAAGACCTGTTTTGAATAGATCTCATTGAGACCTTACTTCCGACATCCCATACGACTACCCCCCCCCCCTCTAGGGGGAGCACCCCTTGAAAACTTCCTAATATGTTTTTAACCCCCAAACTTTCAAGAGGTCATCACTTTCCATCTTTCCATAAAGTTTGATGATTGTAGCGTCTCTGAGAAAAACTGCTGTGACACAAAGACGGATGGACACAGGTCGCGATTTGAATAAGGTTTTGTATGTTAGTACAAAATCCTTAAAACATTATTCTTCTAATTTATACGTAATATAAGTTGAATGATTCAATACTTATTTTAAAACTTAGATCACACACAACACATGCCTCACACTCATATGTTTTTTAACACGGGAAGGTAAAGCATTACATACCTTCATAGACTTCTTCAAAACTTTGCAAATCACTTCGCACGTTTCAGGAATAATTTTTGATAGGAGCTGCGATGATATGCTGCTACTGAATTTTAATTCCCTCAATTCCCTGACTGCCGCAAGGTATTCAAGCGTTGCAACCAATCTTTCTTCAGCACTCACTGCACGTCTCATCACAGTAACTTTTTTCGTGATGTGTGGCTTCACTAAATCCAACAGTTCTACGAAACACTCCTGGCTCATTCACAGATAAATGCGAAAATCCTCTTCATCGAGCTCTTTTATCAGTCTCATACGACTGTACTGTTTCCTATTCATCAAGTCAAATTCCGCCCATTCTTTCCTGTTCCTCTTTTTAATTGGTAGCGGTGGCGATGTAGCAACAATTACTGCTGCCGCAAAAGCGATTTTATGTTTGTTGGGCATAATCGATGCCACTTCGTTTGCCATCTTCGCGCATCAAAAACTGAAGAACGACTGGCTGGTCCGATCGTGTGTTGCAAAAGAGCGGACCGAACCTCAGTAGGCCCGGCCGGACCAGATCCGGTCGTCTGTTACAGCTTTAACGAAAATGGTTTCGCCAATCTCATACTGTTTGGTAGGTTGTCTTGTTTTATTGTGGTTTGTCAGGTCGGTATTTTGGTTTTGTTTCAGTCGTTCTATGTTTGATAGTCGAATCTTCTCCATTTCGTCTGGCTTAGTGCTTGGAGTCCGTCCGAAGTTTAGCTCGATAGGTTCCCTTTCAATCGTTGTGTGAATTGAGAAGTTATATTCGTGCAAGGTGTGTTGCAGAAGATTTTCGAAAGATCTTGATAGTCCATCTCTTTTCAAACATCGCACCATTTCTATGAGAGTACTGTGCCAGCGTTCGACTTGCCCATTAACCTCACTTTTGTATGGAGGTAGCTTGTATACCTTACATCTTCCATTAAAGACGTAATCGAGGCCGACCTTAGAAAACTTTCATTATCAATGACGACAATTTCGGGTACACAAAATAAAAGAATAAGTCGGTGAGCGGCTGCTTGTTATCCTGAATTGATTTTGAGGCAATGATTTTAGCCTGACCCAATTTCGAGAACTTATCTATAGCGGTTAGAACCCGATGTTTTTCGATGCTGAAAAGATCAATGTGTATTGTATGACCAGAGTAGGATGGGATTGGGATAGGATTTAAAACTGGTTTATTAAGATATTGGTCATACTTATTCTCTTTACAAATACAACATCGCTTTACTAAGTTTTTCTTTGGAAAATAAAAACTTTGGAGGAGTTGTAGGCAATTTTCTTCGGCATTCCGATGTGCTCTTTTGTGGGTTTGTAGGATTTTTTCTTCCTGTTGCGCTTCGTTGGGGATATTTTTGACAAATTTTTGTGTGTATCGAATGCGATAACATGTAAAGTATTGGGAGTAAATATCCTAGAGGCGACCCATGGTTTCCTCGCATGTTAAGACCATTTAAAGTGTAAGGATTCAGATAGCGCTTGCAAATATTTAAAACGTCATTATCAGCATATTGAGGTTTTATAAATGTATGCCTCACGTAATTTGGGAATGGGTTTTGGAGTTGATAACTATCTTCGTCACCAGTTTTTGGAAAATATTGATTTCGGAATGTGTTTATGGGAGATTTAACGGTGGGGATTAAATTGTGGGATGAGCTATCGTCGCTGTGCTCTGTTGGGGTGAGAGAGTTAATCAAGGTTTTTTTTGGGGGGTGGTGAGAGAGGTCCCGCAACAACGTTGGCCTTACCCGGTTTATACTTCAGTTCTTGGTTGTACTCTTCCAACGATGGCCTTCCATCTCTTCATCTTGGAGTTTGTATTTTTGTTGCTGAGCGCATGGGTAATGAGATGAGAGTCCAGATGATGGCAACCATCTCCTTCTCATTGGTAGCGTAGTTTCCCTCCATTTTGGATAATGTTCGTGCACTGCATGATACTGAATGGCTCCTCTGATCTGGATCTCTCGTATTTAATTGGGGCTCACGAGTGATGTTCGTGAGGTGATGGTCTGTCGCATTGCGGATAGCTCCTGCGTTAGCAGGTCGGGCGGAGGCTGCAAAGATGCATGGCTGGACGTTGAAATTCGAAATTGAGAAGTCACCATGACAGATGGTCGCATGTCATGAGCCTCATCAGCTACAGCAGCGAGCTCTTCGAGTGTCTGGCCTATTATAAGAAGAAGCATGCGGTACGTCTGCTGTGGTAAAAGATCTAACCACATGACTCTAAGACGTCATCTCCAACACGTGTACCGGCAAGTGTCCACATGTGGCGCAGTAGATGCGACGGCCTTTTATCCCCGAGCTCTACTCCAGTCAAGAGCTTATGGAGCTGCACGTTTGTTGAATCGGTGACGTGCGAAACTATGGCTTCCTTCCTGTCATAACTGTCTGCCACCGGCGGTGTACGGACAACGTCAGAAATGTCCGCAACTGTTACAAAGTGCAGTGCTCCGACAACGAGGTGATACTTTGTTGAGTCCGAAGCTATCCTGTGCACATGAAACTGTGACTCAATCTGAAAAAAACCATAGTTTCGGACTCGACCGCCAAAATGACGGCAATTTGCAGCTACTCACGACATTCATCTGTTGCTGCCCGGCGGGCTACGGAGCAAAATGATCTCTTTCCTAGGCTACGATCTGCTCGGCGAGGTTCTCCTCACTCATCTTGGAACTTGCTGATGATTTACTTAACTGCAATTGCGAGTGTTTGTCGAATTACCTCCGACATAAGCACTGAGTACAATCCACACTGCCGAATGAGTTCACAGTATTTTGCTTTTCTGTTATTGTTTTGTTTTAAATACGGGAAAGTGAAATGGTACTCCATTAACACTAATAAATTTATTCACGAACAGAAACTACAATTCACATTTCACAAGATATAAGTTAGGCTAGGATAAATGTGGAACGAAAGGCGCGTCTTGCTGCTCATGCCATAAACTACTACATGCTGCGACGTATGTATCACTCGATGCTCGCTGCAAAGAATCCAATCGTCGCCAAGGAACAAATGACGATCGAAAGGAAAACGCTTCTATGATGCCTGAAACGACGGGTCTACACTCTGCATGTGCGTGTGTTTGCATCTCAACCAAGGCACGCAAAAATCTCCCTTGGTATCATTTTTTTCTTTACGCCGAGACTGTGGAAGCGGAGGCGCTACAAATGTCTAAAAAGACTAGTAAATGTTTTATCAGTTAGTTCTTTTTGAATGCGGCTTAATATTTTGTGGCCTTCGTAGAAATTTGTTTTGTTTATGCTTTTGCATATTTTCTGGAGTATATCTACTGCAGTATGTGCTGCGTATGTCTGTACATCCTGCGGCTTTTTGCTGATGGCTTGTTCAATGTTGATTATTACTTTATCTAGGCCTTTGCTGCGGTTTGCGTTATCTAACAGCTTCAGTGGACAGTGGAATCAGATTGGATACTGAGCCTCTTCAGAAAGAACCAGTGATACACTTATTCATTTCATCTTTTTCATATCCTCTTTCATCATATTCCGAAAGGAGAAAGGATATGGATTGGTACCATAACCACACTCACAACACAAATATTCAAATTAATTATTAATTTTTTTTTTATTTTTATATATTTTTTTATTTTGTTAGTAATATTATTATTAACAATGATCAAGACACATAATCCAACTATTGGATTGTAGGATAGCACACACATATAACCAATTAGAGGATATGTGACGTTAGTAACTAAAAACATGAACAAACAAGTTGAGTAAGCAGGAGAGTGCTCCTACCAGAAGGTCTTTGTAAACATCCTAGGGTTAGAAACAAGTTTTCTAATGGCGTGAATCGATAACTTGAGTTACTTATCCAATACTTAGATATGAAATCGTTCAAATTTATACAAAAGATGCACAGTTTCTTTCATAAGCACAGTGCACAGTGCAGCGCCATTTCGATCTACCTTAAAGATTTTTCTGAATGCTCTGCCGATTGAACATGTTTAAGTTAAACACTATTCCTTAAATTTTCATGAAAATTTAAAGAAAATAAAAGTACCTAAGTCAATTTTAAATATATATAGGGTTTTCCAATAAGAGGTGTTATTTTGAATAGATCTTCTGATTTAACACGTTGCAACTTCTTCCTTTGGAGCCACGTGATAGAGAAGGCCTATGCCAATAGCTCAGCGTCGATTCAAGATCTCAAAGATGAAATTCGTGAGGCTATCGAGGACATAGGGCAGCCACTTTGCGATTTGGTTATGGAAAATTTCATGAAGAGGATATGGTCCTGTAAGCGTGTCGTAGTGGTTATTTGCTCAATGCTAATTATTGCTATTAACGGCATATCTTCTTCTTTATAATGAAATAAACATTCGATCAGTTGTATTAAAAATGGTATTTTCTTTTAATATCAAAATAACACCTCTTATTGGAAACCCTATATGAACCATAAACACGTGTTATTGTTGGTGTAATTCCATACAATTGAAATGGCTGTAACTCACTTGATTATGATTCGATCTCAATTAAATTTTGTGAACATATATATCTTATGTTAGTCTATATAATTGCGAAATTTCAAGAAGTTTAAAGGTACCGTTTTGATTTTATGGGCAAAAATGTAAAATCTACAAATCATACTATTATTAACAAAGTTGAGCGAATTTCGATTTCTGAGGTATTTGTTGCCCTTGTACTCATAAAGGTCCACGTTCGTGATAATTTTCAGATTTTTCGGCTGAAAGGTGTCCAATCGCGAGGGGGGGACACAAATTTTGGGTACATTTTGCCTTCCCCTGGACCCCCTAATTCATAAAATGATTTTTCTATTTCAGATTCTAAAAGTTCAAATTAAGACCTTTCATTTGATACCCCACTCGACTACCTTTGATGAAAAAAAATTGTTAAGGGCCAATTCGTTATTAGGGGGGACCCCCCTTAAACATTTTTTAAATTTTTGTTAAGGCCTTAAATTTTGAGAGACCATCACTTTTGACCTTTTCACAAAGTTTGAGCATTCTAGCTTCTATAGTTTCTGAGGTAATTAGCTGTGACGCACGGACAGACGGACAGACGGACGGATGGACAGACGGATGGACAGACGGACAGACAGGTCACGAAACTAGTAGGTCTTTGTAAAAAAATTTTTTACAAAGACCTAAAAAGAAGAAGCTCTTTTCGTATTAATTTCAAAATTTTCCAACAATTTTACTCTTCTATCAAATTTTGCAACTTCCCAGTCAGCAACTATAGGCTGCTGGTGTAAGGGAAGTTATTTAATGTTCAAAATCTTAAAGCTTTTTGAATAAAAAAAAAAAACAAAAAAAACAACATAAATTAAATTTAATCAGGATCGCAAAACATGACTTCTCAGATTCTCCAAACCTCAACAGTGTATTTCCTAAGTAGCTTCTTAAATATTGGAAAGACTGTAAACTTTTTTAACTCAGTTGGTAATGAGTTATATACTTCCATTGCTAATCGAACAGGGTCGCTATGTTTTCTTTTAGTTCGAGCAAACGACAACTTTAGGTAATCATTATATGTATCTGGTATTATAAGAATGAATGTCACAGTGTTTGATTAGCTGGACACCCGATTTCATTTCAGAATTGAGTATTCTGAAAATAAATTTAGCTTTATCCATATATATCATCTACCTGATACTAAATTTCTTCGTTAGTGGATAAAGGGTAATACTACGGGTCAGTCTATCCAAGCCATGCATAGCCTTGACCATCTTATTCAGCATTCTATGAATTGAATCAATGTTCGATTCCGAAGTATGACACCAATTTATAATGCCATGAGTAATCAAAGGCAAAACATGAGCATTATAAATTAAGTTTTTGAGACCAATATCTGAGTAATTTTTACACCTAAACACCCTAATCCAAAAAACCAATTTCGATTTCAGACTACTAATCTGTTGAGTCCATGACAATCTATCATCTATGATAAGACCTAGGTATTTCCACGATGCTACACGCTCAATACTTTCATTGAACATTTTAATGTCCAACACAATATCTGCTTTGTTTAGTTGTTTAAATAGCATAAACTTGGACTTTTTATTGTTTATAGTTAACTTATTCCCTAACAATCATGACCCGTACTCGTTTAAATCTTCATTTACTTTTCGTTCTAATGCACTAGGAGAGAAATCCGAATATAATAGCAATGTATCATCCGCATAGACAATATATTTGCCCTTCAAATTAGAAAAATAAATATTATAAATGTATAAAATAAATAAAGTTGGACCCAATATGGAACCCTGCGGAAAACCTACGTTGATTTTATATTTATCACTCATTTTCTGATTCAAGCAAACAGTAATTGTTCTGTCCTTCAGGAAACTTTCAAACAACTTCAAAGGAGTGCCCTTATTCCTAGTTGACTTAAGCATTGAAGCAGAATCGAGTGATCAACAGTGTTGAAGGCCTTCGCTAGGTCAACAAATATTGCTGCAACATATTTACCTACATCTAGTTTGTTGTTGATGAACTGTAAGGCATCAGTAATAGCAGATGTTGTGCTACTTTTCTCAATAAAGCCATATTGGTTTACATCAAATCCCAAAGAATCTTCAATAAAGCGAATCAGACGTTTATTAATTATTTTTTGAAATACCTTACTCAAAGTACTAGTTAAAATAATAGGTCTTTAGTTATTAGGGTCATTTAAAATTGCCTGATTTGAAAACTGGCACAACTATAGCATCCTTAAAGTCCGTAGGAAAGATCCCATTAGATATGAAATTATTAAAGTCGGAAACCACAGTTTTAGATGTTTTGCCGAAATACCATGACTACCAGCCGAAGAGCTCTTTAAAGAGTTAATGCATAAAACTACTTCTTTAGTATTGGTAGGCTCAAGGAATATAGACTTAGAGTTATAAGGAAATTGCTTTCTATCAAAATTTAAAAGATTGCATCTTTGGTCAAGTTCTTCCGCTAATTTTTTTCCAACAGATCCGAAGTGCGGTCTTTATTTCGAATCTGCCATATTTTTCTAGAATTTCCCTCAGCAGCATTTATCTGATAGTTTAATAAATTTTTTATTAGCTGATCTAATCAAAGAGTTAACCCCATTCTTTTGTACCTTGTATTTCTGGTTCAATATAGGATCATGCTGGCAATTTTTCAGTCGATTAAATAAATCATTCTTCCTCCTAACTTCCCTAAGAATATCACTAGTTAACCAATTATTACTCCTAGTTCGAATCATTCTGATGGAAGCAGCTGCTTCTTTTGCATTTTGCATTATTTTTATTATTTCAGAAATAGATATATAATCATTATAGGCCGTAAATTTGCTTCTAACCAATTCAATGAATTTAATTTTATCAAAACTATAAATTTTCTTCTTAACCATAGGAGATAACAATTTTTTAATTCCTTCCAAAGTAATAAATAAAGTGCTATGGTCAAGTTCAATCATTATATTTAATACTAAAAGTTGCTAACTGCCTGCTTAATGTAGAGACAACATGATCAAGGAGAGAAGCACGATTATCAGCTATTCTAGTTGGAAGGTTATTCATGACTGTTGCTCCATTCATAAGTAGCATATCTGAATAGTTTATGCTTGCAATTGCTTTTTTTATCCAAAATATCTACGTTAGAGTCAGCTACAACCACCAGGTTTCCATAATTCTGTAATATACTGTCCGAATATTCAATTAGCTCATAACTATTTTCATTGGGGGCCTTAGGGAAAGTACAAATAATGATAACACCTCTATCGCTTTCAAGAGAAATAACTAAAGCGTTACAATAACTATCAACGAGTAGGACTTTATGCCTTATTCTTTCCTTGATGTAAATCGCAGCCCCACCTACTTGAGAGTGATCTCTGCAATTATATACAGCATTATAACCATCAAGATTATACAGATTGACTTCGTTACTACAAATCCATGTTTTGTTTAAAATTATAACATCCAGATTCTCATGCGAACTACAAAACACCTCAAAATCTATAAGCTTATTCCATAAACTTCGAATATTAGCATAAAATATACTTAAATTGGTGGCAATTCTCATATTTCAGATAAGTAGTTAATCTTCCTCTGGAAAGTTTTAACAGCCTTGAGGTGCTCAGGACAATCTTTATAAGAAGCTGGATGCGAAACATTCTTATTATTCACCAGCAGACAATTTGAGTATTTCGAAACCTGAGATTTACAATCTTTTGTGCTATGATGTTCCGCACAATTGGCACAAACCTCTATTTGACTTCTACATCCCAGAGCAGCATGACCGAACTTCTGACACTTATAGCATCTGCTGACCGTCAGCTCTTCTCTGCAGTAGTGAGAGTTGAAGTCAATATTTATGTATGTTTCTACCAGTCTCCTAAATAATCCTCCCGGAACTTCAAATATCATCGAAAATTTCTCATTTTTCTACTTTTCCAGCATTTAACAACTTTCAAAATACCATCAGGTATATTCATATTAAGGGCCTTAATCTCAGCCAGGAGCACATCACTGTCAAAAGACCTTTCCAGCCCATGCTCTATAAGCCTAGGGTTCAACTCTTTAGTACGCTCCACATAGTACGACTCACCTAGACATTCCTGCAAAGAACCGACAAGGTCCTCTGAATCGATTGAGCTCTCAGTCTTGAGAATAATTCCCCCATCTGACAATTCCTTCTTTTATGTGATAGGAATTTTAGCAGCTGCAGGTTTAAAAGACTTCTTAATTTTAGTTTAGATTTTGGACGGACTATTGCTCCTCCGTTGAATTTGGGCGATCTTTTTGCCGGAGGGTTAGTCAAAGCAGCTGAATACGACACTGGCAGATACGGGCTCTTTTCTGAAATTTGCTTTTGCAAATCAATAATTCTGTGGTTTAGTGTGGAATTGGAGTCGACTAATTCGGCAATATTTTTCAATAATATCACTATTGTCTTCTTTCGCAAGTGGAACTTTGCATTTTATTTCCTTAGCCGCAGAGGCCATATCACTGGGACAGACCCAGAACACCCACTTGGTAACATTTTTCACGGCATTATAGATTTCATCAGGCATCTGAATGCAGCTGGTATGAAACCACTTGCCACACACTCCATCACAGGATCGTTGTTCCGAACCGCTTTACCACATGAGCCACATTTGCTGGACATTTCAAGTGTAAATAAATTTCAAGTGAAAATAAATAATATAAGGGAACGAAATCAATAATTTTCCACACACCTGTTGAGGTTATGAAAATCAAAATTCAATAAAATCTAAAATAGTATACTCTGTTTTCAATTCCGTTTATAGGATACTAATCCACTTTCACAGAAAATCCACTTTTCACAAGAATAATTATTAAAATTTCTTCAAAAATGCTTAAAAATTTGATTTTACTTTGGATGTAAACAAAGTAGCATTTTGACACTTGACTTCTTCTTCTTTTCTCTCTTCATATCTTGTGCCGTAAAAATCGTGTCTCATAGATTGGCAGTGCTTGGACAGGAGGCTCTGTTCGGTGGTGTGGTCATTGTGGTTTGTTTATTTATCAATGTATGTATAATCAATTTTGATGATTTCGTGCATTTCAAGATTTTTATAAATTCGAAAAAAATTAATTTATTTCACGTACAAAATTCAGATAGGCAACTCAGATGTTTTTCGTAATGTTTTATTTATTCAAGCCTTCGCTTCTAGGTAGCCAAGTGTACACACTCAGCTCCTCACAAAAAGTTTCTACTTAAATTCTCATTGACAAAGCCCCTGAAATAACATCCAACAATTGAACATAATAGAAAAGATGGATAATCTCTGCTGTTCATTTGCTGTTTCTCGTTTTTTCCCAGCTTTTCTTTATCCATTACCTGCTATTCAAAAAATCGTTATCACATCTCAGGTAGGTAGGCTGTTTGCTGATGCCAAAAAGAACATTCATAAAACGAGTGATTCGTTTGGAATTTCCTTCACGAACCCGTTCTGATCTGTAGAGCAGATGATTCCATATTTACACAACGTTAGCTAAACTGAAAACATATTTATTTTCTGCTCAAATGAACAAGACAAATTCAATACGACATCGTAGCTCATAGCTGCGAGTGAATATTCAAAAAATAAAAGCCCCAGCACATCCTTTTTATTCCGGCTGCGGGAAGGAGAGCCGTTCCCCATGAAAATCTAAACAGCCTTATTTCGTTTACAAGACCGCAAGCAAAGAAAATCTAAACAAGTTCTGCGACGTGGATTGAAATGTCGCCTCAATGTCGGTTGCTGGATGGAAGACTCCTGACGTTTGGCATAAGTCAAGGGTGGGAAACGAAATAGCTGGATTCAACTTCAGGTCGTGGGAAGCTTGTTTAAAACATTTTTCTTGTTTACGCCGACAGCACCAAGACGGATGTGAAGCGGTTGAGGGAAATTTATAAAACTTATGAATAGACGCGGTTGAAAGCCGTCCATCCTGACAGAGAGTATTTTGCGTGGCGTTAAATCAAAAACCACAGGTCAACGCTGCACTTGACTGCCCGAAAAACTTCCAATTCAATTCATTCTCCAGGAGCTATTCATGTGGCTTTCGAGTATACTTCCCGTACCACTCATGCAAGCTTTCACGTACACGCAAATCCTGATTGACTTTAAAAATCTAGCTTTAACTACTATTAATGTGTGTTTCCCACCCTTTTAAGCGCTCTCGCCAGAGTATTGCGTTAATATTCGAATGATTCCTTGAAATACGTATGTAGAGGCGCAGACATATTCATATACACATATGTATGTACATTCCATACCTCATCATCTCTATTGGCAAAAATCTTGGCTATTTTTCTTTTGAATCCATTTATATTCAGGACTAGGGAATTTATATGTATTTCAATTTCGGAGATCAAAACCAGCCCTAAAGGAATCGAACGTTTCATTTTCTTTCCATCTACTTCATATTTTCCTACGTGAAAAATAGACAGAGCATGGGATGGGCTCCCATGACCCATTTTGTTGCTATACTGAAAAGGTTTTACAGTTTAGCATTCAGGAATCTATAAGATGAATGATGTTCCGTCTTACAATTTAACTTGAATGCTTGTAGTCCTCTCCTATAAGAGGATAAGAAAAGGGAGGTAATGCGACGGTGAATGCAGAAAGGAAGTTTATTATGCTTGAATATAACCTGTTTCTATTTAATTCAAATCCAAGGATTAAAGCTTTTGAAAAGATCCTCTTAGAAAGCAAAAACTCGTATTCTCTATAGCTAAGGAAATAAAAGATAAAAACGACGATCAATTACCACATTTTCACCTTTGGAAAGGTACACGCAACATTTAAGGATAATTGTTCAGGGGGCGAGTTTTTATAGGTTGAATAGCAGGTGTAAATGTATCGATTGAATTATTTAATTTTGAAAGCATGAATTTGATGTCGTTCGACCTTGAATTACTTCCTCTTTCAATTATCAACGAATGTCATGTCTTCGAGTAAACCCACTTCCTCTAGTGGGCGTAAGTAATTTGATCAATAAGGACAGACAAACGAAAAGAAAGTAGTAACGCAGCAAGCTGTTGATATTTTCTTCCGATACGACATGTAATTACAGCGTAGTATATCTGCTTGTAAATAGTAACATACAAGTTGTAATGATGACCAAATGCGTGTAGAAGTGGCTTTGGAATAAATCAATTGGATTGAGAGAGTGGCAATTAACTCGTGCATTGAAATATTGACAGGTGTAACTTTTGCAAGATAAGGGAAGGGGGGCATGATGGCGTCGCGAGGTAAGACGGGGTACCGCACACATACAAGAACTAGACGCTTGTGAATAAGAAGCAATAAGCCAATGAAGCCTCATTCGACCAAAGGTCTGACTGCGAGGGCACACGTCTTTTGTTTACAAACGGAAAACTGTTTTCACGTTTCGTCGACCTAATTTTGTGTACTCGTAAGTTAAAATTCCGATAGTTAGAGTTGAATTAAAACAAGTTGAGTAAGCAGGAGAGTGCTCCTACCAGAAGGTCTTTGTAAACATCCTAGGGTTAGAAGCAAGTTTTCTCATGGCGTGAATCGTTAACTTGAATTATTCATCCAATACTTAGATATGAAATCGTTCAAATTTATACAAAAGATGCACAGTTTCTTTCATAAGCACACTGCAACCGCCATTTTAATCTAGCTTAAATGATTTTTCTGAATGCTCGGCCGATTGAACATGTTCAAGTTAAACACTATTCCTTAAATTTTCATGAAAATTGAAAGAAAATAAAAGTACCTAAGTCAATTTTAAATATATATAGGGTTTTCCAATAAGAGGTGTTATTTTGAATAGATCTTGTGATTTAACACCTTGCGACTTCTTCCTTTGGAGCCACGTGATAGAGAAGGCCTATGCCAATAGCCCAGCGTCAATTCAAGATCTCAAAGATGAAATTCGTGAGGCAATCGAGGACATAGGGCAGCCACTTTGCGATTTGGTTATGGGAAATTTCATGAAGTGGATATGGTCCTGTAAGCGTGTCGTAGTGGTTATTTGCCCAATGTTAGTTATTGCTATTAACGGCATATCTTCTTCTTTATAATGAACTAAACATCCGATCATTTATTTTAAAAATGGCATTTTTCTTTTAATATCAAAATAACACATCTAATTGGAAAACCCTATATGAACCATAAACACGTGTTATCGTTGTGGCTATAACTCACTTGATTATGATACGATCTCAATTAAATTTTGTGAACATATATATTTGATGTCAGTCTATATAATAGAAGTCAAGAAGTTTAAAGGTACCGTTTTGATTTTATGGGCAAAAATGTAAAATCTACAAATCATACTATTATTAACAAAGTTGAGCGAATTTCGATTTCTAAGGTATTTGTTGCCCTTGTACTCATAAAGGTCCACATTCGTGATAACTTTCAGATTTTTCGGCTGAAAGGTGTCCAATCGCGAGGGGTGGGGACACAAATTTTGGGTACATTTTGCCTTCCCGTGGACCCCTAAGTCATCAAATGAATTTTTTATTTCAGATTCTAAAAGTTCTAATCAAGACCTTTCATTTGATACCCCACTTGACTACCTTTGATTAAAAAAAATTTTTAAGGGCCAATTCGTTATTAGGGGGTACCCCCCTTAAACATTTTTCAAATTTTTGTCAAGGCCTTAACTTTTGAGAGACCATCACTTCTGACCTTTTCACAAAGTTTGAGCATTCTAGCTTCCATAGTTTCTGAGGAAATCTGCTGTGACGCACGGACAGACGGACGGACGGACAGACAGGTCGCGAAACTAGTAGGTCTTTGTAAAAAATTTTTTACAAAGACCCTAAAAAATGATTTTTATTTCTTTTAAACTTCACAAATTACAATTTCTAATTTTTTTTTGAATTTCACAAATTTCCTTTAATCTCCAAACACTATTAATTTACTATTGAGTCATGTTTAGAAATGATCCCGAAAATGAACTAACTGCGCTGGCGATGCTTGCGGACTTTTATTGTTGTTTTTTGCAGAATTGAATTTTTCGCGAATGTGGAAAAATTCATTCGTCAGTGTGTGGCTTGCTTTCGTGGGAATCGCTGATCATGTTTTTTCGAAGGTGGTGTTAAATTTGGTGTTAAGACTAAGCTGGTGGATGACGGCCATTAAGTCCTCTCCACTTAAAATCAATCGTCCTCGATCGTCAGAAATAAGGTAGATCGTTGAACCGTCTTGATGTCGGGATGTTGCTGCAGCTTTGAGAGAGGTCGGGTATCGATGCTGATGTAGTGCTAGTAATTGGTCTTGCTTCTGTTACAATGATGTTGTTTACCTTTGTTCTGCTTATTGTTTTCCAGGTAATACAGGGTTATCCATTTCATGGTTGGGAAAGAAGAACCCTCCCATTTGACATCTGTCAGAATTAAATGTCATCCAAAGCATGTTTTTTTAGCTTAAGGTTCGCCATTTAGAAATATGGATCGTTTAACAGTCAAAGAACGCGCTGAAATTATTGAATTTTATTATAAAACAGTGATTCTGCTGTATCAACATTTAGGGCTTTACGAGCTGATTACGATGAACATAATCGACCTACACAGCAAACAATTTCGAATACAGTGAGAAAATTTGAAGAGACTGGATCGGTTATTGATATCGCAAGGCCTGTGCATCATCGCAAAATTCATTCTGCTGAAAATATCGTTGCCGTTGCTCAAAGTGTAGAGGAAGACCCGAATTTGTCGATTCCTCGACGTGCTCAACATTTGGGCTTGTCTTACGGCTCATTGTGGCGGATTTTGCATTTGGATTTGCGTCTCGATCCATACAAAATCCAACTCACTCAAGAATTTAAGCCTCAAGACCATACACAACGCAGAATGTTTGCGAATTGGGTGATTGAACAACAAGCCATTGATAACGATTTTTCGAACAAAATTTTCTTAAGTGATGAGGCTGATTTTTCGCTCAGTGTTACGTAAATAAACAAAATTGCCGCATGAGGGTTCTCAAAATCCTCGGGTGGTCACAGAAAGGAATTTGCATCCGGAAAAGTGACCGTTTGGTGTGCATTATGGTCTGGTGGTGTTATTGGCCCGTATATTTTTGAAAACGATCAAGGAAGAGCCTTTACAGTCAAGTCTGACCGCTATGGACGGATGTTAACCGATTATTTTGGAGAGAAATTGAAGATTATGATCTAGAACACATGTGGTTCCAACAGGATGGAGCCACAAGCCACACAACACAGGCTAATCGAGCACTTTTGCAAGAGAAATTTCCACGACGCGTAATTTCGAGATTGAGTGATATCAATTGGCTCGCAAGATCCTGCGACCTAGCATCTTTGGGTTTCTTTTTATAGAGCTTTGCAAAAGATCGTGTTTACGCGAACAATCCTCAAAATCTTGAGCAATTGAAAACCAATATTCGTAAAGTTATGGCCGAGTTATTGCCGGGAATGTGCCGAAAAGTAATTGAAAATTACCTCAAAAGGAATGAGGCCTGTAAGAAGTCCTGTGGAGGACATTTGAATGATGTTGTGCTTAACGTATAATGGCAAAGTTAAGTTTTTATATTGTATAAAAAATTTTGTTTCCATCTGAATATGTTATGTGTTTTTTAAGCTTTACTTTCCCGAGCGTAAAATGGATAACCCTATATATGATACGACCAAAATACAGAACGTTCAAATGGTACCATACGATGTAATCTTTTGGATGTGGTTTTCTGATTGAAACTGTTCTGTTGTTTTGGTATTATTTATGAGGATTTCGCTAATATTAGATGACAAAATAATATCTTTCTGCATTTGTACAGAGGATGTTGGTTGCAGGATTGCGGGCAGGGCTTCAAGTGTTGATATCTTCTTGGAGATAAACGTTCTTCTATCGACTTTGATGGTTACGTTGTGGAATTTGACTACAAACGTATCGTTGAGGATATGTTTAGAACCTTCAACCTCCATTAGTCCGGTAAACTGATTCAAGAATACAACTCCTATGATATTTCTTCAACCGCTGGCAGGTTTTGGTTGTTCTTAACTCGGCATGTGGCGTTAAGGCTTTTCAGCAGATGCAGAATGCAATAAGACTTACTTATATCTAATATATTGAGATTCCAGTGGAGCTCATCAGATATGGTGGCAGTAGTGTTCATCAAGCTATTCACAAAGTCATCCAGCACATTTGGCAACAAGAACATATGCCGAAAGAGTGGAGCCAATCAATTATATTCCCTATCCACAAAAAAGGTGACAAGCTACAGTGTGAAAATTATAGAAGAATATCACTACTTTGTACGGCATACAAAATATTTTCTAAAATTTTAGAAAATAAAATCGGATCATGCGCCAACAGTATTGTTGGCGCATGATCCGGAGTATCAAGGTGGTTTTAGGGCAGGTAGATCATCAACTGAACAATTTTTCACAGTCAAGCAGGTACTTAAAAAATGCTGGAAGTTCAACATAGACGTCGTTGACTTCAAGCAAGCATACGACAGTAGTGATCGTAACGTACTGTACCAAATTATGCTTGGTTTTGGCATCCTAAGAAATTAGTCTATCTTACCAAAATGACAATGACGTCAACAACCTCCCAAGTCCGCATCAATAACCATCTCACCGATGCCTTTGACACAAATATTGGACTAAAGCAGGGGGATCGACTGGCCCCATTGCTATTCAATTTGGCTCTTGAGTACGTCATACGGAAGCTACCTGTCGATACGCGAGGTACATTACTATACAAGTCGAGCCAAGTAGAGCGGATGACATCAACATTCTGTCAGGGTCATAAACAACTGCCAAAGAACTCTTCCTGAAACTTGACAGCGAAGCAAAACTAGTAGGGCTACAAATCAACGAAAGTAAAACAAAGTTCATGACGCAGTCGAGGAAAAATACCTCAAATACAAAAAATATCACACTAGGGGAATACAGTACCGAGAATGTTAGTGAATTTATGTATTTAGGTGCCAAAATAACAAAAACGGGCAATGAAAGAGACGATATACGCCGGAGAATATAGCTCGCAAATAAAATATTCTATTCAGTATTGACGATCTTGAAGACCAGCTGCATACACAGGAAAACAAAGCTCCAAGTATACAAATCTGTGATAAGACCTGTGTTATGCTATGGGTGTGAAATATGGACCCTAACGCAAGCATCCGCAAATATATTGAATGCCTTTGAGCCATGGGTCCTGAGGCAAATAATCGGAGCGAAGCTAGACGGGGACTAATGGTGAATTCGATACAACCATGAGCTGTATGAAATTTTTGATGAACCGGAGGTCTCAATGATTGTAAGACTACGGAAGCTGCAATGGGCTGGACACATGAATCGTATGGAAGAACAACGAATACCCAAGAAGGTATTCGTTGGGAGAACTGAAGGCCGGTGGCCAGGGGGAAACCGCGGAAACGCTGGTCTGACTCGGTCGACGAAGACAGTACATCACTGCTCGGATTTCGGAATTGAAGGACGCGGTCAACGGACCGAGACAGTTGGAGGCACTATTCGCAGGAAGCGAAGGCCCGAGGAGGGCTGTGGTGTTCCTATGAAGTAGAAGAAGAAATTGATGATGAAAATGAAGCAGCGGCAGCAGTTAACCATAAATGCAAAAGCACGTAAGCAAAGATACAAAGCGAAAAACATTAAGGGAAGGAAAGGGAAAATATTACAATAAAAATCCTTTATTGCAGAACAAACAAGTTGGGTGGACAGAACTATGCTCATGTCAAGAGGGTTTTGTAATTAATCTACAATATGTAGATAGATAGAATGATTTAATTCAAAAAATACTTTTATGACATGTGTCAAGAGGGAAACGGGATGAGCGAGGAAAACGAAATAAATAAATCAGCAACCGTTACAAAGGATAACTTTATTTATCTATGGTCACGTATAATGCGTCTGGTTCTATCGGCGGTTCGTACACGACTCCCAGTCGAGCCATCACTACCTCCCCCTTCCTCATCGGTTGACAGCTCGGCTAGTCCTGACATTGAGCTCGTCCCGGGCTCACCTTCGTCCCCATTGTAATCGTCGTCTTCCAATTCGAGATGGAGTTGGCACCACGGTTTAAGTTTATCGCTCGTGAAGATGGATGGAAATAATCGCTTGGAGCGATCTTCATGTGGTAGTCCTTCAACAAGATATCTATCGTAGCGCAGAGCCTTCTTGATGCGGTATGGTCCACGATATCGAGGTTCTAGCTTTCTGGACTCTCCTGTTGAAGCTAGCGCATTTTCCACCACGACTAACTTCCCAGTTTGATGTGTTCGAGGATGACGATGACGTTCATCGAAACGGGCTCTCCAACGGCTACGCTCGGCTAAGATATTACTGGCCGCTTCTTCTCGTTTTTGACTCGTTGTTAATATATCGCTTTGCTCTTCAAATGATGATTCGTCGTGGAGAGCCAACAGTAAGTGGTTGTATATGACGTCCCTCAACGGAAAGTCGAACACTATCTCGTTTGGGCTGAATTTTGTAGTCGAGCTTTTCATAGTGTTGAAACTCCATTGCATCATTCTCATTAATTGATCCCATTTGTGGCGGTCGCTGGTTGATGTGCGAAGAAAGGTGAGGATGTTACGGTTGACCCTGTCGACTTGGCCATTAGCCCGCGGAGTGCGAACCGCAGTTTTCACATGCTCGATTTGATTGTCCCGGCAGTAACTTTCAAAATCCCTTGATGTGAATGCGGTTCCACGATCAGTGACGAGGCGTTTCGGCAAACCGAAGTATGACGTCATCTCGTTTAACATCTCGAGTACTGGTCTAGTCTTGGTGGCTCGAACGGCCTTGAGAATTACGTATTTGGTGAATGGATCTGAGGCGGCGATGATGTGCGTGTTACCCTTTGTGCTGCGCGGAAATGGTCCGAGATGATCAAAATGGAGGACACGGAATGGTATCAGCTCAACATCGTATATGTGTAGCTGTCCTTCCGGTTCTCCGGTGATAGTTTTATTGAAGCAGCATTGAAGGCACGAACTGATGTAAGCCTTCACATGGTTGCGCATGCAGGACAACCAAAAATTTTGCTGGATTCGTTGAATGGTTTTTTCCAATCCGAAATGACCCATATCATCGTGGTATAGTTTGATGATTCTCCATCGAATTGCACGTGGCACAACGAATATTGTTCGACCGTTCACAATCCGATATAAACGTCCTTGTTTAATCTTATATTCGCTTTTTAATTGCTTTGATTGCGATGAGAGCTGCACACCTTGAAGTATCTCGACGATTTTAACTATCTCGGGATCACCAGCTTGCATTGCTGCGACCCAATCTTCCGTTTTCGCTTCGATCACGAATATATTGTCAGCGACAACGGATACATCTCTGGGTTTTCCGGTAGGTGACCAGCTCAGGGCATCAACTTGAGGCATCGCGTTTCCTGCTCGGTGAACAATTTCATGGTCATATTCTTGTAACTTTAAGAACCATCTTGCCACACGAGGGATTAACGGCTTCGATGATTTCATGTTGCTTATGGCGGAACAGTCTGTTACTATGCGGAATCGTTTCCCCAACAAGTACATTCGGAACCGTTCGAGTGCTTCTACGATAGCGAGGACCTCCAGCTCGTAGCTGTGAAATTTTTGCTCGGCCTCGCTGCATGTTCGGTTGTAGAAAAATACTGGTTTCCAAACTCCTGCTTCCTTTTCCTGCATAAGTATGCCGGTGAGTCCCTTTGAGCTTGCGTCCGTATGCAGTTCGTGGCTCTTCATTGGATCGTATAAAACAAGAACTGGCTCGTTGCATGACACTCGCTTCAAATGTTGAAATGCCCCTTCGTGTTCATCGTTCCACAAAAAGTTCGGTTTTTCTTTCGTCTTGAGCAGGTTGGTTAACGGGCGGGCGATCATTGCATAGTCTTTGACGAACTTGCGGAAGAATCCGGTTAATCCGAGGAATCATCTGACTTCGGTTATGGATGTAGGAGCAGGGAATGAATTGATGGCTAACGCTTTTTCCATTCCGGGTTTCAATAGATCACCAGCGATTCGATGACCAAGAAATTACGTCTCCTTATCGAGAAATACACATTTGGATAATCGTAGTGTCATTCCGGCCTCTTGAAGTAGCTCGACGAAAGATCGGAGACGTTGGAGACCTTGCTCTGCCGTGCGACTCGGAATGACGACCTCATCGACATACGGCACGGCTCCGCCTGGCTTCATCCGCTTCATCCTTTTAATTATCTGCGACATAGCCTTTTGGAATACGGATGGCGCGTTCACGAGACCGAATGGCATAGAATTAAACTCATATAAGCCCTCGTGCGTAATAAATGCTGTGTACTTCTTGGAAGACTCCTCGAGAGGTATTTGATAGTAGCGTGCCATTAAATCCAATATAGTGAAAAATTGATTGCCCGATATCAATGCCAGTTGCTCATCCACAGAATGCATTGGGAAAGGCTGTTTAACGGTGATCGCATTGAGTGCTCTGTAGTCGACGCAAAGCCGGTCCTCTCCATTCGACTTTTTCACCAGAACGATGGGTGATGAATATTCAGAGCAGCTCGGTCGAATGATTTCGTGTTGAAGAAGTTCGCTTGTAATTTGACTGACAACCTCACGTTTAGCGAACGGAATTTTGTACGGTTTTTGGTTGATCTTGGTGTTGACATTAACTTCGATTTTCATTTGCGTATTTTTGCACCTTCCCAACTCCGATACATCGGTGGCGAAACATCCGGAGAATTCATCAATCAGTCTGTACAGGCTCCTCCGTACGTTGTCGGTTATTTCCGTTCCGATACGAATCTTATGAGGATTAATCTTTTCCAATAGACACATTCCGGATCTCATCACCAGCTGATTATTTGCAGCGCATAGTACATCTCGTCCGAGAAGCACGGAAGATGGGATGAGGTCATCATCGACGACGATGAGTTTCGCTGTTTGTGTGCACTCGTCTACGGTGACTTGGGCAACGATGTGTTGATTGCTCTCAGTTTCCCCACCTGCAAAGCCTTTCAAAACTATTGTGTCTCCGTTGATTATATGGCACAAATCACTAGCGGTATTCATTCGTACGAGTGACCGATCACTGCCTGGATCGACAAACGCATCCGTATATTTTCCGTTCAAGCGAATTTGTTTATGGCAAACGGACGGTTTGTCGTCTGAGATTCGACGGACGTTCGCTTGTTTTTGTTTCTCGGGGCACTGGTTGGTTGAGTGTGTCGTGCGAGAGTATGTAGCGCATCGTTCTCTACGTTGCGGCTGTGTGCAGTTGATTGAAACATGTCCGCTTCCCCAAAAGTTGTAGCACACTATCTCCTTCCGATGATTCACGCGATTACCATGCTTGTGTGCGCTTCCCGGCTTATTCGTCATCATTACATTGGTGTCGGTGACGCTCTCTCGATCATTTCGCTTATTCGGAACACTCTCGCGTCGTTCTGGCGGTTGCTGTTGCGTATTAGAAACAAACCTTCGTATGTCTGCGAGAAGTTCTGCGGTGGTTGCGAAGTCTACGCATGCAATTGAATTCTGCAGAGCGGTATGTCGAAGATTCGTACGTATGTATCGTATAGTGGTCTTCTAACTAACATTTCCATGACGGGCGATTGCACACATACGATAAGAAAAGTTTTCGAAAGATTCTCCGGGGTTTCTTCCGCTTGCGATTAATTTCGCATGTATTGTGGTTTCGTCGATGCCGTTTGGAAAATCTCTCTCCGGATCCATTGCCAGAGATCTCCACAATGTGTGTGGTTGTGGAAGGCTATCAAACCACACTCTTGCCGTATTTTTTAGTTTCGCGGGAAGAGCGAGAAGTATCATATCATCCTCCAAGCGAAAGTGCTTTGTAGCATGTTCATACGCGTTGTGAATTGATTTGACGTGAGCGACAATTCAGACAACGGATCGAACTCCGGCAACATTTCACTCACTTCACGGATCGTTAGTGTACGTCCGACAATGCGTGATGGTGTGGGTACTCTATTTGTAGGAGAAGGAGAGAATGCCGGTGCGGCTCCTGGTAGCACAATGATATTTGATGCGGCGGCGGTGCCGACGGCTGAGTCGGTCGATGACGATGTCGGGTTCGTATTCGACACCATCATAACATTCGATGGATATGGCGGTGGTATGATCGGCGGATCGACGGTTCGGCTATTATTGGCATGCATGTTGGCAGTAGTCGGTTGTTCGGTGGTAGATGTGTTCACGGTATCGGGCGGCTGGTTCGATTGTGTGCGAACCTCTGCAAGGTTTTTTAATAATGCCGTAATGGCAGCGATATCACTTTTTAGTTCGTTCAATTCCTTACGCGACACGGGGGGCACTGATTCGGTTGGGATTTCTTCTAATTCTATTTCTTCGGAACCCAACTCTTCACACACGCGATTGACCAGTTCGGACTCTGTTCCCCCGATCGATCGATCTAGCGATTGCAACAAGGCGCATAGCTGCTTTACGGTTAGCGAGTCTATTTGAACGGTAGGCATTTTTGGATGATCCCACTTCTGAAGTTGTCAAGAGGGAAACGGGATGAGCGAGGAAAACGAAATAAATAAATCAGAAACCGTTTCTAAGGATAACTTTATTTATCGATGGTCACGTATAATGCGTCTGGTTCTATCGGCGGTTCGTACACGACTCCCAGTCGAGCCATCAGTATCTCCCCCTTCCTCATCGGTTGACACATGTACTGCAAATATATTCTTGCTTTGCAAGAAGTTCATTTTAACCAGCCAACATTTTGTTCCAATATTATTAAAATCATTGACTGATCTGAATCTGAAATGTATTTTTGTTATTCATCTTATCTGAAAATTTGGAGAAGAATCAATCAAAAGTGTAGTGTCTGATTCGATGGGAAGCCCATGTAGTAGGAAAATCGTATATGATTGTTGTAATCGGAGGGAATTCAAATGCCCATAACGTCGATAATTGTAAGTTATAGAATAAAATGATATTTTAAAGAACTACTTAAATGGCTGAATTTATCTAATTTAATGATACTGATACAGTTTTACTGAAAAAAATATTAAATTCTACTAGGAAATGCAATCTCGTTCTCGAGATATCTTGTTCTAACAAGATCTGGGCTTTTTTTAGCGAAATTGATCTCGGACAGAAAACGGGCGAGATCTCGCGAGTTTAACGAGATTGCACTTGAGCATAAAAATGTTTCATTCGAAGCACGGAGTGACGTGGACGGAATTGCAATCTGTCGGATCGTTCGGTGCGCGGGTGGCAGCGGCCTGAGGTAGCGGTTGCGAGACGAGGTGTCTCTCAGATTCGTTCGTGCGTGCGATTAGTCGAAAATTGAGCCAGCGTGCAGCGCCATCAGCGCACATTTGTTTTCTTTACTAATATTTGTTGCTAGCTTACGTGATTGAGTTTGATTGTATCCGAGTATTTTTTTGGTTATTTTTGCAAAAAAAAAACTTCTTATGTGATTTACGAGTGGAGTAACGAACGATTTCAGCGAAGACAGTTTATAAAGATTATGAGATTGTGCCAGAAGTATAGAAATACTTTTTGAGAGCGGAAAATGGATTGAGTGCTAAGTTCAAACTTTATAAGAAGATTCTTTAAACCAAAGATCGATCTTCGCGTGGCTTACATGTGCATTTGAAATTGATTCATAAGCTTGACATGAAAACGCAGAATATCATATTTCCCCCGCCGTTGGCTTTGGCGCCACCATCATCAATTACTGGGGCTACTAATCAAAACATGGAATTAGTAACAGCATCCGCATCTACGTTGAATGTTAGTCCAGAATCACCAAGTTGAAGATACTTCTATGGAGAAAAAAGTATCCAGAATGGTAGCCAAAGATGGGCTGCCTTATCGTGTTTTCTGCACTTCCAAAGATATGAGAGATCTCTTTAATTCTTCGGGACACAAACTGTCTATGTCCCCAAACACAATTAAACTTATAGTTATGAATTATAGCATGACATTGAAAATGAAAATAATGCGTGAACTGACTCAACTGAAGGAGACTGATCACCGATTTACGCTAACATTTTATGAGTGGACTTCTTCTACGAACAAGCGATACATGAATGTACCCGTAGACCAAAAATGTGTCGGTAATGCTCTGTTTTGCAGCTTGTGGCTGATTCGCGTCTTTGGAAGTATTCTGCTGAAAGTAGTGTCAATATTTTGAAAAAACAGTTAATCGAATTTGGCCTTATTCTGGAAAAAGATAGTATCAATATTACTACAGATGGGGCAACTGTGATGAAAAAGTTGGGTCGATTGATATCACTTTCACATCAGCTCTGCTATGTCCATGGAGTTCAACTTGGCATAATAGATACTATTTATAAAAAAACAAACTGATGTTGAGGGACCTGTGATAGAATCTGAAAATGAGGAAAACGACGATGAGATTCCTTTGGGAATGGACAAAATTTCTAGCACAGGCTCAGACTCAGAAGATGATGTTTTTCATTGCATTATGCCTTGAATGGAAGTAGACCCAGATACAAAACATGCGGGTATTATTGAGGAAGTTAGGAAATTGGTGAAACTTTTTAAAAGATCACCTATTAAAAATGATACTCGGTAAATATACGTAAAGCAAGACTTTGGAAAAGATATTAAGCGAAACTTGATAGCAAAACTCGATGGTCGAGCCTAGCAGACATGATTTCTACATTTATTAGAATCAAGCTGTGTGTCAACAGGGCTTTGATCGACCTCAGCCTGGAAGGTGATCTGAACTACTCTTTAAATTCGGAAGAACATGCCGTTTTAGCGAACTAAGACAAGGCATTTCAACCTATAAAACTGGCTGTGGAGGTGTTATGTCGTCAAGATACAGACTTGGCTATTGCAGAAATAACACTTAGATTTATGATTCGCAAACTGGAAGAGCTTAAAGCTCCATTGGCAGAAAAACTAGCTGGTTTCTTGAGAAAACGCATTGTTGAGCATCGGATGAATTTGACAGCATGCAGATAAAGAAGTATTTGCGAAAGAAGAAGCAATTAAATCACTTCCAAAAAACGTGATTCGAACTGAAATTAAGTCACTTATAGAGCGTTTGCATCCGCAACACAGTCTGACTAATTCATAGACACAGACAACTTCAGATCCATCTTTGTCGAACGCATCAACATCAGCTACCACCGCTAACGATATAGCTAAATTTGATGATGACGATAATGAACCGCTTTCATCTCTTTCAGAGACACGCAAGAGTGTTTCATTGCAAGAAGAACTTCAGGAAACATTGACTGCTGGGTTCAAAGAACCTAGAGATAGAAAACTAACAACGATTTCTCTGGAGGCATTTATCAAAAACGAAATGAGTTGATACGAGTCCAGAGCTCAAAAGGTAAACTTTCACAGTTTGGGGATAACTGCCCGAGATCTGTGGTTCCAACTAGCGTTGAATCCAAAAGAGCCTTCTCAGCGGCTGGTTATCTGGCCAATATAATATCGCAGCTTCATAGTCAACTCAACTTAGATAATAAGTTTCATTTTTTTTAACTTCTCGTTGTTTTGTTTGTTGTAAAAGAACTGTTTTATTACTAAAAGATTTATGTTTGATATTAGAAGAGACAACTGGTTATTTCTTTCATTTATTATTTGAAAGATACCTACGTCAAAGTTTACTACTCAGAAGTTTATATTGTCCAAAGGCAACAAATACCTCAGAAATCAAAATTCACTCAACTCTGTTAATAATGGTATGATTTGTAAATTTTACATTTTGCCCCTAAAATCTAAACGGTGCCCTGAAACTTCTTCTTGATATAAGACCCTTATGCCTACAAAATTTCATGGAAATCAAATCATAACTAAGTGAGCTATCGCCATCTCAATTGTATGCAATTACAAAAACAATAATACATGTTGATAGTTAATATACATTTCAATTCGACCAAGGCACTCTTATTTTTTCGGAATTTCATGAAAGTTTAAGGAATAGTAGTTTACTTGAATATGTACAAAGAGCCGAGCATTCAGAAAAATTATTAAATATGGTGTTATGGAGAATTTGAGATGGTAGCCAACTTAACCATCACTTAAACACGACCACTGGGAAACGTGGTACGAAGGATGCATACTTGAGCCAGACTAGGATAGGAAACTTAACCATGTTTTGTACATAGTTCTAGTAAAGTTAAGAAAATAATAAATTCTAATGTTAATGTTTACAATAGAGTAGATTTTAATTTCCTCAAGTTAGATAAATGCAGCTCAACTTAGTTTAGTTAGGCTTGACGAAGTTCACGATACCACTCCCGTATGTGCACGGTTGCTCCACAACGACATCATCTGTGATCAACAACTGCGGAAAGAACGAGTCAAAAGGATGTGTGAGAGGCAATCATCGTAGGAACCGACAAGATGAGGAACTTCATCGCAGCTACTACAACAAAAATCGTTTGGAGGACAAAAATTTAGTGAGACACCATTTATGAATGTCAGCGACAGGGACGTTCACGACAATATTGTCACCATCAAAGGAAGCGTTCAACTTAAAGTCGGCAATAATTGCTTCGAGGCGATAATTGCTACGACGACAAAGTTCTGGAAGTATACTGAGGTAGACAAGGAGATGTGATATCTGTGCCTAATAAACATCAACTTATCGTACATGAACCGAAAACGAAAGTGGATTTAACAAAAATTTTTGGAAAATAATCGATTCCTTTTGCACTATGCCTTTGATGATAATTGCAATAATCGAATCGTATACAAATACACGGCTAAGCCTTTAGTACAGGCAATATTTGAAGGCGGTATGGCAACATGCTTTGCTTATGGTTAAACAGGCTCCGGAAAAACGCATACAATGGGCGGTGAATTTGATGGAAAAACGCAAGACTGTAAAACTGATATTTACGCTATGGCCGCCGCTAAAACATGTTCTCAACTTCCTAGATAGTCCACACTATAAACATGTGAATGTGGTTGTGTCGGCTAGTTTCTTTGAAATTTACAGTGGGAAGTTTTTCGATTTTCTATCGGACAAACAGAAATTACGGGTTCTCGAAGACGGCAAACAGCAAGTTCAAGGCGTTGGTTTGACTGAAGAAGTGGTAGATAATGTAGATAAAGTGTCGAAATTGATTCAGCAGAGAAATAGCGCTCGAACATGGGGACAGACATCTGCCAATTCAAATTCATCACGTTATCATGCAGTTTTCCAGATTGTGCTGCCGATACGTCGTCAGACAATTGACAGACACATATGAAAGGAGCAGAAATCAATAAATCTCTATTGGCACTTAGAGAATGCTTTCGTGCCCTGGGCAAACAAAGTACGCATTTACCATTACGAGTATCCAAACTACCCCATATGCTTCGAGATTGATTCGTTGGGCTTTTTCACACGGGAATGGTACGCAACCATAGTCAAACCGGTTTCGCGCTTACGCCCTTATGTTTACACGTTGCATAGTTCAGCCAACGTATTTTTGTATACGATACACGTCTTGCGAGTGTATGTGTCAAAAGGATCATTTGATCGTTAAACATCGCGCGGACAACATGAAAGCGAAGACAGAGAGATAAGCGATTGAGAATTAATGTTTTAGCCTTGAATTGTGCACGAGGTAATAAAAACTGGAACGAAAAATGTATTTTATGATTGTTAAAGTTTGTCGGATTTATTTGCATCCTCCGTATTTTTCCGCTTTTTGAAAAATATATTCCAAATTTGAATATCTTTTTTAGTCGCATATTTTTCTTGATGTGTTGTATACTTGCTTATTATAATGTGATTCTATGAAGATTATGCGTACTGTTAATTTTCTATAGATTCACAATAGGCAATTTAACTTGATTGAAATCGGGATATTCGTTGTGTTGTTTCCTGAAATTGAACATGGCCACCGCTTTTATAAATTTATTAAATGACGCGTAGCGTCTCGCGTTCACGCATCCATTTTCGCACGCAAATTAAGGAAAGACAATCGTTTCATGACGACTACCTTCTTTACCGAATGTTCAATTCGGAATGATTGCCGGCGTTTGTATGAAATTTCCCCCACCAAATGATCAACAAAATGCGTTTGTGTATGTGCGTTACGCTCGTTCACCCTAAAAAATTTTGGTGTGTTTTTACCATCAGGTTCCCTCAATGTCTCTCACTCTTCTTGCCCATATAACTTGTTTAACGCTCACTTTTTACGCTGCGTCTGAAAAAGCCCATTGGTGAAAAGAGTAAAACTTGCACGATTGCAATGATTTCACCTGGACTGAGTTCATGCGAACATACATTGAACACGCTACGTTATGCTGATCGTGTTAAGGAGTTGGTGGCGAAATCAACTCAAAAAAGCGTCAAGACGAAGTTGAACAGATGGAAAGTGACAATCGCAAAAATGGGCAATTAACAGAAAATGAACTGGCGGATCTGAGATCACTAAGCGAACATGATATGTCAGATGAATGAGTCAATCAACATGCTGCAACATCCGATTTGCAACAAACAGAAGAAATTGTCGTAGAACAGTACAAAGCCATTAATGAATTTCTGATGCGCTTCTTACCAGAGTGTCGAGATCTCCATAAGGTAACAAATTATGTTGACTACGATCAAGATGCATACTGCAAACGCGACGAGGAAATGTTCACCCAAGTTGCTGATATAGCGATGCAGTGTCGTGATGCTATGGCCGAATTCCGATCAAAATTAACGCAAGAAGAAATGCGTATCATACTATTTAGCCCGGTAAACGTTAAAACTTTTTTCCAAAAACAAATACTTCACACTCATCCCCAATTCCTACAATTATAATAATTTTTTATAATTTACGCGATTGCACTCTTAGCCAATGGGAACAGAAAGGAAAAAAATACCACTTTTTTTTATTAAATATGATTCCCATTGACCAGTAGTAAAACTGAAGATAAATCATAAAGCTAAATAGTTAAGGACAACAGCTTATTTTCGAATTATCTTGAAACAATATTGGATTTTCAGGTCATTTAGAAATCTATTAGCCCAAAACATGGCAGAACTTGGCAAACGTCAAATGTCCGTCGCAGTGACGATTCCGAAAAAATATCTACGACTCCGAATTTACGGGGTACGCGAAACGTTTGTACGTTTCCCCTTCCCCCTTCCCAATGCTGATAAGGCAATTTTAAGACCTGTCTTGAAAATATCTCATTAAGACCTTTCCAATAACACCCTACTCGGCTACCAATGGTGAAGAATTTTTTTTTGAACGGCTACCTCCTTATACGAGGAGCCCCACTCAACCCCGTTTGAAAAATTTACCCACACCAAAAGTTTCAAGTAGTCACCACTTCTGACCTTTCAACAAAGTTTCATGGCTGTAGCTTCTTAAGTTTCGGAGAAAAAGTGCTGTGACATACAGACGGACAAACGGACGAGGAGACAGACATAGGTCATGATTACAATAGGGTTTTGTATTTGAGTACAAAACCATAAAAAGGAAAATTACAATAAAGACGAAAGCTGGTATATTCCAATTAGTTGAAACATCGTGAGAAATCAAAACAAAAATCACTTCGAATTCTAGTGCCAAAAAGCTAGCGTGTTTCATCACATTTCAATAACTCCACAGCAAACAGTTCCAGATAGCAAAACTTGTAGATACCCAGGGGATTCAGAAGATTTTCTGGTGTTCTAGCCATTTATCCAGTGTAAACGTCAGGAAATATTCTCAATCTTCAGCTATATCTTGATCTGAATGCGATTATTTTCAAAAAGAAACATTTTAAAAAAAATATTACAGCATTTTTCAAGTCGATTAAATCTTGAATTGAAAATATGTATATATTTGTAGAAGTTTAATCATTGGCTTGAATGATAGTTATAACCATACTTGCTAAACAAGTAACAATTCTGGGAATAATTTTTCTGCTTTTATTAGCAGCAGTATTTACCAATTGCAAACATATAATTACACCCTAAAAGCTTACCTTTTACAACTTGATTGAAATAATTTCCCATGTAACGACCTCTAGACTGTAGTAAGCTTAATACCAAGCCTACAGAATTCCACTTGAAGTGAGTTACACTGTTTTATTAAAAGTTCTACGCTTCTTACACAAAAATAATTCTATAGCATTATAACTCCAGAATCGTTGATTGAATACCGCGAGCAACAAAACTGAAATCAAAAAAGATGCAATATTGCTATTTTCCATTTGCATCGTGTGCTCCACATCTTTCCTTTCTTACTCCATCATGCTTTGGTCAGAATATTCAATGTGATATGAAACTAGTGGAACATGAACAAATGGATGAGTTATTTTTAAAGCCGGTTTTGTCAAATGGACATAGGACGAAAAACTATTTTCAGTCCAACCAAGTGCGAACGGGTGAAAACAGAACGATTAGAATTGTTTACGTTACCTTTTCCTGATCAGTGGATTTTTTATGATCTTTTTATGATTTGCCTTTTGGACTCTATTCTAGATTCGGTGGACCATATGGAAAACCACATATTAATTTTAAAATAAAATAAATAACACGACACTGAGTTACCTTACAATAAAGTTGGTAAAATTTGGGCGGGGGGATTATTTTTTGTGATAGGGAAGTGAATGCTATTTATGCACAGAGTGTGGGACTCCCATGCGCGACTGGACTACCCACTAAACACCTCCCCTGTCAACCTGAGAACCCAGCCTGGAACCGTTTGACACATTACTTCGGGCTAGGTCTCGTTATGTTACGCCGTGGGGCGCCTTCAAGCTGGGGGTTCCTTTCCTAGTGGGAGGGGAGAGGGGAAGAGGAAATGCCAGAAGAGCGATCCCACAGCCTCAGCGTCCCGGCTGCTGTGAGTCCCTTTTATATTTTAGGATTGCCCGAGCATAATGTGCCACCTGGTTCCATTTGTCAACCCATTCGAGCATCACCGCAACTACATTATCTGGAGTAAGCTCTCCCGTCTCCTTGTAGAGTTCCCTTCGCAGCCTGACCCATTTTGTACACGCAAAAAATGTGTGACAGGCATTGTCCTCCTCTCCTGGGCAAAACCGACAGTCGGGAGACCGTGACTTACCGATCTTGTGCAGGTAAGACTGAAAACACCCGTGCCCGCTCAAAAGCTGGGTCAGATAGAAGTCAGTCTCACCATGCCTTCGATTTAGCCACGGTCTCACGTCCGGGATGAGGCGCGCAGTCCACCTTCCCTTCATACGATTCACCCAAGACGGCTGCCAATCGTTGAGCGAGCGTTGTCTCTCCTCGCGGACAACCATCTCCCTCGCATCCTCGTTTCGGCGCAGGTAAATAGCGCGGCGCTCTCTAGCAAGGAGGGCGACAGGTATCACGCCTGCAATCACTCTCACCGCCGAGTCGGAGACTGTTGCATACGAAGGTGCAATTCTCAGTGCTCTCTTCTCTGTACCTGTGCCAATCGTTTTCGTTATACCTCCTTGCTGAGAGCGTCGCCCCATACCGCTGCTCCATACAGTAGCACTGACCCTACAGCACTCATCAAGAGGCGTCTTCTTGATGGGCTGGGTCTCCCTACATTGGCCATAAGTCGACTCAGAGCCGATATTCCCGAAGCTGCCTTCTCAGCCGTTGCCCTGATTTGCTCAGAAAAACTCATCTTCGAGTCGATCAGTAGCCCCAGGCACTTCAGCGCTGGCTTCAATTCGATTTGATGTCTCCAATACTGATCATCCTTACTCTAGGGACTCTCTTTTTTGTCAAAATGACCACTTCGGTTTTCTCCAGTGCTAAACTGAGACCACGAGCAGTCATTCAGTCCCTCACTCGGTGCATTAGAATACCTAGCCTAAGTTGCGCTTGTTCAACGGTACGTCCAGCGACCAGAGCCGCAACATCATCCGCATAGCCGACCAAGCGCGACTCATCTGGCATCTCAAGTCTCAGCAGCCCGTCGTAAGACACGTTCCACAGGTCCGGACCAAGGAAAGATCCCTGGGCAACACCCGATGTAATTTCCATCGTTCGTTGGCCCTGTGTCGTGTCGTAGAGCAGGCTTCGGTCCTTTAGGTAGTTCCTCATAAGCCGCATCCGTTTCTCATGCCAATCAATGGTAGAACGTCCTGCTCTAAAGCCATACTGCCGAGGAGATAGGTCCCCAGCAGCTCGAATCGCGTCAGTGAGTCTTCCCTTGGTGAGTTTCTCTAGCACTTTCCCAGCCGTGTCTAGCATGCATAACGGGCGGTGTGCAGACGGCGATCTGGGATTTCCCTTCCCCTTGCTGATCAGCACGAGCCTCGCCACCTTCCATCGTACCGGGAAAACCCCGTCCCGTTGCTTTGCGTTGAATGTGCTGAGCAGCAAGTCAGGACAATGATTAGAAACGAGCCGCAACACCTCAGCTGGAATACCATCTAGACGTGGATCCTTCCTCGCTTTCAATGAGAGGACTGCCTCCTCCAGTTACAGCTGTGTGAAGAGTGGGCACTCTTCTGCTTTTTCACCATGGACAGCGTCAACACGGACGGGATGGGCAGGGAAGAGTCCTCGCACTATTGCGTCCATCTTTTCCGCGTCACGTATACAAGGCTTCCGTAGGGCACCAAGTTTCCCCATGAGCAGCTTGTAGCCAAGGCCCCACGGATCCTTGTGTTGCGAGTGAACACATAAAACATGCTCGGAATAAACTGTTTCTCGTCAGATTCGATGCGGATGCTGTGAGTCCCAAAGCATGGATTCCAAATAAGACAACCATATTCAAGGAGGGAGCGCACAAATGAGGTGTATAGAGTCTTGGTGACTCTATACACCTCTTTGGCACGACGTTTTATGAAACCAAGCTGCTTACATGCCCGAGCAAGCATTGCATCGTATTGAGAATCGAAATTCAATTTTCTGTCCAAAAGAACGCCCAGGTCTGAGATCTGGTAAACTTTTTGAAGTAGGGAATTGTTCAGGTTTTAAGTGTGCTCGAATAGTGAATTCTTTCTCAAGAAGCTTGTAACATAACATTTTCCAACATTTAGATGAAGTCTGTTATCATTGTAGCATTTCAATAATGAATTTATTTTTGTCTGCAGAAAATTAGCCTCAGAATCGGAACTCTCCGTGTGGTATAGTTTGAGGTCGTCGGCATACAGACGATAAGGTATGTCACTTAAAATTGCAGGCAAGTCGGAAACGAAGGTCTTGAATAAAAGGGGACCCAGCTGACTACCTTGTGGCACTCCGGAAGAAGCACTAATTTCTTTTGGAGAAGTGCCCTGAAATTTTATAAACTGTGTTCGATTATTTAGGGATAATGTAATCTTACTCATTATGGACCCAGAGATACCAAACCTCAGAAGTTTGGAGATCAAAATTCCATGATCGACTCGATCAAATGCTTTGCTGAAGCCTGTATGAAAAATTTCAATCTGGTTACCTTGGTCCATTTTGCAGAGAATAGTTGTAGTAAGAAGCATTAGATTGGTAGTAGTTGATCGACCTTTGCGAAAAATATGCTACTGCTTGCTTATTTGTGGCTCAACCAGCGTAGTTTTCGAACCATTTCGGAATAGCTGAAAATATGGCAATACCTCTGTATTTTGTTATAGACCGCTTATCACCGCTTTTGAAAATTGGACTTAAATGCGAAGACTTTGTTGCGAACAACATGCCAACTGAAACCTTACGTTTTTTTTCTTGACACTTTATCTACTTGAAATTAGTAGACTGGAAAAAATATAAATTTTTTTTGACAAGAAGAAAAAAATAAAAGAAAGAGAGTTGGAAGAAAAAAGTTTAGTCAAGCAATAGTCAAGCCAGAAAAAGTTTCTTTTTCATTAGACTTATTTGTGTGGCTGCAGGAAATTCAGTCAGAATTGAATGAAGTTGCAGATTTTGAAGAAAAGGAAGTGGAATATTCGTGAATTGTTTAACATCATCACTTCGCGGAAGCAGAAGCGGGAGCTGTTGAAGAAATCAAAAGAGAAATAGATCGATGTGCAGTCATCTAGTCAGTAGGCAGCTGTTGATTTGGTTGTCGAGGAAGTGAGAATAGACGGTTGTGCGAAAGTGAATCCTGCGGCCGGGCTCAACTACCAAATGACGATGTTGTACTTCGGCGATTTGCATCCGGACATCACGGAGGCTCAGCTTTTCGAAAGGTTCTATGTAAAAAATATGATAACTAATTTAAATTAAAAATCGTTTTAGATTATAATTGTGTGAGAAAAGACTGAATATCAAAATACAAAAAAAAGAACAATTGAGAAAGAGATAATGACGGACATAAGTGTGGTGCAGTTCAGTTTTATAAAGAACATTGTACGAAAATAGAAAACGTGAACAATAAATGCCAAACCGAATCTTAATAAAAAAAACAAAAACAAAAACGTAAGTGTTGAAATAACTATAATTGTGTTTCGTAAATTTACTCGCGACGGAGTGAAATCAAATTTTTGAAATTTGAATTTGTGTGCTTAATAAAAAAGAGAAAACTTAAAAGTATCAATTGGAGAAGGGACAAGTGATAGTGATTCATAGTTTCGTCATTTATCGTTGGAATTTTCGGGTAGAACGCGTTTCGATTTGTGAGGAAACGCAAAGAAATCAGCAAGACAAATAATTCAAATTGGATAACAGAAGAATAAAACGCAGCATTTCAAAAAAAAAAAAAAGAAATTATACAGTGAATCAACGGATTCCTGGTTATACTATTAGCGTACTATTGTCGCATAAATTAAAATTAATTTACGATTGGGAGTTCGATTTGAGGAAGCTCGTTTCTGTTGGTTTCGATTTCCATGTCTGTGTGGCGTTTATAACAGCAGTTCCACAGTCAATGAGTCTCGTTCGTGCTGAAGAGGAGTGAGGAGTAGCAAAGGCGTCGAACCATTGATCCTTCAATAGCAGTAGTATTTGAATTTAATTTTTTTTTGTAAATTTTCTTCATTCATTGAACTAACTTTTTTTGTGTAATTTCTTTTTTTTTCAGTTTCCCCGCTCTTTACCAGTTGCAGAGCGCTCTTCGGCCAGGAAAGGGTAAGTCAAGTATTTATGAACTTCTTTGATAAAAACAAAATAAAAAAAGGGTAGTTTTAGTTATACGCATATGAATTGTTGAATATTTTATTATAATAGTTTTATTTACATATCTATATATTGTTTTTTTTGTGATTAATTAAATATTGAATATATATATATTGTAATGATGAAATAATTTGTTTTTTTTTTCGTTTTTTCGGAATGATCTTTCCCTCCTGATATTTGTTTTTTTTATTTCAAGTAAGGTGGCCCAGCATGGGCAGAGGGTACCCCGGAGAGAACCACGACTCGGCTGAGTGCTAGCCAGCCTCAGATGCCACCCCGGGTGAAACATCCCTCTGGCGATTTTTAATGTCTGCGACTGCGGTGTGCACCGTGGCTTCGCAACAACTTCCAATCAGAGGAAAAAGCTCCTCGTGATAGAGACACGTTAAATAGGATAAGATACACTCAAAAAGAAATCTAGGAGGAAGAGAATCAGGTCTGGGTCCCATGTTAACATCAGGTTTTTTAATAGCGTTCACGATGTCTTCACTAGATAAACTCATTTCATCAATAAATGGTGCTGTCCTTGTGTTGCGAGTGAACACATAAACCATGCTCGGATATATTCCCGCTTCATAACTGCAATAGTAGCGAGCAAACAACACCTATGTACTCGCACTTCGCCAATGAAAATTATCCATAGAACCACATGCGCAAATAAATAAGCGAGCAGTTAAGTAAACGAGAAAGTTCAACCCGCAATGATATTTACATCATGAACGGACGGGGTGCTTCAAAGAGAGGTAAGCAGAAACGAAAACCGAAAGTTCCGGCATAAACACTCTTTCGCTCAATGTCCCCAGTTTCGCGATTTCACCTCGAGAGATCGTGGGAAAGCCGAAAGCTTAAGCTGAACGCACTCTTTCAAAGTCGAAAGCTTAAGCGAAAATCACTCTTTCGCTCAATTTCCCCAGTTTCACATATTCACCAGCCGAGCAAGTGAGACGAAACGGGGAGGAAAAACTTTCGTGGAACGAGAGCGCACGTGTTCGGCTACTCAGCACCTTTAAAGAGAATTTAGGTTGAAAGCTCACGAAAGAACAGTATTTAAAGATCTTGGGCAAAGCATTCGAGTCAGTCTTGTTCAAATCCAAAAGGGAGCGTGCTGCTACCCAATTACCATTTAGACGGTTTAAGTATTCACGATTAAAAGTTCAGCCGAAGATATTGTCCAGTGTTCAACGAAGTGGTGAGGGGTGAGGTGTTGGCTTGCGCCGCGATCCTCAACCGGCATTTTGGCGTTTCACGCCGTATGGCCACCCCGAACCATCAATACGACAAGTTGTTTCCCTCTTCAGGCTGGCTGATAGGTAGAAGTTTAAAATAATTAACTAAGTGGAAGTGTAATTGATAAGTTCAATTGTGGCTGAATGTTTAAAAAAATGGATAGTGTAGTAAAATTCATTCTCTAAAATAAACTCTCGTATTTTGTTGTTCTAGTTCAAATGGATAGAGTAGCAGGTAAGTGATGTTACAGCGAGTTCTTTCCCCGGGAGCCTTGATGATGTATATTGGATACACATCAAATGAGCTACCAGTTCATACCAGTATACATAGGGTATACTGGTTATGTAACACTTGTTGATGTTGTTCACTAGGTCTTGCCAGCAGCGAGCCTTGATACTGTTGATCAGTTTGCGATGGCATTTCCTGGCCAACTTATATGCTGCCACCTGGTTGCATGCCTCGTCACGGTTCCGCGCCCGCTGAGCCTCACGTTGAAGCTTGTGACACTTCCTTCGCTTTTCAGCAATTTGAGTTGACCACCAGTACACTGGGGGCTTGCCGTGCCGGCGGAGGATTGTATCTGAGTCTCTTATCCTCCACTGGCTGCAGCCTTGCCTGAATCCCAAAGGAAAACTTTGAAGCACGAATGAATTTTTAAATTTCAATTTACGAGTATGTAACTGTAATACGGCATGTTTCAAAATTCATATTATCATTTGCTTCGAGTATATTTAAAAGTATTCAAAATACTGAGATAACTTATTTAATCCTGTCAAGGTTGTTGCTTTTGCAACTCCGTTATAAAGTACAATACAATTATTTTCATGAATTTTTGTATCAAAAAAGAATTTAATTAACTTTCACTGTAGTCAAGTTTTCTAATGAAATGGAATGATGCTCAAGCAATTGATGTAAGAGACTCAAACGACGTGGCGCAGCTGGAAAAGATTTAGCTCGTGATTTGTACATACCTATAAACTTCTATAACCAAAGCTTTTAACTTCGATTATGATGCAAGCAATAAATGGCCGGCATTCAATAGAAATAATGTAGACTCAGACTCAATTCCAGGAAAACCATCAATTAATTCAAAGAAACGTGCTTTCAGTTCAGTACATATTATGAGTTGTAGAATTGAAATAGGTCGAGCATGTTTTACAAATCCAGTCAATACCATCGACTGTAATTACCAAGTTCCAGGAGATAAAATTAATAATTAAGTGGAGCATTATACATAACGAGCAACATCTAAAAAACGTTAAAAATCGTCGGTATTATATTTTTTATATAAACTCTGGATCAAACTTAAATGCGAGCTCATCAATTCAAGACAATATTGGTACAACATGTATGTTGATTCATCTTACAACGGTTCACCAACTCATATTACGCTTGTTATCCTCATTTCCTTTACTTAGGAATGTCTGCTTCTGTCTAGTGAATTGCTCCGAGCTAAGCATCGCATTCACTAGAAGAAGGAATCAAATGCACTCTGGATTCTCATCATTTGCTTCCCACGTGTGTTGTACATTAATTATCCTCGAGCAGGACGAGATCTGTAGATTTACTACAGATGCACAGCCAATTCGATACCAATCAATGGGCAAAAGGAAATCTAATTTAACTCACATCCTTGTCGAATGTTTTGAAGAAAACGTTTGCATTTATAGGTTTATCCCGGGGCTTTCTAGTGGGAACGATTTATCAAACCGGATCTTAATATCTGTTAAACTCCAATCAAATTCATTCGTTGCAGTGGGGACGGATTCCACAAATCAGGTGCTTACACGGATTCAATTCAATACCGTTTCAATTAATTATCTCTCTGTTGTGGGGTACTTGTTGGCATTAAAGCGTATTACCTTATACTACATAATGAGTTTTGGTCGCTTCCGTATTTGGCTACTCGAGACACAAGGACTTGCATGGAGCTCGAGAAATCATGGCCCGAGTTGAATGAAAGGAATTTAAAAGGATGTTGACTTGTCGCCAAGTTAAAAGTGTGCACTCGAAAATGCAAATACTTCGTGATTTCGCATTTGCTTTAACTTCTAGCGTTGAACCCTGCTCCTTTCTATCAAGGCAGTGACTTTAGTCTGAATCTTTCCTTTATTTGCCACATCCCCTTCTATTTTTCTTAAGTATTCGCTCGTGACTGGAGCAAGGAAGTTTAATTAGGTTTACACAACAACTGGAACGATTCTAGCGAGTTCTCGGCAGTGCTCCTTCAGGTCGAGCGCCGCATGGTATAATGGCGAAAATTCTCACCGTTTGCTTCTCCAGTATGCATGCCGAGTCGATTCTAATATAGTGTGCGAATCCAATTTTCATGCCGTAAAATCAGAGAAAATAGAGTACAATTTCCACGTAGCACGTAGAAAGACAATATTTTCCAGTATGGATATGCATTGTGTTTTCTCATGAGTCGCTTCTGCCGTGCTCACGACAAAACAGAGTATCATTGCGAAACGCTCGTAGGTGAAAAGTGCTGGGAAATATAGTGGAAAAGTTTAACTAGCAAGCGCGAATATTAGACGCTCGGCAGGGAAGGAATAGGGTCGTTGGATACTTGAAGTGCGACTAGATATTTCTGCAATATGTCACTTGTTTGTTGAAATATTGCTACCACTTTTCTGTTCATATAATGTCGCATTTATGAAAATTGAAAATTGTTTGTTTTCCTATGAAGTTAAAGAGTTTTTGAAGTGTTTTCATGTTATTCTATATAATTGCCAGTATCTCTATTTTAATTTAAAGTTAATTAAATTTAGGAAATATTTTATTGCCCAAAGGTGTTATCTTAAGCGTTTTTTCAATAAGTGTTCGTCTTGTGTTCCCAATTCGACCAGAATATTGGAAATTTGAGGGAAACATGTATAAATTTACAGTTTTTAAATACACAGCTTCATATTTTACATTCGTTCATGGCATGTATGCAGAAAAATTTTCCACCCCGGGCTTGTAAGGGTTTTTGCTCGATAAATTCACGAAAAAAATCAAAAACCCTTCAATTTCGAAACACTGAGAAAAATAAAGTATGAAATCAAAGTTTTTTAACTTGAAATTAAGCATTTTTTCTCTTAAATTTTGCGCAAAATACCCCCATATTGAAGTCAAATGCCTAAAGTGTTTATTTTTAAAGCGTTGAAAAGTCTTGGAAATATATACATGATATTTTGAATTGAAAGTATGAAACTATAAAGTCAAAAAGAATAGTTACTTGGTCTAAAAGTATGAAACTTTAAAGTCAAAAAGAGTAGACACTTGATTCAAAAGTACTATCATTTCAAAATAAAACCTCCTTAGCTATTTAAATTAAAATGGAAGCAAACTTGAACCAAAACGAATATCCCTTGAAAACCAAACCTCCTGGCCATTGTCAAATTTTAAATTATTTATTATCTATAAAGGAGCGGTTCGGATTGAATACTCGTCCTAGAGCTATTGAAATGTTAAATATAGAAACTGGATAGCGTAGAAAAGTGGTAATTAATAAATAACAGTAAAAATTTTGATTCATGGTTAAAAATGTTTATTAATTCGCGGGTATATTAATGAGATAACATTTTCAAATAGAATTAAAATCACACAAACAAAATAATTCGATTTAATTCGATGCAAAATAGTTTTTTAATCTTATTAATTCCATAGTGGAATTTATATGATGTTTTTCCAATGGTGGACTATTGAAATCCACTAACTTCATAATTTTTTTTAACAATGGTTTTGATATTGAATATGATGCAAAATGGGATACATAATTGATTTCGTACTCTTGCACAATAACAAAACAGAAATTTTCTTTATTTATGATAAAATCTAATATTTCATATACATTATTTTTGCATTCAATTTTGCTTACAAAGTCTTTTACAGTATAGGAGGTACCTAAAAAGTTAACATTTTTAGCATAAATACTGCCTTCCTTAATAAATCCTAGAGCTATATAACTCTGATCTTTTTCTGCTGAACTAAAATTCTCACTCACTACCAGTTTTTCAAAATAAAACCCGTTTTGAAGCAAATTTTTTGCAAATTGTAGAGCTGCTTTTATTGACAAAGATAGAGGAACATTTAGACGAGAAGTTATACTTGTTGCATATTTTTTATATATTTGATGAATGGATTTAAGACGGTAGCTCCAAATGTGTTTTAAAGGACCACATTTACGCAAAACACCAGGGTAGTGAACTAAGTTATGATGCTTTAACTTTAGAGTGTCCTTAAATAATTGTTGGTACAAACGATTATGCTCTTCGATAAGATTACCTAATTTTTCCAGGATTTCCTCATCAAAGAATGGCAGTAAAGTTATGTCGATTATTTCAATGAATAATAAAATAAAATTATATACTTCATCATTTTCAGGAATAATTTCTCCGATTATTAAAGGGAAATAATGAAAAAGTGTTTGCATTTCACGACTCGTCAACCTAAAATTTCCACTTTTAATGTGCGTTGCTTCTAGGGGACGACTTACATTTTTCATTTCCGATTTACTATAGTTAAACATTTGTTTACGGTAATTAAATGTGTCTAAGGTAAATATTTTTTTTGCATAAATAAAATACTGCAAGGCTTTAGATAAGTTATATCTACAAACTCCTAAAAATAAATCATGCATTATGTCACATGCAACGTTTTCGCTTACATGAAAATGATCTAGTTCATTGAAAACACACTCTTCTTTAATGCCTGAAATAGGTGGATCATTCAAACTTTTATCATGCTCGTAATTAATTTGATTTCGCAATGTTTCTGGATATTCCCTACAATCGTGCCGGACTTCATCTGCATTTCTTCTACAAATGCGGCAGGTAGGATTTGTGCCAAAGTTGCTATTGTAACCGAGTATCTTATTAAGACCTAAATTATCCCCTAAAACCTGTCCTATTGTGAAGTAAATACGACTTACGGTATCTCTGCAAACTACCTCTAACCCATCCTTTTCGAGAGTTTTCAAAACATTGATTAAGGGTTTTAAGGGTACATGGTTCCCATACTCTTTATAGTCTTTTGATTTAAGAAAACTTGCAACGAAAATATTACTCTGCTTAGAAATTCGAGAAGGCGATGAAGTAAGAAAAAAGTAATATACAGCTAATATGCTACAAACACCTGCATGAGAGTCCAGTGGATTGTTAATTTCAAACTCATCTGAATACAAATGAATGGGAATCACTTTCTTCCCTGAAAATTCTGCTTGTTTAGTTTTCCATATGGAGCCATTAGTGAAATTTCTAATAACTCCATCACAGAAAATATCGTTTGAATATTGTAATAGTTCGGCTAAAATATGATCACTTTGCAAGTATTTCTTTATTTGAAAAGAAATGTCTAGCAAGCACCCCTGAACTTTCACATGATCTAACGTTGGAACACCGTTTATTCTTACTTCAGTTAAATCATTATTTATAGTAAACATTTTTGGCGGAGAATATAACTCCAGGATTTCAAGTTGTTGGAAAAACTTGTATTCGGTTTTTATGCGAGCGAAAGGATCACGTAAGAAAAATAACTATTGTTTAAACTCTTCGCGTTTCTCATCGCAAGCAATGTGTTTAGTAAATGATTCAAGATATTCGGACAGAGGATTTGTAAAAAGGTTGGATAATAAATCCTGTATTTCAAAGACTAACTTTCTAGCGACAGAATTTTTGCCTTGTAACTCTAAGGATAATCCAAGTAAATTTTGGTTCAAAAGGTTCAAATTTTCGTAAGGACTATTATTGTTACTAGGTAAGCTTCCTATTTGTTGAGATTGATCTAATTTATATAAGATATTTGGAAAATTATCATCATCAGAAAGGGAAATTTTCCTCACTTGGCCAAAGTTAGAACCAATGTCTTGACTTAAAGTTTCATTCCCGGCATAGTTTTTACTCTCATGTTTTCTCAAATGTGTTTTAAATTTATATATGTTTTGAAATATTTGCAAGCAAGAAATACAAGTAAATTTGTATATTGAAGGCACTTTATGATGTCTTTTTAAGTGATCTATTAAACTTAATGCTTTTTCAAAAGACTTTTTACATATAAAACAGGTTAACATAATGAAAATTTTTCTTAAATTCTGAATCAAATGGCAATGTTACAATTTATATTCAAACTCAAAACAGAATTTACTTCACTATGATTTATTATTAATTTTCTCGAATTCTTTGATTATATTCGACACTTTTGCATCGAAACTTTTGATGCCATAAAGGTATTCCTGATAAAAGAACACGAATGTTAATTTTATAATTATATCGATGCACTTACGGAAAGATTCTAATTTAAATTTCACTCCATCGCAATAAACGTATAATTCTTCCAACAATGTGTCACTTTTTCCTATAGCTATAATTCTTGGCTGGATTGTTTGCTTATTTTTGTTGAATTTATTTTTTATCTCATCTAGTCGCTCCTGTATTGTACTGATGCTGAATAAGTGCAATACAAAATCATCCTGACCATCGGCGATTGTTGGCTTGATTGTCCTGCTGAGCCGTTTTGGTTGGAAAATTGCAAATAGCAACTTTGTAACGTACAAATCTCTGGTGTCTATGGGACAATAACTTATATAAAGAAATGAGTGCTCGAGAACAACTAATTTTACCTTGCTGTAAATCTTTGCCTTGAAGTAGTTTATCAAATAAGACTTTATTTGCTTTGTCTTTAATATTGGTTTCAAAGAAAACCATACTTTTTTCGACAAATGCGTCAAACTTCTCGAGGAGCAAATTCGTCTTTTCCGGATAAAGGAAATCAAAGTCAATTTCGATCTATTGAATATTCTAGGTGATTAAAAATTTCGTTAAAAATAAGCCAATAGGTACCAATTTGTGCCCGTAGTGATCGTTGTATCGAGGCCAATTCCTGAAGAAATTGTTTATTCCCTTATCGTTGGATTTTTTGAACTCCTCTGTTCGAAGTATTGATGTCTCCCTCCAAAGTTTGAAAATGCTATTTTCAGGAAGAAACTCGCTTTGCAGAATGAGAAGTTTTTCCTTTAGTAATGTTGAAATTAATTTGATTATCCAATCATTTCATGGATCATACATCGCATGTCATCTTACAAGTATTTGTTTCTCGGTTTTCGGTGTCATATATTTGTGTTAGTTTTTGTTCAGATGAACGATCTAATTTCAGGTATTTCGTTGTTAAGCATACGTTGCTGTATCGATCATAAAGCCCACCACTAGGGTTTTTTCTTTTCAGGCGAGGTTTGTAGTATAGCTCCTTTTAAATTGAAATTTATGTTATCATATATCCACCAAATAACTTTCGTATTGAACTTTCTTACCGGATCCTCTGAAGGAAAAACTTTTTTGATGGTTTGCGCGATGTTTTCAAAGCTTGATGGTTTCAACCGCTTTTTCCCGTCAGTAAAAAAATCGATTACAAGGTGTACTAGATCTTTTTGGTAACGTGGTTCCAGCTTTTCATTGTTAGTGTAGCTTTCCAAAATGAGCCGACCTTTGATGCTTTGATTAAGCAAACTTTTTAAGTCTTCTGGTCCGAAGGGATCGATGTTGCTAGAAATCAAGTTTTCTTTAATGGAAAGCTTTAAATAATCTTATAACCAACATGCTTACTATGACTCTTGGCTATTACTTGTAGTTTGCGATAATGAAGAAGACTTTGCCGTCTCTTCGCATGTTGAATTTAACCACTGTTTTACTGTTGAGACCGTAGAAACATCATAAATCTCAAACGGAAGGCCCTGTAAATAAATGCACGCACAATTTTGTCAATCACGACGAAGGATATTAAGAAAAAATAGAAGGTGGCATAAGTAAGACACTTCAGGAAACTGATTTCAAAATTGAAAATTTTGTGATACTGCAAAAAATTCAATAGTTTTATTTACCACTTCTTTGCGCCACGCTTTAAAACAAGATGTGAAGATAATTTGCTGTCCAAAGGTTAAATTTCCTTTCGCAAAAAGTGGCTGGATATCCGACAGACTCATTAAACGTAGAACCTCTGTTGTTATTTCTTCTTTTTTAAGGAATTCGCAAACATCGGAAGAAAGATTCCACGATTTGAATAAATTTCCAGTGTCCAGTTGTTCGTCTACTCCAACTGTCCTTTGAATTATTTCTACGTACACAGGTTCCAGAAATTCTTTAGTGGACCTATGATCTACACTTTGAACTTGAAAATCACTAACTGCGTCATTTTCCAGGAGATACTCCGAAATATATTCTGACATAGCTTTGTAATCAGTACTACAATACTAAAAACTATTGACTAAACTTCACTGTTCAAAATATTCACTGCAATCGACTGATATACTGCTCACGAATGACTTTTACGGTATTGATGGGCGTCAAATGATCTCGATTATGAGAAGTGTGATGTTAGAATAAAATGAAATACACTTAACTCTAAAATTTCTACGCTTTTCCTGAGAAAAATAAAGTGGAAAAGTTCTTGGTTTTGAATTTAAAGCCTTTTAAAGCAAGATCTAAAGGCTTTAAATTCAAAACCAAGAACTTTTCCCTTTTGTTTTTCTTAAAAAAAGCGTAAATATTTTGAAGTTAAGTGTATTTCCTTTTATTCTAACATCACACTTCCCATACTCGCAATACAAATTTCAAATTTTCACGTTTAATGTGGAGTATTCGAAACTAACGTCAATACAAGCCTTATAGCTGCAACACTTACTACCACATACATGACCATAAGTAGGCTGACTTTTCTTGCATTTTTGTACTGGGCTCTATACAAAGTTTTGGAGTTCTCGGCGAAAACTCGAGGATTTGTATAGTTTCGAGGTGGAATTCAGCGTTGAAGTATTCAGATGATCCGCGGAGAACACAATAGCGCTTCTTGTGAAGTAAAAACGGTTTAATTCGCTACACGCATTCAATTGTAATCGCTGTTCAAAGTGAAAATAAACCGAGCTTTGATAGGATTCGCTCGTCTGCTGTCCGTGGTAGTGAACATGCTACACTGTACATGTCGGAAAAAGTAGGCTGACTACTACACATGTAAAATGCATGTCAAAGGCTTTCTACTGTAGTTTGGCTTTGGGAGTATTTCATTTAGAAGTTAACCACTTGAATCGTCATCAGGAGCTCGTAAAATTTACAGATGTTGAAGCTCTCGCAAGTGAGACATATATACACGCATTACGACTTTTTATCTGGTTGCAACCAAATGCGTAGTGCTTTTTTACCTTTCTTCAAATTAAAAGCTATTATTCTTAAAACAAAAATTAAGGAAACTCTTGTTTTAAAATGTTTTTATCATTTAAATTAAAAGACATTCTAAGGTAGAACATTTCAATTGCAGATTTTAAACATTTTAAAATTAGGGTTTTCATTTCAAATCAAAAGTTTTGTAAGACATGCAAAAATAAAATAGCGACTTTTTAAAATCAAAATGAAATATTTTTCTCAGTGAAATAATAGATTATACCAAGAAGTTGGCACAATTTATTTAGTATTTACATTTTTTTGCGATGTGAAAATTGGCTGGCAAATTCATCGATAACACAGTCACAATACACACACTGAAAAATTCAAACCTGAGTAATTTTTGCGTTAACCAAGGAACGTTGTTATTCTAACGAATTTCTTTTTGTTATTTCGCCTATTGAAAACTGACCATTTTCATTGTTTGAGTCAACAATGGCGTAGTTGATTTAGTTTTTGAGTAAAAATGCATCATTGTTTTGCAAATATTTTCATAGTTGCGTTGCAATGATAAGTATGGTTAAGCTACCACATTAAATGTCGATTAATTGTAGTAATCGAGCAGTTACTCTATCAAACTGCTCTAAAACTTTCCTATCTCCTTCATCTCTACAGCATGGTGATCAAAAAAATTGAAATCCCTATTAGGAAAAGTGGAAGCCAGTTCGATTAAACGCATATTGCTATAGGCGGCGACAAAGACATTAATGATTATGCAGTATAGAATTTTTTGAATCACTAATGTCTTCTTTAAAATAATCAATAACTAACAAACACCTTGCATATCAATTTTGTTTCAAATCAACATGATATTACAAAAAAAAACTGCGATATATTATAACGCATTATTGAATGAATTCAAATTTATCAACAAACCGCCCAAACACCTCTTCCCTCTTCTCGCCTATCACTTTCCAAACAAAAAATTTGCGCATATCCAAAACAAGTAAACGAGTATTCAATTCCTAACCATATTATATCAAAATCAAGGAATCTGCCTTTGAAAATCAAATCTACATTGCTACAAATTACCTCCAAAGTGGGAGAATACATTACAAGTGTGCAAATCTAACTTGTTTGGGATTCAATTGCATGGCGACGTCTTCACTCAAATCCACAACAGCAACAACAAACACAAGAGCAGCAGCAATTCGAAGTAAATCGCATAGGCGAGAGAAGAACGAGTTTTGTTGCTGATCGAGACAAGCAGGGGAGTCAACTTGAGATCGTGAGACCGCGTGGACGCTGCGAGAAACCGCAAGCAGGGCGGACGGGTTGTGGGCATAAGTTCACGGATGATATTTCTGTTCTTTCGTTAACAGCGTGAAAAATAAATATCACCCCGAGAGTGACGGATTCGTGACGGAATCTACGTTGGGAGGATCGCGCAGTGCAAGATCGAAAACCACCGGTTTTGCGTTATTCGAGCTTGAGGTTGTCTCCAACTCAACGATTGCCCGTTAGCATTCCGCTGCCCACGATTGTATTTTTTGTGATTGTGTTAATCGAGTCATCCAATACGCAAATCCGCGACTACCCACCATATGTGTACCGTCCGTGGAACGTGATCCGATCGCAAAATCGACGCCGGAAAAGAAGTGTAGAGTCACGCAAAACTCTGCTGCTGCGCTAAAATCAAACCCATCCAATTAGTTGCAAACTGCCATCGAGGCCCAGAAATCAACATGGCATGCACTTTTAAGGAGTCGCCATTCACCTCCCAATCATGAGTGTGTGATTCAGTATAGAAGTCGTCCTCAGTTTTAGTAGCGGGTGGGCATATACGTCGCGTTCTTGGTTGTTCAAGGGTATTCGGTACTTGAAGCTGTTTAGTGCGATCATGGAAATTAAATTGCTGCGAAAAGGAGAGCCTTGAACTGCCCCACCAAATAACTTGATGCTGTATCCACCTGATTTACCATAAATAATCGTATCCGACGTCTCATTCCAACGCCAACAACTTTTGTATGGTTGGCTTTCAATCTAGAGCTAAGAGTGAGCTTGAACAATATTGCTTATGGCTATACTCTGGCACGCTGGAAGCGAAACGGACAACTTAACAACTGAGCGAATTATATTCGCAACATGTATCTGACCTAGATTTCTCGTCAACAGCCAATCCTGCTTGAATTGGAAGCACCGCTAATGCCGGGATATACATGAATAGTATACGGATTTGTTGCGAGTATTCGAATACCTCGGATTCCCACCGGCAGCCAATTATTTAATTTTGGGTGATTGTGTTGATAGAGGAAAACAACCGCTTGAAACAATTTGTTTGTTGCTTGCCTACAAAATCAAATCCCCGGAAAGTTTCTTTTACCATGTGGTAATCACGAATGCGCAGTATTGATAGAAATTATGGATTCTAGGATATGTGCTGGTTTAGATTACCAGGGAAATAGGCGACAGTCAACTTTAGATGAATTCGTGCGGGAAAAGTACCGAACAATAAACAACAATTTTAATAGAATTACACGCGCGAATTAGTCGCAAGTGAATGTGAATGGTAGTTTAGTGAGCCGCAAGTGAAATACGAATAGAAGTTGTGTGGTAGATAAGGAATTAGTAGTGAAATTGGAAAGTTTCAGCCACGTCATGTTGGTTGAGGGAGAAATTTCGTAGACGCCTTTCGCAGCCCTGCACCCCGCAGCGGACCGGAACAGTCCGCGGCGAATTAAACAATAAGGCAAGTGAGTGAGACGGCTGAGACCACGGGATCGAAGACTTCCCGACTTTCATTGAATTTACGGGCCTTCTTTTGACCACCTCCGCTCGTCCTATCGTCGGCTTTAGTGCATTTTTTTCTATCTGTGTACAATTAAATCAGCTAGGACAAATCTCCTTGGTGCAAGCATTTAGAGTAGTGGTCAAATTTAATGTCGTGTAACTCGAGACAATTGTAAGGGATCTGTACTCGAACCCCATTTACTTTCGCTGCATAAACTTGTAGTCGATCAATTCCTGGACTGATTTCGGTATTACGTTTGGATATCTAAATCTGTGTGCGTTATCGGGAACCCCAAGCCGTCCGCGGCTAAGCGTTGGGCTGTGACTTCTACTTTTTAGAGTGCTATGGCATTTTCCCGCTCGTAGACAACACATTTATGAATTTGGGGCGAAATGAGGGAATGTAGCCACTAGTTTATTCGAGCCAAGCATTGTTTGCTTATCAAATGGATACCGACGGAATACGCGATTGTTATCCAAGATTTCGTCTGTAGACGGGACACTCGCAAATATAATTTTTTCGGCATTTCTGATAATGAAGAACGAGTATCTTCGAAGTTGCGCCTTCAGCTGGTTGATTGACTTCTGATAGAAGCAAAGTGACTTGATGACATTGACTTGAAGTTGAGCAAAAGGAAAGTGTACACGGGCGCCGAAGCGCGCATTCCACCAATCAATTTCTCTTAGTGATTTTAATTAGAAAAAAACAAGATATTTCCAGGGCTTACACACCCCGATTCGTTAACGAGCGCTCGTCATCGGACAAGGTGTTAGTACCCTTTTTATGTCCTTATTAAATTTTTGCAATTGTTACATTAAATAATTATAATTTGCTTTCTAAATGAGAATTTTTTTACATTGTTTAATCTTTTCTTTTTTTGTTTGTGTGGATTGCTTGAGTAAATTTTCCTTGTTTTTTATATGCATGGGCTTAAAATTGTTTTCGGAATCACTTTCTAATTGGCAAATTTTTTTAAAATGTTTAATTCTTTTCTTTTTATTTTTGAGTAAATTTTTTTTGCATGTGGTTAGAATTTAATAAAACATAAGTCATTAAATTATAAAACCGGTCTTTCCATTCCGTCGGATCTGACTGGGTATAGGACCCGGTACGGTGGAGGGCTCTCACCACCAAACATGAGCCAGCCATCGGGCACATTATAAATTTCTTTTGTTTCAGGAACTCTTGCGGGTTGAGTGGCCTCGAGCAAGGTGCCTTTTTATGGCATAGGGCTATGTGATTCGATTGCATAACTCTATGACATAATTTGGTCACCGGTGTATTTCTTCTCTGATGGGAAGGCTCATACAGTTTCGGTTGTATGAGTTTTCCACTCAGAAGGGAAATACTTGGCCACTGCAACGTATATGGATCTTGATCCGGTTGGGCGGGTGCGAGGGGGCACCATCACCACCCGGTTGTTCCACTCTTATTTGTGGGCCATGAGTATCGTTGGGTAACGACGAGGTTACCCTGAGTCCGTCCGTTTTCACTTGTTCAACTTGTTCTCTGAACAAGTCTTTTCACCTTTTTGTAGTTACCTATAATTTTTCGACTTCGGTCGCCTTTCCTTTGAGACCCAAGAATTCGTAAATGCGAAATTCTTTTGTAGTGGGTCCTTGTGCTGGGTGAACGAACCCGCCCCACGACACCGCAATCCTAGCCTGCCAGCGCATTCACGCGTCCCCAGATAAGGGCATTCTCGGCGGATATCAACAGCAGACCATCGCTGCAGTCCTTCACGGACATTTTGATACTTACCTATTCACTACACAATCACACACAAATGATTATGGTGTTTCAACTACGAAGCAAATTGAAAATTTTTGAATTACATATATTATACATATATATTTTTGAATTACATATATACTATTCAACTTCTGGGTATAGTGTACATAATAGAAGCAATTTCTTCTTCTTCGTAGCACTACAGCCCCTCTCGGGCCTTCGCTTCCTGCAAACAGCGCCTCCAACTGTCTTGGTCCATTGACCGCGTCCTCCAATTTTGAAATCCGAGCAGTGATGGACTGTCTTCGTCAAACAAGACAGACCAGCGTTTCCTCAGTTTCCCTAATGACCCCCCGGCCTTCAGTTCTCCCAACGAATACCTTTTTGGGTACCTATTGTCCGTCCATACGATTCATCTGTCCGGCCCATTGTAGCTTCCTCAGTCTTACAATCGTTGAGACCTCTGGCTTGTCAAAAATTTCATACAGCTAATGGTTGTATCGAATTCACCACTTGCCCCCGTCTAGCTTCGCTCCAATTATACGCCTCAGGACTCGTCACTCAAAAGGCGTTCAATATACATATTTGCAGATGCTTGGGTAAGGGTTCATGTTTCACATTCATAGTATAAGTTAATTAACGAACTTTGTAATTTAAATAAAAAAATATATATTTCAGGCAAAGCCTGGTGATTAATACAAATTCGACTTAATGACTAACTTACAACTAACAGCAAAATTTCTTTTATTATGCTAAATTGTTGACACTATGTCTAGCAATTTTCATGAGAAACTGCATTTACTGACTTTCCATGTTGCATCGCTTTAAGATGTTCGATTTCGGCTGGTCTGGGAATTTGTCGTTAACTCCTCCCCACTTAGATGCAATTGTCCGCAATTTTTTTTAAAGTATGGAGGATCATTGAACTTCCTTAAAAGCGTGTTGGTATGGGGGGTGAAGATTCAGGTAAAATGGCTTGAGGTTATATCGGTTCTACTGGCTTGGATTCTGGAATAGATGGATAAATATGTAATTATTTCTAGGGAAAAATCTCCAGAAAAGAACTGCTGTGATCAGGATTGCTAGCATTACGATAACGATTATCGTCATTGGTACGTTGGCCACATAAACACAACTCTCTTGATGTTGGTCCGATACCTTAATATTTTGCACGATATACAAATAAATTTAGACAATTCGTTCTTCTTTATAGTTTCGTAGATCAACTTGAGCGTCCTTTCCAGTTTTAACTTTTTTTGCTTTGTAACCTAATTTTTTTTGTTTTGTATTCTTTGGCGTATTTCGTCTCTTTCATTGCCCGTTTTTGTTATTTTGGCGCCTAAATACACAAAGTCGCTAACATCCTCGGTGTTGTTTTCGCCAGGTGTGATATTTTGTATATTTGAGGTATTTTTCCTCGACTGCGTCATGAGATTTGTTTTATTTTCATTGATTTGTAGCCCTACTAGCTTTGCTACGCTGTCGAGTTTCAGGAAATGTTCTTTGGCAGTTGTTAATTACCGTGACAGAATGTTGATGTCGTCCACATAGGCCACCATTTGGCTCGACTTGTATAATAATGTACCTCGTGTATCGACAGGTAGCTTCCTTATGACGTACTCTAGAGCCAAATTGAATAGCAATGGAGCCAGCCCATCTTCCTGCTTTAGTCCGATATTTGTGTCAAAGGCATCGGTGAGTTGGTTATTGATGCAGACTTGGAAGGTCGTCGACGTCATTGTCATGTTAGTAAGACGGACTCATTTGGTTGGGATGCTAATACTGTCGTATGCTTGCTTGAAGTCAACGGAAATTTGGTGTACGTCTATGTTGAACTCCCAGCATTTTTGACCGTGAACAATTGGTCTGTTGCGGATCTGCTTGCCCTAAAACCACCTTCATACTCTCCAAATAATATTATTGGCATATGATCCGATTTCATTTTCTAAAATTTTAGAAAATATTTTGTACGCCGTACAAAGTAGTGATATGCCTCTATAATTTTCGCACTGTAGCTTGTCACCTTTTTTGTGGATAGGAAATATAATTGATTGGCTCCACTCTTTCGGCGTATGTTCAATTTATTTGAAAATTGGCGGTCAAATTCATCAATAACACAGTCACAATCCACACACTGAAAAAAATTCAAACCCTAGTAATTTTTGCGTTAACCAAGGAACGTTGTTATTCTAACGAATTTCTCATTGTTATTTCTCCTATTGAAAACTGACCATTTTCATTGTTTGAGTCAACAATGGCGTAGTTGATTTAGTGTTTGAGTAAAAATGCACCATTGTTTTGCATATATTTTCATAGTTGCGTTGCAATGATTAGCATGGTTAAGCTACCACATTAAATATCGATCAATCACACACAAAAGTTTATTGTATTTCAACTACGAAGCAAATAGAAATTTTTTTTTGTTTTATGAAGCAGACTAAGTTTGCTTTTTGAGATTTTTGAATTACATGTATACTATTCAACTTCTGGGTATAGTGTACATAATAGAAGCAATTTCTTCTTCTTCGTAGCACTATAGCCCCTCTCGGGTCTTCGCTTCCTGCAAATAGCGCCTCCAACTGTCTTGGTCCATTGACCGCGTCCTCCAATTTTGAAATCCGAGCAGTGATGGACTGTTTTCATCAAACAAGACAGACCAGCGTTTCCTCAGTTTCCCTGCTGGCCACCGGCCTTTAGTTCTCTCAACGAATACCTTTTTGGGTATCTATTGTCCGTCCATCCAATTTATCTGTCCGGCCCATTGTAGCTTCCTCAGTCTTACTGTTTTAATGTTGCTCGTTTCGTGTGTTTAGCACTGTTTTGTTCAAAGGCTTTAAGTTTTACAAAACACACCGAGTTACAATAATTCAAATAGTTTATTCACTAACAGGTATTCAATTCATTTAATACAATTTAATACAAGATATTTAACACTTGATATTGACGCGCGATATCACATGTTGCGGCTTGAAAGGTTAGGAAAGAAGTGCCCGAACTCTTGGGATGCAAATATGTATAATGATATATGACTGTATTAGCAAGAAAACATTTTCTCATTTTTGGGTATCTATTGTCCGTCCATCCGATTCATCTGTCCGGCCCATTTTAGCTTCCTCAGGCTTACTGTTTTAATGTTGCTCGTTTCATGTGTTTAGCACTGTTTTGTTCATAGGCTTTAAGTTTTACAAAACACACCGAGTTATAATAATTCAAATAGTTTATTCACTAACAGGTATTCAATTCATTTAATACAATTTAATACAAGATATTTAACACTTGATATTGACGCGCGATATCACATGTTGCGGCTTGAAAGGTTAGGAAAGAAGTGCCCGAACTCTTGGGATGCAAATATGTATAATGATATATGACTGTATTAGCAAGAAAACATTTTCTCATTTTTGGGTATCTATTGTCCGTCCATCCGATTCATCTGTCCGGCCCATTTTAGCTTCCTCAGGCTGACTGTTTGAATGTTGCTCGTTTCGTGTGTTTAGCACTGTTTTGTTCATAGGCTTTAAGTTTTACAAAACACACCGAGTTATAATAATTCAAATAGTTTATTCACTAACAGGTATTCAATTCATTTAATACAATTTAATACAAGAGATTTAACACTTGATACTGGCGCGCGATATCACATGTTGCGGCTCGAAAGGTTAGGAAAGAAGTGCCCGAACTCTTGCGATGCAAATATGTATAATGATATATGACTGTATTAGCAAGAAAACATTTTCTCCTTCGTTTAAACGACGAAGATTTTTGGTTTCACGATCGTAATATTTCTTCGAGTACTTCCGGTTTTTGATTTTGGGCTCCTGAACATTATTCGTTACTCGTTGTTCGTAATCAGCTGAAGGAATATTACATCGCAACCATCGACAAAAGATTCGCTTTGCAGGACTAGATCCGATTTTGTTGGGAGTGTTCCGCCATACTGACAGAGCTTTGTAGTAGTCCTCGTTGGAATCTAAACATTTTGTGATCATCGTTTTCGCCGTTTTCACAGATGCTTCCGCTTTACCATTAGCTTGCTGGTGATGAGGACTAGATGTCGTGTGTTGGAAGTTCCATTCTTTAGAAAACTGTTTAAATTCGTGTCCAATGAATTGTTGACCATTATCCGATATCACCTTCTTTAGTACGCCATGCCTTGCCAAATTTCGTTTGTATATTAGAATTGCAGATTTTGCAGTTATGTCTGCAAGCTCATGAATTTCAAAATAGTCAAGTGAACGGTGATTAAGAAACGATGAACGCGATTCGTAATTGTAACTTCAAAAATATCCATTGATACAATTTCAAACGGATGTGCTGGCATCTCGTGTGTTATCATTGGCTCTCGTTGTTGCTGTTTCGAATACTTTATGCAAGTATTGCAGTTTTCGATTATTGATTTTACATGACCATTTATTCCTGGCCAAAATACAGTTTCTCTGGCTAATTTGAGAGTATTTTCAATTCCGGAATGGCTTGTATGCAATCTGGCTAAGATCGTCTTTCGTAAAGAATCTGGTATAAGAATACAATTTCCTTTTAAGATCAAACCGACTTGTATTGTTAGGAGTTCTTTATAAGGAAAGTATTGTTTGAGTGTTTCGTTTAATTTGTTCTTAGAATTTGGCCAACCGTTTTGTATCTTCTCGCATAATTCTATCATTGCCGGATCATTTTTTGTTTCTTCTATAATTCTCTTCGTCGTGTTATCACTTATTGGCAATTCATCAATGCAATTTATATTTTCTATTGTTTTGAATATATTTTTGATTCTGTAGATATCATAAAGCTTTTCTTCGTTCGATATGTTTTCGGGAGCTCTTGAAAGCGTATCCGCAATATACATTTCTTTACCTTTCTTATATTTGATATTAAGTTTGTATCGCTGTAACATGAGTATAATATTTTGTAGTCACTTTGGGGCTTCTAGCAGTGGCTTCGCGAAGATTTTCACTAATGGGCTATGATCCGTTGCAATAGGAACATCAGATTTGCCACAGATATATTGGTCGAAACGTTTACAAGCATAGAGTATTGCGAGAATCTCTTTCTCTATTTGTGCGTAGTTTTTCTGAGTGCTAGATAGTGTTTTCGAAGCATAAGCTATGGGCCGATTGTCTTGCAAAAGAACGCTTCCGATACCAAATGAAGATGCATCGGTTTGTATGGTTACCGGCTTTGTAGCATCGAAATATTTAAGCGTTGGAGTTATTGTTAAAATATTTTTTAATTCTGTGAATTCGTGTTCATGTACAAGCTAAATTCGGGACGTACGTTCCAAGGTACGTTATCATACCGAGAAATCTTGCTAGTTCCTCTTTGTTGCTCGGACGTGGTAGGTTGCATATCGCTAACGTTTTTGTTTCATCTGCCTTTATTCCATTCTTAGTTAGTATATGGCCATAGAATTTTACCTCTTTCATGCACAGGTTTATCTTCTCCTTGTTGAGTTTAACGCGTTCCGCCTCAAGTCGTTCATGAAGCTTGCGTAGATTCCTGCTGTGATCGGTTAGCGCTTCTTCATCGGTTTGGCCACAGCCAAATATTAAAATGTCATCTGCAATGTTAATTACACCATTTAATCCACTTAAAATTTCTGTGAGAGCAATTTGAAAAAATTACATTGGTGGTTTTATACCAAAAGGCATCCTTAAAAACTTGTAGTTGCCAAAGGGTGTGCTGAATGAGGTTAGATCACTGCTGCTTTTGTCCAGTTTCAGTTGCCAAAATCCTTTTTTTGCATCAACTGTTGAAAATATTTTAGCGTTTGTTAGACTCGGTAAAGCTTCTTGTAGCATCTTCGATGTGAATCGAACGTCTTTCAGATGTTTGTTGAGTTCACGTGGATCTAGGCACAATCGAAATTTTTCGTTTCTCTTGACCAAAACGATGTTGTTCAGCCAAGGCGTTGGTTCAATTTGCTTTTCAATGACTCCATCGCTTTCCATTTCATTTAAAATTGAACGGAGGTTATTATGTAACGCGATTGGAACTCGTCGCGGCGTTTGCTTTCTAGGCACAACATTTTCTTGTAGTTCAAGTTTCACCTCACTTTTGAATTCTCCGAGTCCTTCGAAAACAGATGCATACTCCTGGCAAATTCGTTGTGCTTCTGAAGAAATTTTGTTAACGTTGAAGCAAAGTTTGATTAAATTCATCTTCTGGCAGGTGCTTGCTGAGAGTAGTGGTGCATGATCTCCGGTCACTATTTCAAAAGTTTCATTGTAAATATTATCTTTATGTTTTAACTGCAACAGTACTTTACCCAATGGCACATTATGTTATTCCTGAATGCTTGCAATTTCATTTTTGTTGGCGTTGCTACTATTTTTCGTTGTTGTGTGACACGCTTCAACTTGTTTAGTCCGATTATATTGCAGGTAGCTCCCATATCTAGAAAACATTTGACGTTTCTGAATATGTCGCTCTGTTGCCTGATGTCTAAATCAATTGTTACCAGATTAGTGTTGTCGCTTAGTGTTAGTATTAGTTGTTGCTCATTTTGTAGACTTTTAACGTGTTTAATGTTGGGTGTTCGATTATTGCTTGTACTCGTATTAGTTGACATACATACGGATGCGTAATGTCCATGTTTGTTACACTTTCTACACACCGCAGATCTCGCTGGGCATTCCCTCAAATTTTTATGGTACTGGTATCCGCAGTATTTGCATAACTGTTTATTATTTCGGCCCATTTTTGGCTTATATGCTTTATTCAATAAAGCATATAAGCCAAAAATGGGGCTTCTTAAACATTTTTATATAGCGACCCCCTTCAAGCTTAGGAAATTTTAAACAACCCCCTCCTCCATATAATGAAATATATATTAACCGTAGATGTAGATGTAATATCGCACTATTTTACAATGTAAATAAAATAAGGATTAAAGAATACGTACCCATTCATTTCACATATATATAATTGGAAACGTTGACGGGATATCGGTCGTAATAAAACACAATAAATAGAATGACATAAAACTATATATATATATTTATTCAATAGAAAAAATAAACTTTTGTAACAATTTTTTTATAAGAAAACATAAAACTATATCTATATATTCAATAGAAAAAATAAACTTTTGTAACAATTTTTTAATAAAAACATATTATTAACATCAAACAATATTAATGTGACGGATGTGATTGTTTATTTTTACACAAATAATTAAATCTAGGCTCAATTTGAGTTAGTGCAGATCGTAATAAATTTTCAACGTTTATTAAAATTGAACGGTATTTTGATTTTATGTAAGTTAATGTGGAAAAGGCTGATTCACATAAATATGTTGTACAAAATGGCAGTAATTTGTTCATTGCCATTTCCGATAGTAGGGGATATTCTGATTTGATTTCTATCCAAAATTCATGCACAGGCACTTGAGAAAATCTGAGTCGCAAGGTAGTATCACTTGTTAATTCGGCAAATTCTTCTTGTGCTTTAAGTTTAAAAAATTAATTTCTTCCATTTCAATTGAAAATGGATTGCAAATCCATTGTTGTGTATCGATATCATTGGGAAAATACCTATGCATGTAAACTTCCATATCCTTCAAATGATTAACTATAATTTTTGTTATAGGAGTATCTTTTTTTGAAATATTGTTACTAATTATAAACTCGTCAGTAAATGGAAACATTTCGAGCGATCCACTTTCCACTCTGTTCTTCCATATAAGAATTTTTTTAACAAAGGCCTCAAGTTTATTTTTTAACATAAACATATTAACGCAGACTCCCTGCATTGATCAATTCATATCATTGATTTTAGTAAAAATATCTGCCAAATAGCATAGCTTGAGAAGCCATAAATTATCGTGAAAATAATCGGCCAAATTAGAATTTTGCTGTGTTAGAAATATAAGAACTTCATCTTTTAAAGTTAATAATCGTTTCAAACTTCGACCTCTTGATAGCCACCTAACTTCAGCATGTAGCAATAAACTTGTATAATCCGAATCCAAATCAATGCACAAATTTTTAAACAATCGACTATTAAGTGCTCGACTTTTAATAAAGTTAATGATTTTGACTGCATCAAAAAACACAGTGTTTAATTCTGGTGCAATTTTTTTAACAACAAGTGCCTCTCGGTGAATCATACAATGTGTAAATGTAATATGATCATTTCCAGCTTTAACAAATGCTGTAAAACCAAGATCTTGTCCGGTCATTGCTGCAGCACCGTCCGTGCACACACCAACACAATTTTTCCAATTTAATCCTTCTTTTTCAAAAAACTCATTTACTTTTTTATATATATCTTTTCCACGAGTATGACCTTCCAGAGGACGACAAAACAGTATATCTTCATGAATGCTTCCCTCATAAATATATCTTACAAAAAGTAACAACTGTGCCATTTTTGAAATGTCTGTCGACTCGTCCAGTTGTATTGCAAACTTTGAGCTGTCTTTAAGCCTCATAAGAAGCTGTTGAAATTGATCATTGCTAATGTCTGAAATTCTTTTGGACACAGCGTCATTTGATAATGGAATTTTACTAATTTCAGCAGCATACTGTTTTCCATGGACAATTTCAGACATTCTTATAGCTGCAGGTAGTAAAAGTTGCTCTCCAATAGTAAAAGGCTTTTTAGTTTTTGCTATCAAATACGAAACTTCATACGATGCCAATAGATATTTATCATTCAAAGTAACATACTTCTCCAAAGTGTTCTTTTCTTTATTTAATGTTTGCAAAAGACGCTGAAAATATTCTACTGGCTTTTTTGATAACGTTGCATGTTTAGTATTCAAATGTCGTTGAAGTTTTGACGGTTTCATGCTTTCTGCAGCCAAAACTTCTTTGCAAATTAAGCACACTGGTTGTTCTTCATTGTTGTGAGAAGGCCCTACATAACAGTTTTTCAAAAACTAGTTATAATAAAACTACAATAGTATTTTGTATGATTTTTATTTGTATTTATATTTGTACGTAGTGTGTATAGCAATTTTAAAATTTTATTTATAATGATTCAAAAGTATCAGATCTTTGCGACCCCCTTTCAGTAGTCTCGTGACCCCCCTGGGGGTCGCGACCCACATTTTAAGAAGCCCTGCTTTATTGGGTGCAATTTTGCGCACTTTACTGACAATGTCGGTAGCATTGCCTGCGTGAACGTTATTCGTACTATGAGATTGTAATTCCCCTAATTGTTTTGCGGCATTTTCTTTTGATTTGCAAATATCAATTGCTTTTGACAAAGTAATGTCTGTATCTGGCCAAAGTTTTTCCTTGAGTCCTATATCTTTTATGGAGCATATTATCTTGTCGAGTAGTATATCATCCGACAAATCTCCGTATTGCGTATTTTCATTCAACTCACGTAGACGCGCAAAGTATTCGTCATAGGTTTCATTTTGGTTTTGAGTCGCTAGGTTGAAAATCGCTCGCTCATACCTTTTATTAACTTGTGGCGTTAGATTCTTCTTGATAGCTTTCAGTATGTTTTCAGCTGTCGATTATTCTTGCTCGGTTAGAGGTAGATTGCCGTACATTTGAAAAACGTCATTTCCTATCGCAGTTAGAAGAATCGCTTTCTTTCCTCGGGCTTATTATCGAGTCCACTGGCAATGGCATAGTTGTTCCGTCTTTCTTCGAAATGCTTGAAATTCTGAGAAATATCGTCTACCTTGATGTTCAGTAGCTCTGGTAGATGGATATTCACGTATGCTGTTGCTTGTTGCGCATTCAGAGTTTGCTCCAAAGCCTGAATTCTGCTGGCTGATGCTTGTTGCGTGTTTAGATTTTGTTGCGATGCCAGTAGTCTGCTGGTTAGCACGCCGAGTGCTCGTTTATTTTCATCCTCGGCCAGTTTTCATGGGCAATTTTCAAAATTTTCACATACCTGACACCATGTTTTAATGTTGCTCGTTTCGTGTGTTTAGCACTGTTTTGTTCATAGGCTTTAAGTTTTATAAAACACACCGAGTTATAATAATTCAAATAGTTTATTCACTAACAGGTATTCAATTCATTTAATACAATTTAATACAAGATATTTAACACTTGATATTGGCGCGCGATATCACATTTTGCGGCTCGAAAGCTTAGAAAAGAAGTGCCCGAACTCTTGGGATGCAAATATGTATAATGATATATGACTGTATTAGTAAAAAGAGCAAATATATTTCATTTGTATACATATATAACACTTACAATCGTTGAGACATCTGGCTTGTCAAAAATTTCATACAGCTAATGGTTGTATCGAATTCACCACTTGTCCCCGTTTAGCTTCGCTCCGATTATACGCCTAGTTAATTAACGAACGTTGTAATTAAAATAAAAAAAAAATATATACGAGCATTTCAGGCAAAGCCTGGTGATTAATACAAATTCGAATTAATGACTAACTGACAACTAACAGCAAAATTTCTTTTATTATGCTAAATTGTTGACGCTATGTCTAGCAATTTTCAGGAGAAACTGCATTTACTGAATTCTTATGTTGCATCGCTTTGAGATGTTCGATTTCGGCTGGTCTGGGAATTTGTCGTTAACTCCTCCCCGCTTAGATGCAATTGTCCGCAATTTTTTTTTTTAAAGTATGGAGGATCATTGTACCTCCTTAAAAGCGTGTTGGTATGGGGGGTGAAGATTCAGGTAAAATGGCTTGAGGTTATATCGGTTCAACTGGCTTGGATTCTGGAATAAATGAAGTAATATGTAATTATTTTTGAATTAGCTTTTCTAGGGCAAAATCTCCAGAAGAGAACTGCTGTGATCAGGGCTGCTAGCATTACGATAACGATTTTCGCCATTGGTACGTTCGCTACGTAAACACAACTCTCTTGGTGTTGGTCCGATACCTTAATCTTTTGCACAATATAAAAATAAATTTAGACAATTCGTTCTTCCTTATAGTTTTGTAGATCAACTTGAGCGTCCTTTCTAGTTTTAACTTTCTTGCTTTGTAACCAAATTTTTTTTTGTTTTGTTTGGATATGCATTGTTATTTCTCTCATTACTTCTACTTTTTCTATATTAGACTTGGAATTTTCTAATCTGTATATGGAATTCTGGAAATAAATAAATAAGAAGTAAGTTGATGGACCATATTGTTTGTCTGAAGGAGCTCGATTCTTTTGGTGTTGTTGATATGGAGTTCGTTCATCATTTCTAATGATATAAGTTTTTGATATCCTTCGCCTTCTGGTGTTGGTGGAGTATTGCCGAAAGAGCTTGTATGTTTGCTACTTCTCGCGAAACGTAAGGTCGTCCGTTTATTCCAATGGTGGTGTTGAGGAATTTGATCAGGTAAGTCCCAGTCAGCTCGTGCCTAGTATTTTCAGCTTCAATGATTTCAGAGAAGTCATTAAGGAATATAATGCAGGTTGAAACTTCATCAATCATAGGTATGTGGTGTCCAGAAGTTTTATTGCAAGTGGCTTTAGAATTTTCGAATAACCTTGTTAAGCAACCTGAGCTACTTATATCTATGATATCTGTTTCTTTACGAATTGAAAAATGATTAAATTCCTTACTTTTTTGTTACTGCATAAATTTTATCTTTTCTTTCCAAAACATCATATGAAATGTCGTTTACATTAAATGTTTCTTCTCTAGTCATTGGGGTATATATAATATAAAGAAATGTCGATTGCCTTGAGCTAATTTTAAGGTCTGCAAATTTTAGCGCTTCCTCGACAGAAGAGAATGATAATTTTTCTTTATGCAATGCATCTTTGGCTAGTTTAATTTCTGTTTTTGACAACATTAATGAACTAATAATTCCAGCTTTGGCCCAATGTTTTTTCATAAGTTTTTCAATTATAAGTTTGATTTTAGCTTGGATTTCTAGCACAATGTTGTTGCTACTGTTGCTGTCTTCTTTTAGCAGTTTTTGAATTTCATTAGTGATTTTTGTAATGTTGTTAATTCGATCATTATATAATTGATTGGTTACAATTTGCTTATTGTGACTTCCCAAAACGCTGTTAATTTTTCCTTTAATGGTGATAAAGTCCTCATGATCCGGAATCCCGGCAAGCTACCTCCAGGCTGTCACTATGAAGTTCAGTGATATTTTTGTCCTACGAGGAGATCGATTTTCAATTAACATTTCTATTTGTTCTATTTCGTGGGCCAAGTAGTGAGATAGTGGATGGTGCTGAACTATAGATAAATTAAGGATATGGTGGGTTTTGGTTATAAGATTTTCGTATTGGTTCAATTATTTTATGCATGATTTTAAAATTACCGTCTCGTATTTTTGTCAGTCCTATATTCTTCTTCTAAGCACTACAGCCCCTCTCGGGCCTTCGCTTCCTGCAAATAGCACCTCCAACGGTCTCGTTTCGTTGACCGCGGACCAATTCCGACATCCGAGCAGCTATGCACTGTCTCCGTCGACCGAGTCAGACCAGCGTTTCCTCGGTTTCCCTGCTAGCCACCGGCCTTCAGTTCTCCCAACGAATATCTTTTTGGGTGTCCGTTGTTCATCCATACGATTCATGTGGCCAGCTCATTACAGCTTCCGCAGTCTTACAATCCTTGAGACCTCCGGTTCGTCAATAATTTCATGCAGCTTATGGTTGTATCGAATTCGCCATTGGTCCTCGTCAAGCTTAGCTTCGATTAGGGTCCATGTTTTACAACCATGGCATAACACAGGTCTAATTACAGATTTGTATACTTGGAGCTTTGTTTTCCTGTGTAGATCGTCAATGCTGAATAAAATATTTTATTTGTGAGCTGTATTCTTCGGCGTATTTCGTCTCATTCATTGCCTGTTTTTGTTATTTTGGCACCTAAATACAAAAATTCGCTAGCATTCTCGGTGTTGCATTCGCCAAGTGAGATATTTTGTGTATTTGAGGTATTTTTCCTCGACTGCGTCATGAGCTTTGTTTTATTTTCATTGATTTATAGCCCTACTAGTTTTGCTTCGCTGTCGAGTTTCAGGAAAAGTTCTTTGGCAGTTGTTAATTACCGTGACAGAATGTTGATGTTTGCATAGGCTACCACTTGGCTCAACTTGAATAGTCATGTACCTCACGTATCGACAGGTAGCTTCCTTATGACGTACTCTAGAGCCAAATTGAATAGCAATGGAGCCAGCCCATCTCCCTGCATTAGTCCGATATTTGTGTCAAAGGCATCGGTGAGTTGGTTATTGATGCGGACTTGGAAGGTCGTCGACGTTATTGTCATGTCAGTAAGACGGACTCATTTGGCTGGGATGCTAATACTGTCGTATGCTTGCTTGAAGTCAACGAAAATCTAGCGTACGTCTATGTTGAACTCCCAGTATTTTTCAAGCAACAGCTTGACCGTGAACAATTGGTCTGTTGTTGATCTGCCTGCCCTAAAACCACCTTCATACTCTCCAAATAATATTATTGGCATATGATCCGATTTCATTTTCTAAGATTTTAGAAAATATTTTGTACGCCGTACAAAGTAGTGATACGCCTCTATAATTTTCGCACTGTAGCTTGTCACCTTTTTTGTGGATAGGGAATATAACTGATTGGCTTCACGCTTTCGGCATATGTTCTTGTTGCCAAATGTGCTGGATGACTTTGTGAATAGCTTGATTTGGAACCATATTTGATGAGCTCCACTGGAATCTCATCGATGCCCGGGGCTTTATTATTCTTTTGGGCTTGGATGATGGAACAAACTTCATCAAGAGTTAGTGGGGCCAATGGACGCTCTGTGTAGACATCTTTAGGCCCCGATGCTCGGGAGCTGTGCGGAGGATTCAGGAGGTTCTTAAAATATGATGCCCGTCTTTCCTTAATCTTCATTTCATCAGCGTTGATATTGCCGATGTTACCACGACAGAGCGTGGTTTTGGGCTGATAACCACGTTTCAGGCTTTTCACTACTTTGTATGCTTGTCTTGTGTTGTTGCTCGCTGAACTAATATCTATACTTCTCAATTGGTTGTCATAGTATTTTCTTTTCTTAATCATAGTTATCTTATTCGCTACTCTTCTGAGATTTTCATAGTGTTCTCTCTTCGACCTGGTTTTCCTACCTACATATTCTTTGTACCCCTCATTCTCTTTATTTAACGCATTCTGGCACTCATGCTCGAACCAAACATTCCTCTTGCGCCGGGCTTGACATGCAATCGTCTGTTCTGCCATGGTCATAATAGCCGCTTTAACGATGCGTGTAATAAGATGGGAGCCAGCTGATTGTCGAGGGTCTCCGTGAAATTTTCGGCCAAAGACGTCGTTTGGAGCCTTTTGATGTTAAATTTTTGTAGGGGGCTGGTCTTCGCTGAATATGCCCATGACATACGACATTGATAGGTTAATTTGATCAAGTAATGATCTGAGTTATTGCACAATTGGCTCCTCGGTATGTACGGACGTCAAGTATGCTCGAGGCCCAATGTGGTTGGATCAGAACATGATCAACCTGGTTTTGTGTGTTGCCGTCCGGTGATACCCAGGTCATTTAATGCATGCGTCGATGTAAGAAGCAACTCAAACATATGGATAACTAGATTTCTGCTACATGCAAAGTCAATCAGGCGCTGGCCGTTGTCATTTGTTTCATCGTGGAGGGTATATCCTTCAGTCGTTCCCCGATGAGATAGTTCATTGCCAATCTGAGTGTTGAAAGCATCCAGAATTATGTTTGTGTGGTTTGTAGGCAATGAGTCGACCAGTGTTTTCAGGCGATTGTGGGATCTTTCCTTCGTTTCTCTGTCTTTTTCTTCGGACGGGGCGTGAACATTAATCAGCCAGATTTTAAAGAATTTCGCTTTTATACGGATCGCACACAACCGTTCAATGACTGCCTGAAAATCAATAACATACGATTTGAACTCCCTATCCACAATGAAAGCCACTCCAAATTCTTTTTTTCCAGTAGGCTTCACACTTTTGAATATTGTGTGCGATCTCTTGTCTTGAATGTCATGAGCGGTCCAGTCCATTTTCTTGATTGCCAGTATTTTCAATTGATATTGACTGGCTTGTTGTCAAAGGTCTTTATCAGTGCCAGGGTACTTGAGTGAGCTGACATTCCAAGATTAAACGCCATAGTCCTTTTTCCGTTCCCAAAGTCGTTGCCGTGAGTCCAATCCATTGGGGGATCGTCTGGAGGTTTTGAAAGATTGTAGGATTTTACAGGCACGGGGAGTTTGCGCGTCGCCCAACCTCCATTCCGGTAGCATGGCTATTACGTTGATTTCGTTATCAGATAGGGAAGATTCGCCTTCAACCCCTTACGTCACCACGAAGGAGGTATAAGCTCAATTTAGTAGTAGAGCTGTAGATATATTTACAGTTATTAGCATTTCTCGGCATTTAATGTCCCATTATTGGGGAAGCAGTAAACCCAATGTGCAACTCAGAGAATATTTGCTATCATTTAATTTGGGGGTTTGGGATGAGGAATAATCGGAGCTGTAGGTTGGGGAAAGAAAGCATTCCCCAAACGGGCTTGGGACCGTCTACGGCGGAGTTTTTGTTGGTGTACTCAAAAAGATCTAGATTCACAATTTTTTGCCAGATGTTCCGAATGAAAGGTGTTCAATCGTTGTACGGGGAGGGGGGAGATACGCGTAAATCTCGTACACTTCTCCTTGCCCTCGGTACTGATAAGGTAATTTTAAGACCTGTTCGCCTCGGAGTCCTTAGAACGAAGGATACGCAATTGGAGAGCATTAGAGAACTAGTCAGCCAGTGATCATCATTCAGCTTGAGATAAGCGATGATGACTCACAACTCTCAGCTTTCTACAATTGGATAGAAAATGGACGTAAGTAGGTTCGCCGAGTTGCTCACAGCAGGTGCCCCGCTGCAGGAAGATTCGCAGGGGACAGGAGAACAGCAGCTCAAGACATGGTGATTTTAAGTATGAGGATTATTACGAGTGCTTGCAATGCTTCTATGCCCCGTGAAAGAAGCCGGCACGGCAAGCCCTCAGTATATTGGTGGTCAACTGAAATCGCTTAAAAAACAAAGGGAGTGTCACAAGCTTCGGAGTGAGACGCCACTGGCACGGAACCGTGACGAGGAATGCAACTGGGTGGCAGCATATAAGATGGCTAGGAAATGCCTTCACCAACTAATTAACAACAGCAAGGCTCGCTGCTGGCAAGATCTAGTGGACAATGTGAACAAGGATCCGTGGGGCCTTGGCTACAAGCTAGTTATGCGGAAGCTTCGTGTACGGAAACCTTGCATACATGATACGAAAAACATGGACAGGATAGTGCGGAGACTCTTCCTCGCCTATCCCGTCCATGTTGATGCTTCCATGGTGAAACAGCAGTCGAGTATCCAATCTTAACACAGCTGGAACTGGAAAAACAGTCCAGTGAGGAAGGCTCCAGGTCCAGATGGCGCTCCAGCTAAGATTCTGCAGCTTGCCTATCACCATAATCCTGACTTGCTGCTCAGCACATTCACATTTTATGGGAAGGGTCAAGGCTCGTTCTGATCAGCAAGGGGAAGGCAAATCCCAGATTGCCGTCTGCATACTGTCCATTATGCATGTTAGGCACTGCTGGATAAGTGCTAGAAAAACTCATCAAGAGAAAACTCACTGACGCGATTCATGCTGCAGGGGACCTGTCTCTTAGGCAAAATGGCTTGAAAGTAGGACGCTCCACCATTGATGCGATTGCAGAGGGGGACAGTGTGGTCCAAAAGGTAGAGGTATATAGTCGCGCCAAGCGATGGATCATCCTATTAGTGACACTCGACGTCAGGAACGCTTTCAACTCCGCAAGTTGGGTGGATATTCTGGATACGCTGGAGAACTCTTTTCATGCTCTAGAATATCTCATGTGGCTTTTGAGGAACTACCTAAAGGACCGAAGCCTGCTCTACGACACACAGGGCCAACGAAGGATGGAAACTAAATCGGGTGCTGCCCTGGGATCTATCCTTGGTCCAGACCTCTAGAACGTGTCTTACGACGGGCTACTGAGACTGGAGATGCCAGATGAGTCGCGCTTGGTCAGCTATACGGATGATGTTGCGGCTCTGGTCGCTGGATGCACCGTTGAACAGGCGCAACTTAGACTAGGTATGCTAATGCGCCAAGTGAGAGACTGGATGACTGCTCGCGAGTTCAGTTTAGCACTGAAGAAAACTGAAGTGGTCATCTTGACAAAAAAGAGAATCCCTAGAGTAAGGATGATCAGTATTGGAGCTATAGAAATCGAATCGAAGCCATCGGTGAAGTACCTGGGGCTACTGATCGACTCAAAAATGAGTTTCTTCTAGCAAATCAGGGCTACGGCTGTGACGGCTGCTTCGCAAATTTCGGCTCTGAGTCGACTTATGGCCAACGTAGGGGGACCCAGCCTGTCAAGAAGACACCTCTTGATGAGTGCTGTAGGGTCGGTGCTACTGTACGAAGCAGAAGTATGGGGCAACGCTCTCAGCAAGGAGGTATACTGAAAACGTTTGGCACAGGTACAGATAAGAGGAACACTGAGAACTGCATTTTCGTATCCAACAGTCTCTGATTCGGCGGTGAGAGTTATTGCAGGCGTGATACCTGTCGCCCTCCTTGCCAAAGAGCGCCACGCTATTAACCTGCGAAGAAATGAGGATGTGAGGGAGACGGTTGCCCACGAGAAGAGACAGCGCTCGCTCAACGATTGGCAGCAGTCTTGCGTCAATTGCGAGAAGGGAAGGTGGACTGCGCGTGGCTAAGTCGAAGGCATTGTGAGACTGACTTCTATCTGACCCAGCCTTTGAGCGGACTCAGGTGTTTTCAGTCTTACCTGCACAAGATTGGTAAGTCACGGTTCCCAATTGTCAGTTTGGCCCAGAAGAGGAGGACAATGCCTGCCACACATTTTTTGCGTGTACGAAATGGGAACCATGTGGCACATTATGCACGGGCAGTCCTAGAACATAAAAGGGGCTCACAGCGGCCGGGGTCACTGGGGCTGGAAGATCGTTTTTCTGGCACTTCCTCTTCCCCTCTTCCCTCCCGCTATGAAAGGGATCCCCCAGCTTGAAGGCGCCTCATAGCGTAACGAAACGAGACCTGGCCCGAAGTAATGTGTCAAACGGTTCCAGGCTAGGCTCTCAGGTTGTGAGGAAGGTGTTTAGTGGTTGGTGCAGTCGTTTTCTTTCGAGCATCGGGGTCCCACACTCTGTGCATAAATGGCATTCACCTCCCTACCACAAAAAAAAACACCAAACAACAAGCGCCAACTACGAAGTTCTCTGGGTCTGGTGACCTACTATCGAAGATACGTTAAAGAGTTTGCCAAATAAGCTAAGTGTCTCCATCAGCAAACCGAGGAGAATCGTCCGTATGTCCAGAATAAATGATGCCAGGCAGCCTTTGAGACCTTGAAAGAGAAGCTGTGTTAATCACTCGTGCTGGCATATCGAAAACTCGGAAAAGTGTTTGTAGTTAACACGAATGCAAGCAACGGCAAGATTGGAGCTGTACTCTCCTAGCAGATCGATGGCGAAGAAAGAGTCCTCTCACTTAACAATCGAGTTCTCTCAAAAAGCGAGAGGAACTATTGTGTGACTAGGAAGGACCTATTGGCTATAATCGAGGCCACGAGACACTTCCACAAATACCTATATGGCCAAAAATTTGTTTTTCGAACATACAATGCATCGCTGAGATGCTTGCTTAACTTGAAAAACCCTGAGTTGCAAGTTGCGAGATGGATCAAAAGATTGCAGTCATACGATTATAAAATTGTTCATCGGAAGGGTGGAGTTCATGGAAATGTTGTCGCTCTATCTCATCGTCCCTGTCCGGATTACTGCAGGCACTGCCGGCGGATTGAAGAAAAGGACCCAACCGTTGATCTGCGATTGATAACGGCCAAATTCGATGAAGATTGGTCATTGGAGGAAATTCGTAATGCCTATTTAGCCGATGAAGACATCGGGCCATTATTCGTATGGAAAGAGACAACTGGGTGGCCTGATTAGAAGGACGTTTCGATGCATGGCACCAACCTGAAAATTTATTGGGCATAATGGAACTCTCTTCACGTTGAAGGTGGCGTACTCAAGCGGAAATGGGGAACGGCTTGAGAAGATAGAGGACTGGTGTCGGAGATGCACGATTTGCGCTTCCGTCAAAGGTCCAAAGCGACGACTGAGAGGACAAATGCAAACCTACAACGTGGGGGTACCATTTGAAAAGATTGCTGATGGTGAGGACAAACCGCTGCATGACCAATCCGATGGAATGATCATACGTTTCGACGGCACACTCAATAAACACCTGACCAAGATGGTTTACGAAAGCCACAGAGATTATTTCCGGCACATTCCATTATCTTGCTGCCGTACATGTATCGACGGGCAAATCCCCAGCATAAGTCATTTTTGGAAAGACTATTCGTCTACCGGCCGATATAAAGTTCGGAACACAGTCTGAGAAACCCTAAACGATCTCGGAGTACGCAAGTGAGCTAAGGCAACGGTAGAACCAGATACATCGGACAGTGCAAAAACATCGGCTACTGACCGCATGAAGACCAGGTATGCTCTAAAGACAAGTTCTACTGGCTTCCAGCAAAGATGACTTAGTGTGGCTATATTATCCACAAATCTGGAAGGGGAGGTCTCCGAAGTTGCAGCATAATTGGGAGGGACCATACCGAGTTATAAAGCGAATCAACGACGTCATATATCGCATACAGAAACACCGTAATTCGAGAGCCAAAATGAAAACCATGCACCAAGACCCTTTTGCCCCATATTACATCCAGGGAGACTTAACTACATACAACTGGTGCCACATATTTTCGGGGCGAAAAGAACTAAAGTGCGGGCAGTTTAACATGTTCAAACAATTCTGATCAATATCTGAAAGTGACGTCACTGCGGGTATTCAGAATTGCTCGAATATTCCAATCTACCAATTCCAATATAAGAGAAATGGATTGAATGACTAGAGTCCCTATATAAAGCCGAGCTGAATGAATGGGTACGGGGAATAGTAAAAACTGCGATAACAGTGGAGCGCGAATTCAAGGCGATATTGTTTGATGGTGAAGTGATTTCCATGACACAGACAGTTGGAATATAAGTTGAAAGCCAGTGAAAATTAAATCAAAATGCAATTTGTAAAATGGTGAAATTAATGATTGTGCATTCTTAGTGAAAAGCCTCTTTTAACTTAATTTAAAAGACAGTGCGTTTCCACTTTCCCGGAACATTAAAATTATCGGCCGTGGACAGTAACACGCGACAATATTTTAGCTAATATTAAGATTTATCACTCTTGTTTATCAGTAAATAATTATAATTAATGTTACCTTCATTCCATTCATATGCCAAAAGAGGATGTGTGACGAAATGTAAAACTTAGAAAGTTTTTTTGAATATCTCATTTCCTTATTTTTGGCTTTATTCCCTTCTTCCAATTGGTGTTTCATTTATCACCTTCTATTATTGAAAAGCATGGAAGAAACAAATAGAGTCCTCATGCGGCCTAACGGATGCCAGCCCCGGTTCTGATTCAAAGTAAAAGTTGTATATATAACGCGCTTAAAAACTGCAAGTCATTTGAATGCTCGTTATGAAACTCATTACAAGTAATGATTTTGGGTTCATTTATTTCAACTTGAAAGAATTTGCAAAGTAAATCAATCAAACCTAAACAAAATGATTATTTTCATATGAATAATTCAAAGATGAATCATTTTAACTGTTGAAATTGCAGAAATTCTTTTAGATTTTCAGTTATTCCTCATAAAGTTCTTAAAAATCTCAGATGAATTTATTTCTGATCTTACATACTCGTCAGCCCGGCATTGAATTTTAAAATAAATGGTTTCACTATGAATTGCTGTATGCCTTCAAAAATAGTAAGGACACATTCATTTGCCATAGAATTTCATAACGTACAGGCTTTTCTAATGATTCTAGGCAAACCGAGGAAAGCTTTCCAGGCACAACTGCTGATACTATGAAAGAATCCTTTTCACTTCAGTTCAGTCAAAGCTCTTGAAAAATAATGATGCATAATTTACCATCGGCTCTAGCTGCTGAGCATCGCAGGTACGATTGTTCTATTTTCATTTAAATTTTCTTCCTGTCCTTCTGAAATGCGTCTTGTTATTAATGTTGACGCACACGGGGCGCAAGCATTCGTTGTCATGTTGAGTTGTGACTTTGTTAAGGAACGCTCCAAAAATAATGAGATAGGAAATTATACATGAAATAATTATTCTTTCAAAGGTGTCAAGTGCGTTCTAGTTCGTTTCCCTGTGCATCTTGCCTCGTCTCTTCGTGCATTGCTGATCGTTTCCCTTGTTTTCTTTGCTACCTTGTTGTAAATCCTTTTGAAAAAGACGGAGCACAGCACGACACGACAAGTGATAAAATTTTCCTTCCACGATGGTAAAACAAATTCCTTTCCAAATTACAGAGCGTCAGAATACAAAATACATAACTCTCAACTGGTACGCGAACATATAGTACATACTCGTATGACGATATGAGGATAATATGAAACTTCTTGCTTTCTCCACATGCTCGTAAACTTGAAGAGTGAAATGGTGAAATGTTGATGTGTCTTTTAGAATAATTCCTTCTTAAGCACTGAGGTACTGGAATAAAGCATTGCCCGTAAAACAGGGCTAATGTTCAAAGTCAGGAAGAAGGGGTGACTCGGGCCTGCTGCTTGTGAACACAATAAGGCTGGGTCGATCCTTTGTCAACACCATGAAACACGGCAATCTCAGTGAAACGAAAGTCAGCTCTCACTCTCACTATTCTCATTTAAATACGTGTGAATCATGTTTTGTCTACAATTAAACCTGAATGTAAATTATTGTCAAAGGATGCTTTGTATGCTTGTACCGAGGCATATTAAGGTGATGTCGCCGTTGTATACCTTTAGTTAGTTTTAAGTATATTATCATGTTTCAAAGAGAAGTGACGTCCCTTTCAACAAATATAGAACGAAATTAACTTTGTCGAAAAAGAGCAGTTTCCATTGTTTGGAGACTGTATTTTTCGTTATTTCTTACGTCAAGTTGCAAAGCATTTCCTGAAGGTAAATGTAGATTTAATTGTTGTTTTACTAATTTAATGCTTCATAAATTACTTACTCTCATTTTTTTGTTTGCGTTTCCCTTATACAATCTCCTTTATTGCTATTAAGAAATTCTGAATAAAATATATCAAAATTAACAAAATTAAAATGATACAAACAACCTTAAATATGACCTAACGTCTATACGTTATGAGGGTTCTTACAGCTGCTCTACGTATTCTTAGGCAATCCACAAAAATCGCTCTTGAATAGCAACTACCAGGTGCAATCAACGCCGGCTGGGCAGAATCTAGGCTGCCTCCTCGTTGTAAGCTCTAGATAAGCCAAATGGCCCAGCGGAGTATAAAACCGGAAGATATCTGGAAAATGACCCAACTAAAGAGATCGACTTAATGTTTTGGCCGGGTGGACATGATATTTTGGACCTAGTCACTTTGCCTGATAAAGCAGAGGTGACACTTGATTGCGAACGGCTCCAAAAAACGATTAATGTCAGCAAAGAAGTCCAGAAGTGCTAATTGTGAGGGTGAATCAAATATAAAAAGAAATATTGTTTTATACATTTATTGAATAAAACTACACACAAACCATATCATTAACATTTCTCGATGGAGTCTTCTGCATTGTCTACACACATCTGCCTCCGTTTTGGAAGCTTTAATATTACTTGTCCAAAAAACTTTTGGACGAGTTGCCAGTCGATTGCGCACGTGCTCCTCGACTTTTTCATTGCTTTTTACTAGTTTTCCTTCAAGGGGTTCTTTCAGGGGCACGAACAAAAAATAGTTACAGGGGGACAAGTCGGGACTATAAGGAGGGTGCTCGAGTGTTTCCCAACCCATTTCTTCTAATCTAATGGGCATTCCTCACCTCTTGTTTCGGTAAGAGGTTTTTTCTGACTGTAACAACTAATAAAAGTAGGCCGCATTCATTGCTTGTTGATCGTGAAGAAAATCATTGAGTTCCATAAGCACGGATGGTGTCATCTGTAAGACTTATCCTTGGACGTTGATAATGATTCTCGTTTTTGATTCTTTCTCGCCCATTCTTAAATTCCCTGACCCTTGTATACTCTCGATTCCGGGATACTGTGGCATCCCCAAACTGCGCCTTTAAGCTAAGAAATTTTCCGACGATTTTACTCCTTTATTGGTTAAAAACTTTATAATGATGCGCTGCAAGATCGATGGATGCACATCTTGCTCAGTCTTGGCTGTTCTAAGGATAAAGCCAAGCATGGCCGCTAACTAAGCTGGTGCCCCACTCTTTATAAATAAACCACCAACCGTCATACTACATCATCTAGTTTGGAGGTGCGTGTTAAGCAGAATAGCTATATTCCCGTTTATGTTTGATTCATTTTCGTATAAGAACTGTCATTTTAAGTGCAGTGGAAATTTTAGAGATAGTAAGGAAAGCACAATCTATAGCCGATACCGAAATTGAGACTGCACCCCATAGTCGCTCATAAGCTTAGCGAATACCTTGAAGATGAACTGTCCGAGTAAAACCATTCGGGAGCTCTGAAGGTCAAAAAGATTTCGCGCTTTAAATATCGCATGACTGATTCCGCAGTGACTTTAGCCATAGGCTTGAGCCATATAAATTTGCTTTAATGGCCCAGGAGCACAAAAAATTGAGTATTTCCTGGTTTTAAACGAGGGTATGGACCTATGAAGTCTACAAATAAGCGCTTCGTAGGCCTCGCCGACTCCCGTGATGCGCTCATAGGAGGCCTCAAAGTGGAACTCGAAGGCTTGACCTGTTTGCATGTTGAACAGTTCTGGATGTGCTGAATAACATTTTGACGCAAACGAGGCCAACAGTAATACCTTTGTAAGACTTCGGTTTTCTTACGAATTCAACAATGAGAGCCCCAGGGATCGTCATAAGCTCTTACTATAAGAGCCTATTGGTGACCCTCAGAAACCCATAATTTTGTTCGGGGAATATCCGAAGTCAGCGTTTCAGGAGAACCAATACTGATGTACACTCGTACATCAGCAAGGTGCAAATTCTCAAACTTACCAGCTTGCTTCAGGATTTGCTCCTTGAGATGTTTGTACTCGAGCTCCTAAAACACAGACTCAGGAATCAAACCAGCAATATGCTTGTGCTCTGAAAGGCAAGCAATGAGCTAGGCCGCCAACTCATCCTGCGAGCAAGATCTCGATAATGCATTCGGTATAACGTTAAAGGCACCTTTTCGGTGTTTAATCTGGAAATTGAACCCTTGCAATTTCAGACTCCAGCAAGCTAATCGACCAGAAAGGTCAGCCTTTTAAGACTGGCATGATCGGTTATGATGGTGAAGGGCAACTCTTCAATATATGCCCTGAATCTATTCACGCTCTGCACCGAAGCTAAGCATTCCAATTCAGTAATGCTATAGTTACTTTGCGCAGCATTGAGCTTCATCGACATATATGCGATTGGATGCTCTCCACCCTCATCTTCTTTCTTGAACAAAACACTTCCAATACACACCTTACTTGCGTCACACTGGATATAAAAATGCCTTGTAAAATCAAGATTGACCAGCAGTGGAGCAGAATTCAACAAGTGCTTCACTTTATTGAAGGCACTATCAGCGGAAACAGACCACTTGAAGGCACCTTTGCCCTTTAGCAAATCCGTTAGAGGGGCTGTAACCGAGGTAAAGTTCGGAATAAAACGCCTGTATCATTCTGCCATGCCCATGAACCGTCTCACGTCTTCGGCCGTTTGGGATTTAGGATAGGAGATTATACCTGACACCTTCTCCGGGTTGGTGCGCAGGATACCATCACTTACTACAAAGCCAAAATATTTGATTTCCTTCTTGACGAACTTGCCCTTTTCAACATTGATGGTCAAGTTGGCGTCCCAGAGCAGTTTTGCGACAGTTCTCAGGAGCTTCAAGTGTTCATCTAACGTTGAAATTGTAATAATCAGGTCATCTAGGTACACATTACCTTGTCTTGCTGCTCTTATGGTATGAATTTATGCATCAACCAACGCATCGTTTGGTAAGCATTGCATAAACTGAACAGCATGACCTTGAAATGGTACAAGGGCCTACCAGGGAGAGTAAAGGCCATTTTCTCCTTACTTGCCTCATCCAACGGTATTTGCCAAAAGGCATCCTTCAGGTCTAAACTATTAATGAAGCCAGTGCTTTGCAACCGTGCCAAAAGATGTTCAATCAGCGGCAACAGATAGGCATCCTTGACGGTCACCTCAATGAGGTGTCTAGCATCAAGATATAAACGATCCTTTTCGGGTTTTCTGACAAGGGTCACAGGAAAACTCCACAAACTCTAACTTTGCTCTTTTACCCTCAAAGACAACATACGATCGAGTTACTGTATAATAGGCGAGACAGCATTATGCCACTGCTTAATGGGTCGAGCAGAACCAGTGTCAATGTGATGAGACACGAGTCTGGTCCTACCCAAGCCTTTCAGATTATACGACGAAAACTGTTGTTTGACGAAGTCCAGTCGTTGCTGATGTTTTGGAGACAACAGATGGAGTTCAGGACTCTAAGGCTCCGAGGCTACTTCGATAGCATTGTGTAGTGAATAAGAATGTTCAAAAAGTCCGTAAAGGACTGCAGCGATGTTCTGCTGCCTCGGCAGAAAAAGATGACATTATCTGCCGAGAATGCCCTCGTCTGGAGACGCGTGAATGCGCTGGCAGGCTAGCATTGCGGTGTCGTGGGGCGGGTTCATTTCCCCAGCACGAGGACCCACTACAAAAATATTTCGCATTCAGGAATTGGACTGCTGGAAGTCAAGAGGTGACCGAAGTCGCAAAAAGTGTAGATAACCACACAGAGGGAATTAGAGCTTGTCATGAGAACAAGGGGAACCTGAAAAAAAAGGCGAACTTGGGGTGACCTCGTCATTACCCGACGAAGTTCATGGCCCACAAATGAAAGAGGGGCAAACGGGTGGTGGTGGGGCCCGTTCGTACCCACCCAACCGGAATAAACCCATAGATATCTTGTTGAAGTGGCCAGGTATTCCTCTTCTGAGTGAAAAACTCATACAACTTGAATTGTATGAACTTTCCCATCAGAAGAGGAGTACCCCGGTGACCAATTTATGCCATAGAATTATACAATTTGATTGCATAACTCTATGCCATAAAGAGGCACTCTGCTTGGGCCACTCAACCCACGACATCACCTGAAACAAGAAGGATTATTAAGTACCCGGTGGCTGGCTCATGTTTTGAGGTGGAAGCCTGCCACCGTACCGGGTCCTATACCCGGTTAGAATTTGAGGAAAGGAAAGACCAATTTGGCGTTACTTTAACACTCCATTATATTAACGCAATACGATTAAATTTATATAAATGTGCAACATTTGCAATATAAATACAAGGAGAAATTCTACGCAATAAAATTTAAATTCAATAAATGCACAACATTTGCAATATAAATACTAGGATGAATTCTACGCAATAAAATTTAAATTCGATAAATGCACAACAGTTGCAATATAAATACAAGGAGAAATTCTACGCAATAAAATTTAAATTCGATAAATGCACAACCGTTGCAATATAAATACAAGGAGAAATTCTCCGCAATAAAATTTAAATTCGAAAACATGCACAACATTTGCAATATAAATAAAAGGAAAAAATTTTACGCAATAAAAGGGTACTTACCCCACATGGTCCTTCGAGCGCTCGATGATAAATGCGGGAAGTCCACTGAAACGTTCATTAAATACATTCGCACAAAAAATTAATAAATTTATCTCTAAAGCGAGAATTTCTTTACAATCACTTGAAGATTTAAATAAGATTTAAATAGTTTACTTTAGAGAATTTTCAGCAATTTGCACTGGTCAAAAAAAATGTTTATTCTAATTAACATTCTACTATTATGTATAAAACCTCCGGAAAAGTGTACTCTACTCTGTATTGCAGTTAGAAGTTAACTCAAAAATAATTGTATTAAGTTCCGAGCGCATCAACACAATCCGAATCAATCACTGTTATTTCATTGCCATTAAAGATGCGACACACATTCATATATCAGCCAGTATAATAGTCTAAGCCACGAACAAGACTTGTATCCAGTACCACGTTCTTTTCCACGCCAAACGTTTTACAGTAATTCAAACGGAGTTTCATTTCCTCTAAGCCTTTCACTGCAGCCTTCACGGCTTTCCAACGTTCATCTCCTCATAGTTTTTCCACTAGATCAGACGTACAACCGTATTTCCTTAGCGCACATACAAAGCACTTCACCTCCAGGTTGCACTTGTCAAACAATTGCATTTCTCTTTAATTTCCAAAGAGTTTCTCAATTCCGTTCACACCAACTTTCCCTACGACGAAGCCACCACTAACATCATCAGTAATTCAATTCTGTCACCCGCGTTCAACTTTGTATATCACAATGTTGGATGGTTTTTCACTAACTCGGCCATTATTTCCGTTCGCATTTGACACTCCAACGAAATAAGAGGCTGCAACTTGTGATTGGTGGCAGAAACTGTACAAAGTCAAGTTGTTTTTATTGAAAATTTCTCTCAATTCCCCCGTCCACGCGCGTTCGCGGTTGCAACTCGACTCTCGTCCACTCCACTCATCCCAATCTATCCACAATAGCTAGCGCGTGAAATTCTCGTTTTACCGCTTAGCCAGTTTCCCGAACGATTCATCTCTTGCATTTGTTGCAATTGCTGTGCTTGAAGCATTTGTTGTTGCTTCAACGTTTGCAATTGTTTCTCCGGGAATATGCTGGCTGAAGCTATGCGAGTTACACTCTGATGTAACATTATTTTTATGTACAGTAAGTGTTGTGTATTTTAGTTGTATCGTTTATACGCATGTGCAAAGGCAGCTTGAGGCACCTTAAAAATGATATTCTGTGATAAATCACATACAACCGAACTCCTCTTCGTTGTTGTGTATGAATTTGAATCGATTCTTTGTTTGATCTTATGAACATAACTGAGATTGCTTATTGTTCTTTAGAACAGCACACTTTCAAATCGGATTAATGCTAGCGTTCACGAACGGTTTTCAGGACAATATGAATTACTTTGGGAATGAGTAAGCATTATTTAGAATACGTATATTAAACGTTTAAGAGATACATTGCATTTATTCTTATTAAGTTTTATTACGATCACGTTTTTTTATTTTACGTTAAATTGTTGATTAAATTCGGCGAATGGAACATTATTACATGCGTTATTAATATCCTGTCTGTTCTTATTATCTCTAATAGCATTAAATGAAAATATTCAGAGTTCGGCTGTAGCTTGAAATATCACATTTTAGTGTTGCTTTTAACTTGTCTTAAATATCCACTGAAACATTATCACCGCCTTTTTCCGTTGTCAATTCAATTCGGGTATCTGATCCATATCCAGCGTAGTTTGCGTGATCCGCAGAAGCTTGCTGTGCAAAAAGTACATCGGCGACGTACAAAGGTGCGGGAGATCGGTCATCAGGAATGCTAGGTCGTCGCATTGTGCAACGCTTGATCGGTGACATGAAAGCAAACAACGTTAATGACATGCACAATGAAAGAATGAGAACTCTTGCTCGAGCGTCAATGCCTTGACTTCTTATAACTGCCATTGCAGCAAAAATCGTCAGCAAAATTATCACAGAAAATTTAGTCATTGTCACGGTAGTTGAGTGGATTTTTCTACCACTTCGACTGACCATGTTGCTCGGGTCATATGCAAAGAATAAATTATGTCGATCGACAAAGTGTTTGAAGCAAATGTAAACCATAGCGAATGGCATGATTAGGGGGCAAGCTACGCTGTAAACTACGCTTGTTGTGAAAACCATTACAGTCCAAGCGCAATGAATTCCGAAAGGAAATTCAATCAAAATGGACTTACGTATGTACTGAATTTCTGCACGGGATCTGGCTGTGCATAGCTCCCACACATAAACAATCAATTCAGGGAAACGAATCAATTCCAATGAAGTACCGATAAACGCTGCGGTGATTACGTAGTTTACGAAGAATGCACCCTTGTCCGGCAGGAAGTTAACACAATATTGTATTTGGGTTGCTTAATTTGTTTTGACGTGTCTTGAGTTGCCTGTAGAGGGTTATGAGATTGTTGTAATGGATGTTGAGATTGTTGTGGAGACTTTTGCTTCTGCTGCTAAGCGTCTCGATGCCAGAGCATATCTACTCGATTACTACAGTTGACCTGGACTGGTGCTTTTTTAAAGAGATCCTAGAAGTCAATTCCAAGATACACTACGCGCGTCAAGGAAGGAACAAACAGGAATCTCATCAATTTGGTGGTGTTGTTAAATTGCACCAATGTGGTGACGTATCTCAGAACTTGATCCTTGTGCCGCGATGCAATGTGAGCATGCATGGTATGCATATGCAAACCCAAGTCCAACAGTAGGTCTAAGGCACCAGACCCAAGGATACTGACACTGGCTCCGCTATCAAGCAAGCCCATCAATTTGCGACCGTTGACGAAAATCTCTGCGTAGGGCCTCTTGTCGCTAGGAGTTGCAACAATTGACTCCACGCAGGCACGGTTCAAGAGACACCTGGCGAAGAAACATCTCCAGGATCTCCTAAACCCAACCCGGAAAGGTCGTGCTCTAAAACAAGCGGGTAATTCACTATCATCACTCGCCATTCCATTACTTTTGGAGAGATCCGGGAAACTACTTGGAGCAATCACATCGCTAGAAAATTGTGGAAAGACGGACATTTAAGGCGAGGGGAAACAACTTGTAAGTGGGCACTGGTCTGGTATCTAGTTATTCATTCATTGAGTGATGATATTCCTGGAAAGAAGAAGGGGTCTCACTTGGAGCCTGACTCTGAAAGTGTGCATGATATCCTGCAGCAAATCTCGCTTGAGGATCACGCTAGGCATTCTCCAACATATCAACAGCTTCAATGTTGGAAGGGAAAGGGACTCACAGCAGCCGGGAGCGCTGGGGCTGGGGGATCGCTTTTCTGGCAATGCCTCTTCCCCTCTCCCCTCCCGCTAGAAAAGGGATTCCCCCAGCTTGAAGGCCCTCCACGGCGTAACAAAACGAGACCTGGCCCGAAGTAATGTGTCAAACGGTTCCAGGCTGGGTTCTCAGGTTGACAGGGGAGGTGTTTAGTGGGTAGTCCAGTCACGCATGGGAGTCCCACACTCTGTGCATAAATAGGATTCACCTCCCTACCACAAAGAAAAAAAAAATGTTTGAAGGATGCCTACTACGATGGTCAACCACAGGCCTACCAGACGGATGCAGCTCAGCTTCAATTCTAGTGCGGTGACGAACTAACTCTGTTAGTAATATTAATTCCAAGCTTGCCAAATGATTTCTTATTTGTTCGTCCATGTTCCGCAATAGGATGGTCTGCATGCCAAAATCGGATAACCAATTTTTAAGACGCAAAGCCATCTCCACTATAGAGCCATGAAACTCACGGAAAGATTCATCTGGCCTCTGAAAATGCGCATCAATCGTACGTCGCACATCTACGTCGGTCAAATGAGATTCATAACGCTCCTACAACGCAGTCTCCAAATCTGACCACGAAAAGTTGAGGCTGAGCTGCCGGACGAACCAATACCATTCCTCTGCTGGTCCCTTCAGAAGGATGTGGGGGCTAGACGTCAGTTCATCCAAGTGAATATTGTAGTTTCTTACCAAGGTAGTGGCTTGAAAAAGGAACTGGTCAACATCTAGACCAGCAGAAGAACTATCAAGATTGACTCTCCACTTATACATTGGTGGGAAAGAATAAAATTCGTCATCAGAGCTAGAGTAGGGGGATTAAGAAGCGTTATGCGATACCATAATTGAAAATTAATATTATAAATACTGGATAACAGAACTGTAGAATCAATAAATTAATTAACAATTAACGGACGGCCACACTGACGAAACTAGAGAAATCAATAACCAGCAGACGGACTACACCGAAAATTTGAATAAAATAAACGAATTAAGAATTAACAGATGGATAAACAAACGTTCCATTACAAATAAACTAGAAATTAAATAGCAGACAGACAAACAGACAAGTAAATAATTGTATAAAATTTTCACATCCAACCTAAGCTAAAATAAAAATTGATTCGAAATTCCTCATCTAAATCTTTTTCTATAAAACTATCTTATAATTGAAATCCTACTGAAACTAATAACTAACAAAACTAAACTCAATTACCAAACTCAATTCTATTTTCACCAAATTTACAAAGTCTAAGAATCCTTAGTAGGTCTACGTGAATATCGAAGTTTAAGGGTACCGATGCGATTTTATTGGGGAAAATGTGAAATTCGAAGATCATACTATTATTAACAAAGTTGAGTGAATTTCGACTTCTAAGGTATTTGTTGTTGTTGTATTCATAAACACCTACCACCATAATTTTTTTCAGATTTTTCGGATCACAGGTGTCCAATCGCGAGTGGGGGAATACAAATTTTTCGTGTATTTCCCCTCCCTGCGCATTCCTCGAAGCAAACAGTATCAAATTAAGACCTGTTTTGAAAAGTTCTCATCAAGACCTTTCATTTGATACCCATATCGGCTACCTTTGATGATTTCTTTTTTCGGGAGCCACTCCCCTATATGGGGAGACCCCGCTTAAATACCTTGTAAAATTTTTTATAGTTGAACTTTGAAGAGAGCACCACTTTACATCTGCATACAAAATTTGATGTTTCTAGCTTAAGTAGTTGACGAGAAAAAGTGCTGTGACAAACGGACGGACGGACGGATGGATGGACAGACGGACAGACAGGTCGCGAAACTAGTAGGGGTTTGTAAAATAATTTTACAAAACCAACCTAAAATTTAGGGTTTTGTAGAATTATTTAAAAACAATCAAAATCAAGCTAAAACCATTAGAAAACCTCGTTTGGGCGCCATCTGTAACAATCGCAGAAGTCACCGCAGTTGCAGACATTAAGTTTCAGCAGATGGGTGCGTAACCTAGGTTGACATACTGAGGCCGGCTAGCGCTCAGTCGTGTCGCGTCTTCTTGAACACCCCCTGGTTGTGCTGAGCCACCCTACATACGAACACTAACACGAAAGGAACGGACGGGAGAGGAGGAGGTCATCTTGAGAAATGGAAAAAAACATTTTTACTTACAACAAAGTGGCCATTTTTATTTGAAATATGAAAATAAACACAACAACAATTCATGAAAACTAATATTATAAAACAAGCTAACTCTTTTGTCTTTATATAATTTAATGCATTAATTAAATGAATAAATGAATTTCGAAACCGAGGCTGTAAAAACCAGCAAGTATTCTTAATTAAAAAATTGTGATAAGATACAAAAAAAAAAACAAATTTCAAATATAATGAAAAGATAAGTAAAATATAATATAAAGAAAAACATGCAATTTACTTACCCCTATTGATGCTGCGGAGCGCTTGGCAACTGAAAAGGGGCACTCAAAATTAAATTCAATTTAAAATATTAACGCTACTGAAAATACAACCCAAACCGGCCACTTTTCAGGAACGGCAAACCTTCTCTTCGATGAACTGGCACTGTATTCCTCCTTCACTGATCCGGTAATAATTAAATTTAGATTAAAGTTTGATTTTGTTTCACATTTTCATTAATAGACTTTCATTCTTACTTCAGACTTCCTCTTTTCATTATTTTTGAAATCCCGACACTGAATGATCCTTTTTTCTATAAACTCTTCACGGCGTCCAACGTTACTTGAATCCACGGTTACTCGATACCAATTTTCTTTCCGATTCAAAGACTATTTAGATTTTTTTTTTAAATATCTTGAACCGTCACTGTTTTCTTCTGGATCCACCCCACTTCATTTAATTTTTTTCTTTTTCGTTTGTTTAGTCCACTTAAACTCCACTCGCAAGCAATTAAATTGTCTTATCCCTCTAGAGAAATTTTACTTTTTCGTTTACAATTTCACTACACTTTCAAACTTCCTTTACCAACTTTTGTATCATTTCATGCACTCCAAAATCTCCCCCGAATCATAATCAAGATTTTTTTTTTTCTTTCGTCGTCACCGAAAACTCGCTAGAACTCTTTCTCATCTCAACACCGAAATCAGACTCGATATCGCAAAGGAAAACTCCCTCTTATTCGCAAGCCAAATACTAACTGCCTTTCCAAATCAAGAATTTCACTCCTCAACCCCACAATCCTTTCATTCCCAATCACCCCTGCCGCATCTGGGTAACGGAATCGAAGTTCAATACACTTCAATTCCGCTACCCACACATCTATTCCATATCGACAAACGCAACAATTTCCATTTTTTATATATGGCCATTTGCATAACCATGATAGCCTTTGATTAGATGCAAATCGTCATATATATATACGGACACAAATGCTTTTGCCAACATCACAAAAAGAGTGTTTTCCTGTGCTCGGGGGAACTTGAACCCAGGGTCTCGGCAGACCCCTGGTCGAGAATCCACGACGCTGCCAACGGAGCCACCTTCTGATGATTTCCCATTCATCAAATTAGTAACTTCAACTATGCACCTTTCTTAATGGGCATGGAAATAAAATTTGTTAGTAGGGAAGCGTGAATGCAATTTTGTTAGTATACCACATACAATTTGTTAGTGGGAGCAAATGAATAAAATTAGTTAGTATGACGGAAAGAATAAAGTTTTATCAGGGAAAAGGTATCGAATGAATTTTGTCAGTGGGAAGTAATGAATGGAGTGTTGTTAGGGTAAAAGTTAAGATTATTATTATATTATTATTATAAAAAAACTAAGATAACAATAAGTTTTTTTTTAAGAATTAAAAATAGTGTAAAAGGATAGAATCAATATGATGGGGCAATTAAAATTAAAGTTAAATGGAGTTACTACGTGAAAAACTGAAATAGATAAATAAAAGGATAGAAATGCCCACAAGAAGGTGGAGATATTACGGCGGCAATTTTATGTTGCGAATGGGAGAATGCCGCTACGCCGGAATTTGCAACTAAGCTAACAATTAAGTTTACACTTAATTCTATCGTGGGGTTTGAAGCGACAGCATCTGCTTATTTCCCATGAATAGGAAAATGCATTGCTCCCATTACCGTCGCGATGCAGCCCTAGCGTTGGTATAATTGACTTTCTGGGAACGATGCTAACTGATACTGTACAAATTCGAATCGCAAATGGGGATCCAGTTCATTGGCCCGCCGGTATTAAACAATTATCTCTGATATGGGTGAAGTCTGGCACTGGTACATCAACCAGATATTGCCCAGCATGTTGATATAGCTACAGACCAGAGAAAGTTTTTATATATCCAACTATCCTATCATCCTTTCATGTCGAGTGTTACAAATAAATTAATTACTAATCTGGTACAAAAAACGTACAGTTGTGAATCATAATAGTTTGACAAGTTTACTTATATTTTACGCTTGGGAAAGCGAAGCTAAGGGAAACACATAAAATATTTAGATGGAAACAAAACTTTTCATTCAATATGAGGATTGAACCTTGCCATTATTTGATAACACAACATTATTCAAATGTCCTCCACGGGACCTCTTACAGGACTCAATCCTTTTGAGGTAATTTCAAATGACTTTTCGGCACATTTCCGGCAATATCTCTGTCATAACTTCGCGAATATTGGTTTTCAATTGCTCAAGATTTTGAGGATTGTTCACGTAAACACGATCTTTCACATAGCCCCATAAAAAGAAATCCAAAGGTGTTAGGTAGCAGGATCTTGCGGGCCAATTGACATCACTCAATCTCGAAATTACGCATCCTGGAAATTTCTCTTGCAAAAGTGCTCGATTAGCCTGTGTTGTGTGGCTTGTGGCTCCATCCTGTTGGAACCACATGTTCTCCAGATCATAATCTTCAATATCTCTCCAAAAATAATCGGCTAACATCCGTCCATAGCGATCAGAATTGACTGGAATGGCTCTTTCTTGATCGTTTTCAAAAAAATACGGGCCAATAATACCACCTGACCATAAAACACACCAAACGGTCACTTTTTCCGGATGCAAAGGCCTTTCTGCGATCACCTGAGGATTTTGAGAGCCCCATATGCGGCAATTCTGTTTATTTACGTAAGCACTGAGCGTAAAATGTGCCTCATCACTAAAGAAAATTTTGTTCGAAAAATCGTTATCAATGGCTTGTTGTTCAATCACCCAATTCGCATACATTCTGCGTTGTATATGGTCTTGAGGCTTAAATTCTTAAGTGAGTTGGATTTTGTATGGATGGAGATGCAAATCCAAATGCGAAATCTGCCACAATGAGCCGTAAGACAAGCCCAAATGTTGAACACGTTAAGGAACCGACAAATTCGGGTCTTCCTCCACACTTTGAGCATCGACAGCGATATTTTCAGCAGAACGAATGTTGTGATGATGCACAGGCCTTGCAATATCAATAACCGACCAAGTCTCTTCAAATTTTCTGACTGTGTTCGAAACTGTTTGCTGTGTAGGTCGATTATGTCGATCGTAATCGGCTCGTAAAGCCCTTAATGTTGATACAGCAGAATCACCATTTGTATAATAAAATTTAATAATTTTAATGCCTTCTTCGACTGTTAAACGATCAATATTTCTAAGTGGCAAACCTTCAACTAAAAAAACACGCTCTGGATGACATTTAATTTTGACAGATGTCAAATGGCAGGGTTATACTTTCCTACCACGAAATGGATAACCCTGTAGATTCATTCTTTAATTTATTACTACAAGTTATTTCTTCGTTAAACCTTTCATGCACAGTGAAATTTTTTTTTATAAGATGTTTGTCACATAATGAAAATCTCACCAGATAGATATTATGAATATGTATTCAATTTAGCGTTTTAATAAAATGTAAACCTATTTTAATTCTTTTCTCAATTAATACAGTGTGTCCCAAATTTATAGGGGCACCCAGTTTTTTAGTTAAATTTTTAATGTTTTTAAAACAAACAAATCTTAATTTGCACAAGCTATTTCTACTTCTAATTTACGATTTCTGTCTTTTTTTGGTGAGCCTACGACAACTTGTTCGTTTATTATGCCATTAAAAAAAAAATAGTATCCCAAGTTTATAAGGGCAGTGAAAAAAAACACGATTTTCTATCGAAAATTATTTTTGCTGGTGAAATTCTATCGTGAACTACAAATTATTGGGTCTACGAGTATACTGTAGTTCCTGTTGAAATTGAACACTTTACCAACAAATTTTGCACAAGTATAAAGGAAATACTCCTTTGCACCGTGAAATTTTGAGGCACTGTAAAAACTGGGTTTCTTTACGGTCGTCCGGTTGCTGTATACCTGAATTTTCTTTTTTTTTCGTTTGGTGCCCACGGCTTGAGCCCTAATCATAGAAAAACTCTTGTTTGCGCCAACTGATGTTGGTAGAAGTTTCGAATTGGCTGGTTTAGGATAATAAAAAATTCCAGACTGTTCTAGACGACCAGCATAATCTGGAATTTTCTGAAACAATCGGCTCAGATATAAGTACAGGTACGCTTGTTCAGAAAACTCAGTTGCGTGCTAATCGCCAGCAAAGATTTATACGTGGAGTGTTGTGTGAAAATGAGTAGAGGAAAACAGCTATCGAGAGAAGAAAAGGCATCTTTTGATGCATTCAAGACATGCGGCAAGTGTAATAGAGAAATAGCTAGGCTAATCAACCGTTCGAGTAATGCCGTTGGTAGTTATTTAAGTATAACTTAGATGGCCCAGATGGCGTTCGAGACTATTGCCACAAAGAGGCACGTTTTTTTTCAGGCGGAACTTTGGCGGTGGGTCCGTTATGGTGTGGGCGACCTACAGTGGATTCGGAAAAGTTGGCATAGAAATCATTTCGCATCGAATGAGCAGCGAAGACTATCGGGCAGTGCTAGAAAAGCATCTGAAGCCCTATTTCCGCCGTTACCGCTCTGCAAAACTGATCTTTCAACAGGACAACGCGTCAATTCAATCTAGTAAATCTACCAAGGAATGGTTGTCAAAAGTGAAAATTCCTGTACTTCAGTGGCCTGCCATTTCTCCGGATCTAAATCCAATAGAAAATGTTTGGGGCATGATGGTCCGCGACGTTTATGACAACGCTCGTCAATATTCACCAGTCACAGAGCTGGAGGAGGGCGTCAAAAAAGCTTGGGAAAACATCAGTATGAGCAGCTTGACAAATCTCAACAATTCGATGCAAAAACGGATGAAAATGTTATTTAAAAACGATGGTAACGTTATTAATTACTGATTTTTTGTTGCAAATCAATGGATTTTACCAATAATAAAAAAAATTTTCTATGGTAAATCGTGTTTTTTTCACTGCCCCTATAAACTTGGGACACTTTTTTTAAAAAAAAAGGCATAATAAACGAACAAATTGTCGTAGGCTCACCAAAAAAAGACAGCAATCGTGAATTAGAAGTAGAAATAGCTTGTGCAAATTAAGATTTGTTTGGTTTAAAAATATTAAAAATTTGACTGAAAAACTGGGTGCCCCTATAAATTTGGGACACACTGTATAAGCATCAGATTATTGAACAGAAATTATTTGAATAAAATTTAATATTCGCAACACCTCTTTCAATTGACATCCAAACAACTTCCACTTATCAAAAGCGCCTCAAATCCTGAATGTGACATTGATTTGAATCATTTCCCATCTATCTAAATACTCTATTCTCTGGAATTGCTTCAAAATATTTACAGAATCCCCAATGTCCGATTAATCAACCCAACACAAACAAAACTTTCATATCCGGATCATTTATTCCCATCTTGTCCGATCAATCCCAAATGAAAATCAAATAAATGTCCTTTATGCAAATAGCATGCCGAATCGCTAAGAACGCAAAACCTGTTAACGCTTCTCATTACTATTACTCGGAAATATTTTCAGGAATCCAATAACCCGAATAGTTGGCAAAGCTTGAACTAGGCTGCCCGGCTCAAAGGATATGAATGGTAGCCACGCAGCGACACTCAATTTCTCCGTAGCGCCAGAATCAATCGATGAATGCTATTCGAAGAAATGGAATCAAAGGTCGGAAGCAAATCGATTGTGTCAACAGGATAATGTTGCTCGTAATCGAAAGCCCATAAACTTCGTAATTTATTTATGATTGCATGACGAAACTGTTTGCTTGGCTTTCTATGGACAGGACATGGTGTGTCCGTTGAGTGGATTAGCCCAGCTATAGTTGATAGGATGCTCACTGATAAAATGCTGAATATATTTCATTGAGGGGCCGTTATGAACGCGTTAATTCAAGAAGGAAATAATATATTGGAGGTTCTTTGCGTTGTTTGTTTACAGGCGTAACAAACATTTACTAATAATCCTTTCAGTAGACTTTTATTACGATCGATTTTCACATGTTCAAGAATTCTTTCCTGAACTAGAAAAAAACGAATAATTTCTATACAATCTGTTGTAACGAGTATGTATAATTCATAGGTGTTTTGGTCAATTTGCTCTAATCAACATAGACCTTATTTGGACAGTTTTGTTAATACAAGGAGTTGAATGATAATTGTGCACACATGTCTGTGGATAAAGAACCTACATTTTATTTAAGAGTGGAAACTGGTAATATTGGAATATTGAAGCATGCATTTTATTAAATGGCTCTTTTGCAAGCCATTAATAATGATGAGTTTATATTTGCCGCTAATTCCAATTGAGCAAACTTCAGGTCGAATTGAGTCAATTATGAGAAAACAAAATGTTTTGCGTCATGATAAATCGGGAAACTGTGAAGGGCATACAGGGTCTTTATAATAAGTAACCGGACTGAGCCTGCCCCGCGCCGTCAAAGCGTCTGCTAACCGGTATCTGGTGCTGTAGTGGTGATGGGGGTCTAGGTAAAGGGAACTGGGCTGCAACAGTTGCCTCTAAGCGCTTGGAGAGATAGCATCGAGCGAGAGCGGAGTGCGTGTTCAGTTACGTCGTCGGAGTGAAAATGGAGCGTACGATCGAGGAACCGAGCCAGAGCTTTTTAACCACGTTATTACAGGAGACGAGACGTGGGTTTTCGAAAACGATTCTGAGACGAAGCGGCAGAGTTCGGAGTGGCACACAGCGGTGTCACCACGACCGAAAAAAGTGCGCATGAGCAAATCGAAGGTGAAGTCGATGCTCATTGCTTTCTTTGACGTGAAAGGCATTGTTCACAAAGAGTTTGTGCCACCTGGCCAAACTGTAAACGGCCAGTACTACAGAGAGGTGCTCCGTCGACTAATCGCCCGGGTTCGCCGAGTCCGTCCGGAGATCGCCGATTCGTGGATCCTACATCACGACAATGCTCCGTTGCACACCTGCCTGCTCGTCACCGAGCAGTTGGCCAAACAGTCGCAGGCAACGTTGCCACAGCCTCCTTACAGCCCGGATATGGCACCAGTGGACTTCTTTCTGTTCCCCAAGATCAAGAGACACCTTAAGGGGACGCGGTTCGGGACTCTGGAAAACGTTCAACGTGCTACGACGAGGGCTCTAGACAGCATCGAGGTTGACGATTTCCAGGGGGCGTTCGGGGACTAGAAAATCCGGTATCAGCGTGTTATCGACTCCAATGGGGACTACTTTGAAGGTTTCTAAAGAAAAATTGTGCATATTTTGCCAATAAAAAATTTCCTGAGGTCAGTCCGGTTACTTATTATTCCGACCTTGTATGATAAGTGACCACTTGTATAGGGTTATCCATTTTATGCTCGGGAAAGTAAAGCTTAAGAAAAAAAATTAAATATCCCGATGGAAACAAAATTTTTTTATCCAATATAAAGATTGAACTTTGCCATTATACGTATAATACAACATCATTCAAATGTTCTCCACGGGAGCTCTTACAAGCCTCAATTGAGGGAATTTTCAAAGACTTTTCGGCACATTTGCGGCAATATCTCGGCCATAACTTTACGAATATTGGTTTTCAAATGCTCAAGATTTTGAGGATTGTTCATGTAAACACGATATTTCGCATAGCCCTATAAAAAGAAATCCAAAGGTAATAGGTCTTAGGATCTTGCGGGCCAATTGACATCACTCAATCTCGAAATTACGGCTCCTGGAAATTACTCTTGCAAAAGTGCTCGATGAGCCTGTGTTGTATGGCTTGTGGCTCCGTCCTGTTGGAACCACATGTTCTTCAGATCATTATCTACAATTTCTCTTCAAAAATAATCGTTTAACACCAGTCAATAGCGATCAGAATTGACTGCAATGGCTCTTCCTTGATCGTTTTCAATAAAATACGGGCCAATAACACCACCTGACCATAATACACACCAAACGGTCACTTTTTCCGGATGCAAACGTCTTTCTACGATCACTTGAGGATTTTGAGAGCCCCATATGCGGCAATTCTGTTTATTCACGTAACCACTGAACGAAAAATGAGCCTCATCACTTAAGAAAATTTTGTTCGAAAAATCGTTATCAATGCGTTGTTGTTCAATCACCCAATTCGCATACATTCGGCGTTGTATATGGTCTTGAGGCTTAAGTTCTTAAGTGAGTTGGATTTTGTATGGATAGAGATGCAAATCCAAATTCAAAATCTGCCACAAGGAGCCGTAAGACAAGCCCAAATGTTGAGCACGTTGAGGAACCGACAAATTTGGGTCTTCTTCCACACTTTGAGCAACGACAGTGATATTTCCAGCAGAACGAATGTTGCGATGATGCACAGGCCTTGCAATATAAATAACCGATCCAGTCTCTTCAAATTTTCTCACTGTGTTCGAAATTGTTTGCTGTGTAGGTCGATTATGTCGATCGTAATCGGCTCGTAAAGCCCTAAATGTTGATACACCAGAATCACCATTATTCAAATAAAATTTAATAATTTTAAGGCCTTCTTCGACTGATAAACGATCCATTATTCTAAATGGGAAACTTTTATCTAAAAGAAGCAACTTTTGGATGACATTTAATTTGACAGATGTCAAATGGCAGGGTTATACTTTCCCAATTACTAAATGGATAACCTCGTTTATATGGCGAGGATCATGTAGTCTCAAATCATTCATTTATATGTAAAGAAAGGTCCCCTGAGTAGCACCGAATAAAATTTTCTCCGTTTCCAGTATCGCGGGTGTAGGGGCGAGGGTGCAACGTCTCACTTTCCAGTCTAAGCTGCATGTCTCGAAAACTCAAAATTAAAGCTTAATAAATTCACTTTTAAACCATATAAGTTAACAACAGCTTCCCACAAACTCAGCAATTCACCTGGCCAAGCAGACACCGTACACCAGCGTCAGCAAAACTCGGGAAAATACAAACTAGACATTTTTATTGTATAAATTTAATTGTCCGTGCTAACTGTGGGCTCAGTCGATTTTGTGCCTTTAATTGTATACGAATGTAAATCCTTTTTCAATAAATTCTTATTTTTAAATAAAACTTGTGATAAATATGTTAACCGGTGCCCGAGCAGGGACCGTGAAGTTCTTCGTGGATTAAAATAACTGGAGAACGAAGCCTTAACAAGGTTTCTTAAACCACTCTCCGGAGGCTTAGAAAGTGATCCAGCGACGAACCAAATAGTGCGGTAGAAGTAATTTGCTTCAACACAAAAGTAGCGCAGCGAATTATAGCGCCCTGAAATTGAGTAAAAACGATAATTTTCGCTAGGTGGTTTCAGCACAACGTTGCTCAAGGAAGCCTCTCACCCAATAAAGCAGGACACCAAGCCTGTCCGGAAAGGAATTCGGTCAACTGGAGTAGCTAAGCGGTCATCAAAGAAGTACCCTAGAGCAGAAATAATCGTGGAAATATTCCAAAGCCGCATTAAACGGAGGAAACTTTCATTGTGACATATAATCAAACACACGAAGAAAAATCGTTCGCGAAGTGAAAAATATTCGGAGTGGTTATTTACTTGAATTTAAATTGTGATTTTATGAAGTGAAGTGTGAAGGGGGCTGCACTGGACGTTTCAAAAAAATCTTACGGATAAGTAGTTAGAGCTAAGTGCTCGATCATTAAATTAACGGTTGTTTTGTTTTCTATCATTTATAATATTCTACGAGAAGAGAGATTCTCGTGTAGTACAAGCAGAGGGATTCTCGTGTAGTAGCGTGAAAGTTTACTAATTTTATTGTTAATTATTGTAAATTTTTTGATAAGAATTTTTTTTTGTTTATTTTAAAAATTCATAAAAAGAAAATTTAAATATCTATAAATTTAAATACTATCGCGGATAAAGAATACTCTAATGGCTACAAAAACTACCAAGGAGAAATGTGGTAAATGTAGGAAACCTGCAGAAGATGATCACTCAGCGATAGGCTGTGGTGGAATGTGTTTCAATTGGTTTCACTTGAAATGTATAAAGATGTTGGAAGAGAGATTCAAGACCATCAAGGAGATATCAGATGATGTCATATGGATGTGCTCCACGTGTAAGCTGTTACATAAAAAATCCAAGGAGGCACAACTTTTTCTGTCAATGAAAGATTTAGAAAGTAATTTTAAAGAATTAAAGACGAATGTCAGTCTTTTAATTAATTAGACGGCAGCTAAGCACAAACCTACTTATGCACAGTTGATAAAAAACTTTACGACTCCTCAAACTGAGCTCCGCTCATATGTCATGGCCCAGAAAGGGATAATAATCAAGCCAAAAATGCATACATCATCAGATAAAACGCTTGCCGATTCTAAGTCTAGGATAAGACCGTCGAATTGCAAGATTCCTCTTCAACTGCTATGGCCTATTCGCAATTGTGGGGCGTTAATTAAAACAACGACCAATGACAACGCGTCGGAGCTATACCGTTTAACCATGGATAACATGCAGGATGAGTACGACATTGCCGAGACAAATATGCGTCGGCCCAGACTGGGTATAAATGGGCTGGATAATCAATTTACAAATGAGGAGCTACAAAACGAAATACAAGCGCTAAACCCTCATTCTTGCCAGACAGACAAAAAACGGAAAATGGTTACACATTATTGAGGTAAATGGAAGCATGTATAAAAGATTAGCGAACAAATACGTCAGCATTGATTATGGATTATATTTTGTGAAGGAAGACTTTAACATTACGAGATGCTTTAAGTGCCAAAAATATAACCGTAAGACGTCAAAATGCGAAGGAGAACAAATATGTGTGAAATGTGGAGGAAAGCATGAACTCAAGGAATGCAAAAGCACACGTGAGAAGTGTTACAATTGTATGGGTTATAATAAGAACACTGATCACTCACACAGAGCAGATTCGTGGATGTGCCCAGAGTATCAAAGAAGGATTGTAATGGCTAGGAAGAGTACTGACTACAATTTTGATGATGATTGTTAATCGCAAAATTGACAAATTAACTATCCTTTATGCCAATATAAGAAGCCTAAGACACAAGCTGAGTGACATTCAAATTTATTTGCAACAAAATCCTGAAACGGATCTGATTATACTAAACGAAGTGTGGATCTATCCTGAAGAAGCAAAGTATTACAATATTTCGGGATATATCTCCGTTTTCTCCTGCAGGCCCGAAAGAGGAGGAGGTACAGCAATGCATATAAAAAAAAATTAATTTCATGACAAAGAGCGTCACTTCTGACATATATAATATAACAATAATTGAAATAACCTACGCAGGTAAAAAACTAAAAATCAGTACTTACTATAATCCCAATCATCTTAATGCTTAGGGCTTCTGCACAGTAATAGATGCAATATACTCTTCTGAAAAAAATCTTATCACAGTTGCTGACACAAACATAGACGTGATTGCAGAATCTCCAGAATCGAGAATGTACAAGGATACCCTGGAAACAAACGGAGCGGTCATTGTCAATAAGGACAAAATTACTCGCCCGACTTCAAGTACCTGCCTAGATCACATAGCAACAAATGATAAAAAAATTGCTGAAAACATGAAATTCACTCTTGCTGACTGGCCGGAGTTAGATCATCGTGTCCTAAAAATTGTTGTTGTTAATTTATAAATATAGGGTTTTCCAATAAGAGGTATTATTTTGATATCATAAGAAAAATGCCATTTTTTAATATAAATGATCAAATGTTTATTTCATTATACATACGTTTTTTGGCAGAATTCGTTCTTGCCTTTTTGTACGAAATCTCAGTAAATCCTTTGCTTGAAAATCATGTTTATCTCAGTCTCTTCTTATCCAGTGGATTCCTGTTCCGTTTTTTGCTCGAAAAACCCGTTAAATTTTACACTTCTAAATGGCCAATCAAAATAATCTAATACGACCCACGCGTCTTTGAATGGGGAACCCTCAAGCCAATCCGCAGGAGGCACCTCCTGCCGCACCAAATAATGCACCCCAAAATCAAGTTGAAGGTGAGGAAATCCATGAGCTTATCACAGAAACGGTTGCAATCACGATTCAAACACAAGGTAGACAAATATTTAACTCTCTTGTCAGCCCAGCTTCGGACATTAACAATTATGCTGATGTCCCAATCAACGCGGAGAAGGCCATAACCTCACGAATACGGAAAAAATACCCGATTTAGTAAAAAGCCAGCGGGACTTTTCAGGAAATCCGGGAGACGTCAGCTCCTGAAAAAAATCGCTGGATCGCATTTTGAAAATACACGAACATTTGAAGGGATCTCCAAAATATTATGGCTCTATTCGAAATAAGGTCGAGGGCCATGCCCGTATTGCTCTCGAATCGTATAGCTCTTCACTTAATTGGGAGAAATTTTCAAAATGCCTGATCCTACACTACGCAAACAAGCGAGATCTTGGTACACTCAAGTACCAAATGACTACACTGGTCCATCCTGGTTCTATCACACTATGCATCACCATTTGTCAACTGTTCTAAAAAAGCTTGGTTTTTTGGATTTGAATCAAGATCAACTTAACGTAATGACACAGTCATTCAGAAATAAGGCACAGGACACTTTTGTGAGTGGATTTAGAGGCGATTCTCCTAGACTCCTTAGCATACGGGAGTCTGCACACCTACCAAAGGCCCTACATCTTTGCCCTACTTTTGCCAAAAATGAGGCAGAGCATCTACAAAATTTGGAAAAAGTATATGACATCCTAGAAAATGCAAACCTTAAGATCCAGCTCGATAAGTGTGAATCCTTACACAAAGAAATAGAGTTTTTGGGGTTCGTTGTCGAAAAAAATGGTTTTAAACAAATCCAGAAAAGGTTCAAGCAATCGTTAATTTTCCGCCTCCGAAAACATTCAAGGACTTGTGCTCTTTTCTTGGGATGTCAGGTTATTACCGGTAGTTTATCCGTGACTACTCAAAAATGGCGAAGCCTTTGACATCCCTTGTACGAGGGGAGGATGGACCGACGTCCAAATACCCTTCCAAGAAAAAAATAATACACCTTGAAGAAATTGCCCTAAATGCTCTTAATAAACTCAAAAATTCTCTCATTTCTAGTCCTCTGGCTCCCCACTGAAATGTAGGTTTCTGCCCTAACAAGACGGGGATTTCGGTCGGTTTTATTCGATTGGGTAATGCTTAGGTCCACGCTGCTCAGAAGGAACTATAGGATCAAGCGTTAGAAGTTTGGCCTGACTGAGCTGGGCCATGGATTTCATGGAGGAGGTGTGCATGGTCAGATCACCAACATATGGGAAACTCCTAAGGATTGGGATCCAAGTCCCATTGTGGAGGTGTTCAAGGATGTGTTTAGGAAACAGTCTCTTGCCTACGCTCCATGGTGTCAATACAGGTGCATTAATGCGTACATGTCCTGCATGACCATTGCTTCCACGGGTACTGTAGGCCACTGTCCTCTAGTGAGTGGAATCGCTCCAGCTTCCTCAATGGTTTCAAAATTAGCTAAAGGTGGTGATGCTTGGCCCCAGTGGCTTGAATTTTTTGGTGCCACTGGTGGACAAATCTTGGCAGAACACTTGTGCCATCATCTACTGGCTGCTGGTATATAACGCAAAGTGACGTCGGGCCAGCATCAAACCGGAGATGACGTTTGTCTGGGGTGGATGTTGACGACATTTTAACCGATAATATTGGAGGGAAGTGTTAAATAGCTAGGTCACAAGTATATCTTATTAAAAATGCATAACTTGAGAAAAAAAATTTATTAAGTAGATTCTGTAATGTTCGACTATAACTATCGAAGTGGCCATCAGTGGTGAACTACAAACTACCATCCTGAGAGAAAAAGTGTAAATATATATAATTAAATTTAGCTTTCTATCTTCTCAAGCAAGGACACCAATGAAGTAGCTCCCGTATGCGTTAACAGGGACTCCGCTCTTGCAGCATTGCGGATATCTAGACTCTGAATTCGTCTTTTGGTCAAATGCGTTAACTAAGAAAAGTAAGTCTACTCAGGGTTGATTCTGATCCATAAGCAGCACGTTTCTTGGTATAGATAGTCATGGACTAGCAACTCGAAGTCATTTACGAAGGAAAGGCTCCGCTTGGTTTAGGGTGCGAGTCAGAACCCACCGCAAAATATGTTGAGGAACTGCTTTTGAGCAAATTCAGAGACTCTAATATTACTTGGCCTCACTAGTCATACAACAGTGGAAAACTAAAAAAGTATAAATCAAAAGCAAGTCCAAATAATGTTGATGTCCAAAGAGAACACAGAATTCGAAAGTAGTTGAGGATGGGGGGCACATTTAGTGCAATAAACTTCGGTTGATACCTACCTGCCAACATTCAGGCATAAGTATGGTAATGGCTCACGACTGTTGATACAGCCGGGCTTTTTGGGCCTCACGTTGGACACCATTTGTAGTGCTCTAGTGGATGATGAAAATGTCTCTTCACGATTGCAGCGGGGAACATCTATCTCAGCGAGTGAAAGATTAGTGCTCAGCTGGAATGGCCTTGGCTAGTGACGTGGAAGCATGCTGGTAGTAAGTAATGCGAGTCGTGGTGTGGGTTCTTTCCGACAGTGCAAAGACCCACTACGAAAATTTCACGCTTATGCATTTTTTTTTGGGAAGCTGCAACTAGATGCGTGTGACAGGCATCGAAGGGGAACATAACCAACTAAGGTATCAAACAACGAGACACGATGACTTTTCTATTCAGATTACAACAATATTGCACTCAATTCAAATAAAATTTTGCACTCAATATTCGTTTTTCACATGCGATCACTCTGTTTGAATTTTGTTTTTTTGGAGTTGGAAGGTGAATGTCATTTACGCACAGAGTGTGGAGCTCTCATGCTCGAAAGTGACTGGACTATCCATTAAACTCCTCCCTGTCGACCTAAGAGAACAGCCTGGAATCGTTTGACATATTAATTCGGGCCAGGTTTTCGTTACGTCGTGAGGCGCCTTCAAGCGGGAGAGTCTCTCTTCTGGCGGGAAGGAAGAGACAAGCGATTCCTCAGTCCCAACGCCTTTAGCTGCTGTGAGTCCCTTTTATCGTTTAGGAATGTCCAAGCATAATGTGCCACCTGGCTCCAAGGTGAGCTTTCCCGTGTACCTGTGGATGTGTCTTTGCAGCCTGTTACATTTCATGCACGCAAAAAATGTGTGGCAGGCATTGTCTTCCTATCCTGGGTAAAACCAACAATCAAGGGACCGATCCTCACAAATCTTGTGCAGGTAAGATTGAAAACATTCATGCCCGTGCAAAAGCTGGTCGGTCTCACAATACTTTCGATTTAGCGACGGTCTCATATCTAGGATGAGGCGCACAGTCTACCTTTTCTTCCTGCAATTCACCCAAGATTGCTGACAGTTGTTGAGTGAGCGCTGTATTTCTTTGCGGGCAACCATATCCCTTGCGTCCTCGTTTCGATGCAGCTCTCTAACAAGAAGAGCACCAGGTATCATGCTTGCAATAACTCTTACCACTGAATCAGAGACTGTCGGATACGAATGTGCATTTTTCAGGACTCCTCTTCACCTTTAGCGAACCTACAGCACTCTTCTTGATGCGCTGCGTTCGCTTATGTTGGCCAAAAGTCGACTCAAAGCCGATACTGTTGAAGCAGCCTTCTCAGCTGCTGCCCTAATTTGCTCAGAGAAACTCAAGTTCGAGTCGAACAGTAGCCCCAGGTACTTCACCTAGGAACTCTTTTTTTGTCTAGATGACCACTTTGGTTTTCTTCTGTGCTAAGCCGAACCCGCGAGCAGTCATCCAGTCTCTCACTTGGCGCATTAGCCTAGCTAGTCTAAGTTGCATTTATTTATCCAGCGCCCAGAGCTGCAACGTCATCCGCATAGTCAATCTGGCATCTCCAGTATCAATAGCTCGTCGCAAAATACACTCTACACTTCTGGCTCAAGGATAGATCTCTGGGCAACACCCGATGTAACTTCCATCCTTTGGTCCTTCTGATAGTCCCTCAAAAGCCACATTAGATCTTTTGGAACTTGAAAATGGGTTTGTAACCTATCCAAAATATCCACCCATCTAACGTTGTTGACAGGACGAGCCGTCACTTAGTGCGGCTATTTGCCTCTGCCTTTTGGACCGTACTCACCACTTCTGCAATCGTATTGATGGTGGAGCGTGCTGCTGTAAAGCTGTACTGTCAAAGAGATATGTCCCCAGCAGCACGAATCACGTCACTGAGTCTTCCCTTGATGAGTTTCTCTAGTACTCTCCCAGCAGTGTCTAGCATGCATAACGGGCGTTATGCAGACAGTGATCTCGGATTTCCCTTCCCCTTGCTGATGAGCACGAGCCTCGCCACCTTCCATCGTACCGAGAAAACCCCATCCTGTAGGGAAGCGTTGAATTGTGCTGAGTAGCAAGCCAGGACAATGGTGATAGACAAATTGCAACACCTCAGCTGGCATACGATATGGATCTGGAAACTGTTTCAGTGAAAGGACTAACTCTTCCAGTTCCGACTGTGCGATTTGAATATTAAGTTGCTTCATTGTTGCAACTGCTGTAGTCTTGCAAACTATTGCCAACTATTGGCTGCAGTTTCTTTTTATTTCGCTAGTTTTGATCCCAAACAGCATTGGTTCACACAGTTTGGTGAGACTTTTCCTATAATTTACAAAATATGTAACCATTTACACTTTGTTAAGTAAGAGCGTGTCCAGCATAGCTTGTGATCGGTAAGTGACATCGACTTCAAATTTTTTTATCGGTAGAAAAAACCTCTGTTTTTGGCAGTTTGAAAAAAAAAAACTTTCAGTTGAAGTCAATCTTCCGACGGGAAAACACTAAAATCGCGATGAGTGCCATTTACGCAAAGCGCTTCGAGGCCGTGTTACTTTGCACATACCCTAAAGGATCAAAAATGAACTATGTACTGGCGGTTAAATGCATTAAAAAGTCTGCATCGTTTGTTAAGAAGTAAGTTCAATGATTTAGAGTCAAAGACCGTCGATGACCTTCCAAATCGTGGTTCGGTAGGAAAAGTGACCAAAAAGGACAAAAAGCGAATCGTAGCTTTGTTTTCGCGCAACCCTGGCTTGTCTTTACGTCAAAGACAAGCGAAATTGAAGCAAAAAGGTCTCGAGTTATCGCACGTTGCCATTCGGGAACATCTCTGCGCAAACAATGTGAAATGGCGGAGTTCCGATAATGATCCCAAACACCGGAACCAGCTGTGCACTGAATGGAAACGGGAAAAATGCATTGACACTTGATTGGCCTTCGTAATCGCCTGATGCAAATCCTATTGAAAGGTCTGGGCCTAAATCAAGTAGAAGCTCCGTGAAAAATGGAGATGCCAAGCAATAATTGATGCTGGTGGTGATTGGACTCGCTATTAAACTGAAAGCGCGTTACCTTAGAATGTATTTAATGCATGGATAAGTCAAAAAATGTTGTTAAATAAACTTTTCCAAAATTATGCTGGACACGCTCTTACTTAACAGACTGTAAAAGTATTCCATGTGTGAATTTACCGAAACCGAAGTTCTCTTCCACCAAAATCGCCATCGAAACGTCAACTCAATTTTTCTTTAAGATGATAGCTGCAAAACTGGTTGCCATTTCCACAACCTACATTAGACAAAGACCTGTTACTACAACAATATTGAGAATGTTGGTAAATTTCTGTGTTACGGCACCAAAATAATGAGAAACTGTAATGAAAGAGACAAAATACGCCGAAGAGTACAGCTCGCAAATAAATATTTTTATTCAGTTTAAACGGTTTTGAAGACTAGTTGCAAAGCTCCAAGTAAACAAGTCTGTGATAAGACTTGTGATTTACTATGAGAGTGAAACCTGGCCCTTATTTAAGCGTCCAAAAACATATTGAACACCTTCGAATAACAGTTTATGGTGAATAATTGGAGTGACGCTAGACGAAGAGCAGCGGCAAATTCAATATAACCATGAGCGTTTTGACGAGCCGGGGGTTTCCACGATTGTAAGACTGCGGAAACTGCAATGGGCTGGCCACGCAAATTGTATCGGATGACCAACAGATACCTAGAAAAGACTTCGTTGGGAGAACTGAAGGGTGGAGACAAAAGAGGAAATCAAGGAAATGCTGGTCTGACTCGGTCGATGAAGACAGTCGCTGCTTGGATCTCCGAATTGGAGGGTGCGATCAATGGACTGAAACAGTTGAAGGCACTTGTTGCAGAAAGCGAAAGCCCAAGAGAGTCTGTAGTACTACGGTGTAGAAGAAGAAATTTTTTCGTAATATTGTTAATCGTTTTGTCAACTTCAATCTATTCGTGATACAAATTACAAGAAACTTTTAGTTGTTACCACTTGCCACTGCATTTTATACACACTTGACTGTCAATTAGCAATTCCTTCATATTATTATAAAAACTCCTGACGATTCCGTATGAAAGACTAAGTATTTCCTCAACGGAGATACAGTATGAAAGGTGAGCTACCTCACCACCTGTCTTCAATGTGTTTATCAAGTCTGTGAAGGACTCCAGCAGCTTTACTGGAATAATGAAGTCTAGGGGCACGTACGTATGCTGGCAGTTAGTTGTCTGCGGTGTCATGGGGCGGGTTTTCTCACATCTGAGTCAAAAGCTTACATACTCGATATCATAAGGGTCTAGGCCAAAACTAACTGGAAGCAAAATAAAGAAATATAATACCTTCCCCATAACCTCACGCGATACCGAATTTACTTATCCCTTACCAAGAAAGTTGTTGACTACGGAAAATACTGGGCATCTATTGAAGTTGGTACCCCCTCGCACTCCTCGCAAATAGTCCTAATATAGCAAATTTAAATGCGACAAAACACTATCTTTAGGCGAAGGGCCCTGCAATTCAAAACTAAACTACACACCTACAGGCTGTAAACATGGCTGAGTTTGTAGTGCTTTCAACATACTTATTGTATTGATTGTATTTTTGTTATATTGTATATTCTTTGTTTTTGTTCCGATGAGTTCTTCGCTATCTTTTTCAATAACTAATTTAACGCTTAAATGTAGATTTTTCAAAGTATCTCCAGTTAAAGTTTTTATTGAATTCACCGTACATGTATGTGCAAGTGAATGAGTTGGGTCAATCTTGCGGACGCGAGTTAATGTTCTTCTTATATTTTCTAAGAAAAAAAAAACGATAGATTATAAATTAGATCGACTTATTTATCCCACTGACTGTTGAGTTTAGTTAGATTTACAGCAGTAAAAAGCAGACTGTCTTGCTCAACGGTATATTCAGTGCGACTGATTCCTTTTACAAAAGAACACAAAGTAATGAAAATGCAGTAATCTGATATACACGTAATAGAAGTGAGAGAGAAAGAGCAAAGGAATTTTAGAACTAGTATTGAATATTTAATGTGATATGTAAATGTATTTCAACAGTCTCCCGCAATACAAGGTCGATCTATTGCTCTTTCCATTGTAACAATTCAAAGTAATATTTCATTATTTTTCGGAATTCCTAATACACAAATTGAGTTAATAATGCACCATAAAAAATTTGATTCGTATTTATGATAATTCAAGTAGTTTAACGAATTTTTGATGATTGTTCTTGGCGAGCACTTTTGTCAAAATATCAGCAACCATTTCCTAGGTAGATGCGTATTTGACGTCCACAGTGCCCTCATTGACCATTTGCCTGATGTGATGAACGCGCAAACTAATATGCTTTGTGCGTGCATGGTAAACAGGAATCTTCACAAGTTGTAAGGCACTCTGGTTGTCTCCATAAAGCAATGTTGGTCCAGTGATGACGTTTTCAAAACGCATCTCAGACTCCTTAAGAAAATAATTCTTTCGTTGCTTGGCACATGGCAAGATACTCTGCTTCCGTAGTACTCAGAGCTACGAAATGTTGTTTTCGAGATTTCCAAAATATGGGGCCATCACCAAGTGTAAAAATGACTTTCTTTCATCATTACAATCAGCCAATCAGCATCAGCGTATCCCATCAAAGAATACCCTGTTTTAGAATAAACATTTTTTAACTTTATAGTGGAGTTTAAATATTTCAAAATATTCTTCGCAGACTTCAAATGCGTTGAATGTGGATCCTGATTGAATTGCGATAGCCTTACCACGTAATGTAATATGTCCGGTCACGTCATCAGTGCCAGGTACATAGGAGATCCGATTATTGACTGGTACATTTTTACGTCAGCCTTTCCACAATTTGTGCAGTCTCTGCAAGATTTTAAAATCGTTCCTCGGTTGAGTGGCGTTGGTTTCGAGTTACAACCCAACGTACGATTCTCTTGAAGAAGGTTTTCGATGAATTGTTCTTGGTTAATTGTTCCTAGAAAGTATTCTGCAGGTCTTTTGCCAATTATGTTGAAAACAGATGCTAAACTTCTTTTGATGTAGTTTAAATTATCCTGATGAGAGCCTGCAACCAGCATATCATCGAACCAAACAACAATTATGTTCTTTTTTTCAGCTCTATCCATAATATAGGCACAAGTGTCCACTTTACATTGAATGAAACCGGTTTTCTTCAATGTCTCATCCAACTTCTTGTTCCATTCGCGTCCGGATTGTTTTAATCCATAAAGAGCTTTCTTTAAGTTGCATACTCGCTCCGGATATCTTTTATCAATAAAAGTTTTCGGCTGCTCCATATATATCTCCTCCTCAAGTTTGCCGTTAAGAAATGCAGCGGTTAATTAAATTCAGTAGCCAACGCGAGAACATATCTTACTGTCGAATAACGTGTTACCGGCGAAAAAGTATCCTTGTAATCAATATTTACTTTTTGACTACACATTTTCGCCACAAGTCTTGACTTGTTGCGAAGTATTTTTCCTTTTTGGTCGGTCTGAATATTGAATACCTATTTACATTTTATGGGCGTCAAGTTAATTTAGTTTTGTTTTCCGATTCGAATTAAGCGCGGTCTTCCTGGTTTACCCGTCCTGATAATTCTGGGTCTACCTCCTTTATCATAGGATTTCACAATTGGTTTTTCTTTATCTTGTTCATTTTCGTTTTGATCGCTTCCGTAAACTTCATCACTGTCCACGGGTTTGTTTGGCGATATTGTCTTACTACTAGAAGTCTGTCCCATTGCCTCGAATGTTTAACTTTCCACATTTTCTTCATCGGGTTCACTATTAGAAATAACTAACTGATAATCATTATTCTCATTTGTATCACATTCGTTTTCCAAAAATGTTACATCATTGCTTTTGTACATTTTTCGTGAATTTGGTTCTTCGCTATATCCTACAAATATAACTGATATTCCTTTTGGATCGAATTTCGACTTGCTTGTCTGCTTACACTGGTCTACAAAATGTATCTTTTTGTGTGCCTTTCAATTGAATACTTTATTTTCATATTGCTTTGAGGTTACTAAATAGGAAAACAAGAATATGTTTTTTTAATTAGCTCTCATTTCGGGAAAATTCCTAATATACAAAATTTGGCATTTAGTGACACGTTAAAGTACAAAACATTTTTTAAAAAAAACTATAATAATTATTTACTATTATTTTTTGCTTTTTACTTATATAAAATTGAAAATATAACAATTAAAAAAAAAACGTATTTTCTCTTCTTTTTCGTTTGTCTTTTGTAATCACTGTTAGGGGTATCTCTTTCCAAATTCCAGCAGTAGTCCGCTAACATTGTCGCATCCCATCGGCCCTGGTATCTGTTTTCCATTATCGAGATATCTTCGTGGAATCTTTCACCATGTTCATCACTTAGATCACCGCAGTTAGAAGGGAAAAAATCCAGATGAGAGTGAAGAAAATGAATTTTTAGGGACATATTGCAACCCAACTGTTGATACTTTTGAAGGAGATTGTTCATAAGTTCAACATAATTTTCACTTCTCTTATTGCCCAAAAAACCAAGAACGACTGCTCTAAAAGATTTCCATGCTTCTTTTTCAAAGCCCTGTAAAACTGAATCAAAGTTTTGGTCCTTTAGAATCTCTCTTATTTGAGGTCCGAAAAAGATTCCTTCTTTAATTTTGGCGTCGCTTATACGTGGAAATTTACTTCGTAGGTATTTGAATGCTGATCCATCCTTGTTGAGAGCCTTCACAAAGTTTTTCATTAGTCCCAATTGGATAAGTAAAGGTGGTAGAAGAATTTTTCGGGAATTAACGAGAGGAAGGTGCTTGACGTCCTTTCCTTCAGGATTCAGGCTTAGTCTAGGATTCCAATCTTTTTTTATGTAATGTAAAGATCTAGCCCGACTATCCCACTCGCACAAAAAACAACAGTGCTTGGTATAGCCCATTTGTAAACCCAACACCATTGCTATGACTTTTAGATCACCACAAATCTGCCATTCGTGATCTGAGTATGATATAACATCTAAAATTAATTTCATATTTTCGTATGTTTCTTTAGTATGCACAGCATGGCATAACGGAATCGATGGTTATGTGTACCATTATGGAGAAAAACAGCTTTTAAACTCATTTTGAGGAGTCTTTAAACACCCGCCATTCCTGTAGATGGTATTCAATGTTCAAAGCGTTCATCAAGCCATTTAAATTATTACAGAATGCAAGCTGGTTTTCGGATTTGAAATAGGGTATCAAGTTCTTCTGACGATATCTGTATAAACTGATTTTGACATCCGGTTGCAGCAAATTCCATTGTTTAAGTCTCGATCCTAGTAGTTCCGCTTTATCTTTTGGCAAATTTAAATCTCGTATGAGGTCGCTGAGTTGATCTTGCGTAATTCTATGAAGTTTGTCACAAATAATATTATCACCCAAAAACTTTGACGATTGTGAAGTTGTAGGCTCATTGTAGTCAACTTCCATTGAATTAATCGCTTCTTCAGAATCTTGCTGGTATTCTTCGGGAGATCGAGGAACAGGTAAATCGATTCCGTGTGGTACAGGTCGCGATACAGAGGCTACGTCAGTGTATACTACGCTTCGTTTCTTTTTTCGTGATATACCGTGCTGGATGGGTGGAGTCAAGCAAAAGTAACAGTCATTCGCATGATTGGTAGGTTAGGTACACCAAAAGGCAATGAACGTTTCTTTTTTTTAGCCACTTAATCAGATTTGTGGAGCAAGTTATGCAACTAAAATGGGGTACCCACTATAAGTCTTGGATTTTAATTTTGATTCCAAAATAATGGAAGTAAGCAGTTTCTAAACGTTGTGTTATTGAGCATCTTTGGTTAGTAAGAGTCACCGCCACTTAATCAGATTTGTGGAGCAAGTTATGCAACTTAAATGTGGTACCCACGATAAGTCTTGGATTTTAATTTTAATTCCAAAATAATGAAAGTAAGCAGTTTCTAAACGTTGTGTTATTGAGAATCTTTGGTTAGTAAGGGTCACCTTATCACAAATGTAGCAAAAATTGTCTGCACTATTAGCACATTTACGCGACATAACGAAAACTGTTGATTTTTCACTAAAAATGTCAAAAAACGGTAAAAATTTCACGTTTTAACTGTTGAAAAAAACACAGTCAGCGTTAAACGCAACAAACAAATGTGAAATAATAAAATTTCCACGGGTAACCACTAAATATTTCGAGTTATCATCATTAATGTGATAAATTTGTCTCGCTACCCGCTATTATATTTATATGGCATAAATGCACAATAAGAGCTAACTACGAATTTTAATTTGTATATTTATGTTCAGCGAGTGAAATACAATCAATATAGTATATTTTCATGTAAAAGGCAATTTTGATGTAAACCAGTGTTATTTAGCATTATTGCTCGGCATCTGAATATTTTTAGGTGTTTTACTGTCGGTTTTACTCCATGCCAAGCTTGAAAAGGTCTTTTCGCAAATAACATGCCGTATCGACAGCCTCCGCCCAATACGACTCCAGTAAATTCGCTTGAACCAACATACGAGTACACCGAGCCATTTCGATCAGTGTGTGATTTGCACGCTCAGCCACACCATCCTGTGGCGGTGTGTATTCAGCACTTAATTGCCGACGGATACCATGCTGATTGAGAAATTCTTTGAAATCACGACTTAAATACTCTTTTGCAATATCGTTGCGAAACATTTTTATTTAACACCCCGTCTGGTTCTCTGCGATTTGCTTAAATGTTTTCAGCACACTAAGTATTTCACTTTTTTGCTTCAAAAATGCAACAAACATCATTCTGGTGCAATCGTCTATAAAAGTAGCAAAATAGGGTTATCCATTTCGTGGTTGGGAAAGTATAACTCTGCCATTTGACATTTGTCAGAATTAAATGTCATCCAACGCGTGTTTTTTAGCTGAAAGTTTGCCATTTAGAAAAATGGATCATTTAAAAGTCAAAAATTGCGTTAAAATTATTAAATTTTATAATAAAAATGGTGATTCTGCTGTATCAACATTTAGGGCTTGACCAGCCGATTATGGTCGACATAATCGACCTACGCAGCAAACAATTTCGAACACAGTGAAGAAATTTGAAGAGAATGGATCGGTTACTGATATTACAAGGCCTGTGTATCATCGCAACATTCGTTCTGCTGAAAATATTGCTGTCGTTGCTCAAAGTATGGAGGAAGACCCGAATTAGTCGATTCCTCGACGTGCTCAACATTTGGGCTTGTCTTACGGCTCATTGTGGCGTATTTTGCATTTGGATTGCATCTCTATCCGTAATAAATCCAACTCACTCAAGAACTTAAGCCTCAAGACCATACACAACGCAGAATGTATGCGAATTGGGTGATTGAACAACAAGGTATTGATAACGATTTTTCGAACAAAATTTTCTTAGGTGATGAGGCTCATTTTACGCTCAGTGGTTACGTAAATAAACAGAATAGCCGCATATGGGGCTCTCAAAATTCTCAGGTGATCGTAGAAAGACGTTTGCATCCGGAAAAAGTGACCGTTTGGTGTGCATTATGGTCTGGTGGTGTTATTGGCCCGTATTTTTTTGAAAACGATCAAGAAAGAGCCATTCCGGTCAATTCTGACCGTTATGGACGGATGTTAACCGATTATTTTTGGAGAGAAATTGAAGATTATGATCTGGAGAACATGTGGTTCCAACAGGACTGAGCCACAAGCCACACAACACAGGCTAATAGAGCACTTTTGCAAGAGAAATTTCCAGGACGCATAATTTCGAGATTGAGTGGTGTCAATTGGCCCGCAAGATCCTGCGACCTAACGCGTTTGGATGTCATTTTATGGGGCGATGCAAAAGATCGTGTTTATGCGAACAAGCCTCAATATCTTGAGCAATTGAAAACCAATTTTGGCGAAGTTATGGGCGAAATATTGCCGGAAATGTGCCGAAAAGTCATTGAAAATTACCTCAAAAGGATTGAGGCCTGTATGAGGTCCCGTGGTGGACATTTGAATGATGTTGTATAATACGTATAATGGCAAAGTTCAATCTTCATATTGAATAAAAAGTTTTGTTTCCATCTGAATATGTTATGTGTTTTTTTAGCTTTACTTTCCCAAGCGTAAAATGGATAACCCTATATTTTGCTCCACCAATCGAACTTTGTCTCATAAGACCACATATATCACTATGTATAAGTTCTAGTGGCTTCTGACAACGATTTTCCGAAAATTTTGTAAACGGTTACACTATCATCTTTCCTTATAAACAAATTTCGCAGTTTTCTACGTGGTCGACACTTGAAATGTTTACGTCAAGCCCGTGCACCATTTTATTGTTATACAGTTCACAAGTACTTTTTCTATTTAGATAACCATACTGACTACGCTACTTCAAATAATCATCATTCAATGCACTATTTATCGCGTTTCCATTCGCATACTGTGCATCATTTGTGCAAATAAACAAATAACCGACCCACTACTTGCGATCGAAACTCACCGTCATGTTTTTCGCTGTTGCTTTTGACAATGAAATAAAATTTGCACGATATTCAGGTACATACAACACTTCTTCTAGATTTACCGGTTGATTTTCGGATGTTAATATAACTGTACCACTGCCTTTTGCATCAATTGCTTTATTATTCGCGAGAAAAATTGTTTCGTGGTATAATTCAAACTTAACAAAAAATTTTTTGTCGTCGCACATATGAGCTGTTGCCCCACTGTCAATAATCAAGTATGATTGGTGATCGATTCATTCGATGAAGTCGCAGCAGGCGAAGTGTTCATTTCGGCTAATAATATGGATACCGGTTTTCCTTTTCGCTTAGTCCTACATTCAGAGGCGTAGTGGCCTGTTATGTGACACACAAAGCACTCTATTTTCTTTCTAAATTTATCACTGTCTTTTGCTCGAGTATTCCGTTGCTCCGATTTCGCTTTTGACATTAAAACATGTTCGAACACTCTACTATTGTTTTTTTTTCGGCATCTCTCCTGCGGCTTTCGCCGATCAACTTTGTTTTTAAATTTTCAAAAGTCGGCAATCCATTTCTTGTCTCCATCGCAACTACATAATTGTCGAATGATTTTGGCAGGCTCACTAATAGAATAATTAATATTAGGTCTTCTTCGACTGATATATCTATCCCTTCTAATTTTTCCGAAATGTCGAGAAAATCGTGTATATGTGTGGAGATGGATGAACTCTCCGCCATTTTGAATGACAAAAGTTGCATGAAAAGCATAACTTTTCTACCAGGCCCAGCAGGTTGATGAATTCCCTCTAGAATTTTCCAGGTATCTTTTGCACTTATAGCGTTTTTAATGTGAATGAGCTGTGATAAACTTACATTCAGGATAATGGTGGCTAAAGCTTTTCCGTCTTTGAAAGACCATTCCACTCTGACGGTAGCTGCGTCGGTTTCCTCCGGTTTCGGGCCATTTACATATTTCCACAGATCCTAACAAATTGGAGCACTTTTCATCTGGAGCTTACAACTGCAATAATTTTTATCGTGGAGTTTTTCAATTATTGAAACAGCCGTCGCACTCATTTTTCGCGATCACTACTTTTTATGTTTTCACGAAATGCACTTGAAATTTTTTACTTTTTAACTGCTATTGCAGGGTCTGGGCCCACAACCTGTTGAGGAATTTTAGAACTAGTATTGCATTTTTACAGTGTTATATAAATGTATTTCAACACTGACTAACTACAACCGACTAATTTTAATTCTTTAATCCAATAGCACAATTTTGCAATTTAGAAAATATCAAATGAAATTTTATCTGTTTTGTCTGTGCCGGATGTCGTCTGCATTCCTTGGTGACTGCTGTTCCCATGTCTGATGTTCTCACGTTGGATGACCATGTGAAAAGTGGCTCACGTTGTTGGGTTTTATGGATATCTGGTGAATATAACTTATGGATATCTGGTGGATGTAACTCGTGTCTTATTGATTGAATCATCAGGTGAACGCTATTCTTCCGAATATAAACTTCAAATGCGAGCAAATGCTTCTTGATTTCTTCTTTTACGAACATTTGCAAAGGTTTAAAAACGATTAGCTGTATTTCCAGCATACTGCATCGCATTTTTTGGGCTTTCGATATATAGGAAATTTCAACGTGGTTTATGTATGAACTATGGCAAAATATCTGTCAAACTAGAGCCAATGACTACAATGGTTATCTTTTCTCCACCAACCACCGTTCAAAATAATAGAAAAACTTACAAATATTTCTCAGAGATGTAATTAGAATAGTTTCTATAATTTCATTGCAATGTGATAAGTTTGAATATTAACAAATATCCTTTTAATGTAAAGAAACTGCATATAATAGCGATTAGATACTTTCAAATTGAGATGAAGGTAATTATTCGACTTCCTGAATTTTACGCGGAACTTAAAGTTTGCAGAGAACTCTCAAATATGATTATATCAATCAAATTTTCCTCGAAATTTAAATACTGAACATACACACGCCCTTAATCATAGCATTGAACGTTAAGTATTACCCTTGAAAAGTCCCCATTCCATAAAAACCTGGCAATTCCCAAAGTGTTGGCAAGTCAGTCAATACAAATGAAATTCGAAACTACCTCAAACGAATTTTCCGAACCCTTTGCAGGCAATTGCTTTAATGAGTATTTCCGAAATTAATTTCCCCACCTACAGAGTCCGCCGCCCCCCACCATAAATTGATTAAATCTCCAAAGCTGAAATGTAAAACAATGGTTATTAATTAATGGTGGTAAAACTCCTCGGCCAATATTGTTCGTTTTTCATCTACAAGCATATTCATCGGGAGTTAATATTGCCAGGGAATAGGAAATTTGCATAAAAAGAAGATTGATAGCGGCAAATATACATCCATAAATCAACCTTGGTGGCCTCGTCTCCCGAGAACGAGGCAAGGATAATAATAAGAAGATGTCATTGCAGGAAATCAATAAATCAATTCCTTAAAGTCGTCTTAGGGGAAAATCCGACGCTGATTGATGATGTGACTTTGCCTGCTACCAAGTTCGGCAGAACCGCGGATTCTGAGTTTGATCTGCCGTGAACAAAAGGGGAGCCTTCATAAAAATTAGTATCGGGGGGAAAATTGCAAATTCAGCCCAGCCATGCTTTTTGGGAATGACAAGAACAGGAGCTGAGTGAAACTCTGAGATTGGCGTATTGTCAATATTTACTCACAGTTAAATAAATTGGGACATTCTTTTAATTATTCTCAAGAAGTGAACGTTGTTGAATGAGCCCTTTTCCAATATACAAATGAGTTCTTGGAAATTGCAAAACCATTCAAGCGGAGACAATCGAACTATATGGAGAGAGCAAAAAAGACAATAAAGGCAGGAGAAATGAATGGCCTCGTCATCGCAATAGAAAGCTTTCATTCAACTAAAAGGATAGGGAAGGAGTCAAATTTGGCTCTTCATAGAGCGAGAATTCAGAGGAAGTTAAATTCTAATGGATTGTGATTCAGCGAAAAGATTGAATATGCTACCGAGAAGTAACTAGAGATTTGATTTTAATCCTTTACACGGACCCCGATTAACTGTTGGGTGCATGTCCACCGCACCTAACTTTTTCATGCATGAAAACTTTTCCGCAAATCTTCATCATCCTTAATTCGCACTAAGGTTGTATATATGCGAACCGTACAACATTGTGGGACGCTACTTCCGTTATTATCCTTTCAGTACCGTGTGAATATTTTTCGGTCCCTAACGTGTGTATGTGTCCGAGTCGGAGCCAACGACTCGTAACGCTCGATGAAAATTTGAATGGGGTGAACACAACATAAAATAGAAACACATCATAAATTTTTACATTTTTCCAAAGGATTATGTCCGAATGGATTCAGATTATTGTTGTTTCGCGTGGTCATGCAAAATAAACATAAAAGCCAATGAAACGATGTAGCTTGAATATGCGCCAGTAGCAGTAGCAACAATGGCTGAGGTAGGGCAGAAAACATTGCAAAAACGTTGTGTTAAAGTCCATGGAATTGTAAAAGCGAATTACTAAACGGAAAATGAAAAGCAAATATCATACTCGTATACACAAGTGATAGCAAGGATGACAGTAAAATGGTAGTCGCTTCGTTTCGGTGGTCGAAAACGAGAAACGACAATCGGATTTAATGTTTGATTTTGAAGAGTTAAGGGAAAATGTTTCACATTGTTTGGGAGACTATTAAGCAACAATCTCTGGAGTGTATCTTAAAATGAAATTGTCAAAATGTTGCAAAAGGGAAAATAATTCTAAGGCCAGGTTTATATTAATTTTCCCTGATATAGCTTCCATTGTACATGGCTTCATACAAAATATTGGTTTACCTAATTTGTAAAAATGAGGTATGAAAATTCAGTAATTAAGTTTAATCTTCTCATAGCACTACAGCCCCTTTCGGGCCTTCGCTCCCTGCAAATAGCACTTCCAACTGTCTCAGTCCATTGACCATGTCTTTCAATTTTGAACTGAATTGCCTTCGTCGATCAAGTTAGACTGGCGTTTCCTCGGTTTCCTTACTGGTCTCCAGCGTTCAGTTCTCCCTACAAATACCTTTTTGATTATCCGTTGTTTGTCCATACGATTCATGTGTTCAGCCCATTGCAGCTTCCGCGGTCTTACAATCGCTGAGACCTCCGGTTCATCAAAAATTTCATACAGCTCATGGTTGTACCGAATTCACCATTGGTCTCCGTCTGGCATCGCTCCACTTTTTCGCCTCAGGAGCCGTCGCTCAAAGGCGTTCAATATATGAGTGGATACTTGTGTTAGGGTCCATGTTTCACACCCATAGCATAGCACAGGCCATACCACAGATTTGTATATTTGGAGCTTTGTTTTCCTGTGTATGCAGCTGGTCTTCGAGATCGTCGAAACTGAATAAAATATTTGATTTGCGAGCTGTATTCTTCGGTATATTCCGTCTTTTTCATTAGAGTTTCTTGTTATTTTGCGCCTAAATACACAAATTCACCCACGCTTCCGATACTGTATTCGCCAATTGTGATATTTTGTGTACTTGAGGTATTTTTCCTGGCTTGTTTTAGTCACATTGTTTTGCAGCCCGAGTAATTTGGCTTCGTTGTTGAGTTTCGGGAAGAGTTCTTGGGCGGTTGTCAACGAACGTAACAAAATGTTGACGTTGTCCGCATAGGCTACTACTTGGCTTGACTTGTATAATAATATACCTCTTGTATAGACAGGTAGTTTTCTTATGACATATTCCAGAGGCGAATTGAATAGCAATGGGGCGAGCCCATCCCCCTGCTTTAGTCCGATATTTGTGTCAAAGGCATCGGTGAGTTGGTTATTGATGTGCACTTGGGAGGTTATCAACGTCATTGTCATTTTGGTCAGACAAACTAACCTGGCTGGGATACCAAAGCAAGCATTATTTGGTACAGTATGTTCGATCAATACTGGCGTATGCTTGCTTAAAGTCAACAAATATTTAGTATAGGATTATCATAAGCTCCCGTCATTTATCAAGTATCTGCTTGACCGTAAACAATGAGTCTATTGTCGATCTGCCTACTCTAAAGCCACCTTGATACTCCAATATAATATTGTTGATGAATGATCTGATTTTATTCTCGATGATTTTCGAAAATATTATGTATGCCGTGCAATATAGTGATATGCCTCTATAGTTTTCGCACTGTAATTTGTCACCCTTTTTGTGGGTAGGGAATATAATTGATTGGCTCCACTCTTTTGACATATGTTCTTATTGCCAAATGTGCTGGATGACTTCGTGAATAGCTTCCTGAGCACCGCTGCCAACATATTTTAGAAGTCCCACTGGAATTTCATCAATGCCCGGCGCTTTATTATTTTGTTGGGCATTGACGGTGGGACAAACTTCGCCCAGAGATGGTGGGGCCAATGGAAGCTCTCTGGGAGCATCTATAGGCTCTGGTGTTTTGGAGCTGTGCGGAGGATTAAAGAGGATCCTGAAATATGATGCCCATCTTTCCTTAATCTTGCTTTCATCAGGAATGATGTTGCCGATGCCATCACGGCAGAGCGTTGTCTTGGGTTTATAGCCTTGTTTCAAGCTTTCTACTACTTTATATGCTTGTCTTGTGTTGTTGCTCGTTAGACTTGCATCGCTGGTTCGCAATTGGTCGTCAAAGTATTTTCTTTTTTTAATTGTAATGATTTCATTCGCTACTCTTCTGAGATTTTCATTATATTTTCTCTTCGTCGTGGTTTTCCTATCTAAATACTGCTTGCACTCCTGAGTTTTTTTGTCTAACGCATGTTGGCATTTATCATCGAACCAATCATTTCCTTTGCACTGGGATTGATGTCCAATTGTTTGTTTTGCCACGGTCTAAATTTTCGCTTGCACTTCTTCCATAGTTCATTGCTTGTTTTCAGCGATGTGTCTGATAGAATGGGAGCTATCTCGTTGTCTAGAATCTCCGTGACAGTTTTAAGCCACGGACGCTGTTTGGAGCCTTTCGACGTTAAATTTGTTTAGCGGGCTGGTTTTCGCTCAATACGCCTTTGACATATGACATGGATTAGTTAATTTGATCAAGTAATAATCTAAGTATCAATTGGCTCCTTGGTATAAACGGACGACAAGCATGCCCAAAGTCCAACGTTGTTGGGTCAGAACATGGTTGATTTGGTTTAGTGTGTTGTCATCCGGTGAAACAGGTCATTTTATGCATCCGTCGATGTGGAAAGTTATTCGAACGTATGATTACATTTCTGGTTCATGCGAAGTCAATCAGGCGATGGCCGTTGTCATTTATTTCATCGTGAAGGCTGTATCCTCCAGTTGTTCGCCGATGAGATGGCTTATTGCCAAATTTAACGTTGAAATCACCCAGAACTATTTTGCTGTCATTTGCAAGCAATGAGTCAATTAGTCTTTCCAGGTAATTGTAGAACGTTTCCTTTTGAAGAATTTCGCTTTTATACAGATTGAACACAACCGTTAATTCACTGTGTTAACATCTTTAATGTGCAATTTGAATTCCCTATCCACAATGAAGGCTACTTCGTATTCTCGCTTCCCAGCAGGCTTCTCACTTTTGAAAATTGCATGTGATCTCATATCTTCAACATCACTTTCAGTCCAGTTCGCTTCCTGGATTGCCTGTATTTTTGATTTATATTGACTGGCCTGTTCTAATGGGTCCTTAATATCACGAGGGTAGTTGAGTGATCTGACATTCGAGGATCCAATGCCGCAGTCCTTTTTAGGGTTTTTTGTATTAAAATACAAAACTTTATTGAAATCACAATCTGTATTCGTCTGTCCATCCGTCTGTATGTCACAGCAACTTCGTGAACAGGTCAAAAGTGAAAGTTTTGAGGTAAAAACTTTTTCAGAGAGTTTTGAAGGGGTCTTGCCATATCGAGAGGTCACCCTTCCAAAAAATGTTCATGATTGGCAGTCGAATAAAGTGTTATTAGAAAGGTATCAATGCGATTCTTCCAAAACAGGACTTAAAACTACTGTATTAGTACCGGGAAGGGAAGGGGAAATGTACGAAATTTTGGCATACCCCTCCTCGTGATTGAACACCTTCGAACCGACAAATCTGAAAAAAATCATGAATGTAGGCCTTTATGAGTACAACGGTAACAAATACGTAAGAAGCCATAATTCGATAAACTTTGTTGGTAATAGTATGTTTTATCAATTTTAGTTTTTTCTGAATAAAACCATAACGATACCGATACGATATAAGGCCAACATGTTCTTAAAGTTTCAAAAAGGTCGGATAGTATATAACGAAGTTATAACGCGCTGTATTACAAAAGAACCATAAAGCTATGGAATAATATGTGCTTTTTACCGATCAAGATGCTATAGGTTTTCTAGCATTTGCATGAAAGTTTCAGGAATGATAGGCTTCATAAATATCTTTGAGAATATGGTGGAGCAGCCACCAAGCACGTCGACCACGACATATGGACCAACGTACATACTTTTGCGCGATGAAATCTTATCGCGCACAACTATGTTGCCATTGCATTGCCACTTCAGACTGATCACGCCCGTTCATCGATCAATCAAGCATACATATTTGTGCGCGATAGGATCTTATCAATCGCAACTTTGTTGCCGCTTCATGCTGACCACGCACGTTCATCGATCAACCAAGTAACATACTTGTGCGCGATGAAATCTTATCGTGCAACCATTGAGTAATTAAATAATACTGGAGTGGACAACCACGTGACAATATGGTTGCAACAACCCCTGCGACCACTTTTCCTACTGCTACGCTCTTGTTTACAACCTTAGAGAGAGCCAAATTGCACAAGCAAACATGGCTGCTGCTCAATGTAAACAAATTTTCATACAATACCAAAAATTTGCTTTTTATTTGAAAAACCTTCAGCATTCTCTGAAAAACATGCAAAACATTAACATATTAACTACTCACTTGTGAAATGAAACACCTACAGATCACATTTCATTTTGAAATTGTAAATTAATTTCACAGTGTCACACGTTAAAGTTACTTGAATTATAAACCACAATCGAATCTTTAAACACTTGGAACGAATTTAAATCGCGAATACTTTCCGCAGTTTTAATATCTGACGAAATTCGCGACGAAACTTGCAAATTGGCCAATTTGGCGCCCGATTTGCATCAGTCAACTTGACAGATAGTTCACATCTAGTCAGCTTTTGGAACAAAAAAGTGACCAGCAAGAGGCAGGCGGGGAGGAAATGACAGACAGTTCGCTTGGAAGCGAGCGAGCAGAAATCGGTCCAATGCTCTCTCATGCATTTTATATGAGCTTAGCCCATCCAGTTCTTATTCATCTGAGCGTGCAACTATGTTGCCGTTGCATGCTGACCACGCGCGTTCATCGATCAACCAGGAATGCATGCTTGTGTGCGGTAATATTTTATCGTGCACAAGCGGCATCAACATTTTTTTTTTCACATTAAAGGTTCCCACCGGAAAATCTAAAACGCCTTTGCTTTTTGACGCTACCCGATGTGAGATTCGGGCACATAAATATCAACCACATCGGACTACTGCCCCGAACGATGGTCACCGCTATGTTTTAACCGCCATTGATAGGTTCACATATTCGCTTGAGGCCAGTCCGCTCCAAAATATCACCGCAACAATAGTCCCTGAGGCGCTAATTAATGCATGGATTAGCCGCTTTAGAGTGCCAGCAAGAGTCACACTTGGGACGCCAGTTCAAAAGCCAAATCTTTGCTGAACTGGCCCATATTCTGGAAATTAATCACGTCTACCATTCTGCCGCCAACGGCATACATGCTTGAGTACGATGAAATTTTATCACGCGCAACTATGTTGCCATACCATGCTGACCACGCGCGTTCATCCATCAACCAAGCATGCATGCTTGTGCGCTGTGATATCCTATCGCGCACAAGCGGTATCAGCATTTTTTTCACATAAAAGGTTCCAACAGGAAAATCTAAAACGCTTTTGGTTTTTGATGAAAACGACGGCACACCAAAAATAATATCGAATATTGTTAATCTTTAATTTGCCACCAACACACTAGTGGTCAACTCGGAGTTGCAGATCCAGAGTTCGAAATTTGAACTGTTACTGGTACTGCTTTTTTGCATCAGAACCATTGCCCTCGCAGACAAACTGTGTCATAGCCACGTATGAGGAATCAAATGTCGTGCAACATCAACCATCGGACCCGTCTTAGAAAGCCACACCAGTACCATCATTAACCCCGATGCCTAGAAGACCTCCGCCTAATGGGGAGGCCTACGATACAAATAGGATGGCAACCGTTGCATTTAGAGTTTCACCCTTGTGACAGGAGGACGTGGAGCTTTGGTTTGCGTCACCGGTGACTCAACCAAGTTCAATTTGCTGGTGGCAAATCTCGACGCAAGAGCGATGCAGCAGGTGTGCAATATTATAACGAACGCACCAACGGAGAATGAATACAGCGCACTAAAAAACACCCTGTTGGCCATCTTCGCTGACCCTGCTCAACAGCGCATACAATAGCTGCTTTCGGAAATTGAGCTGAAAGACCAGCGCCCATCACAGCTCTTTAATCCGACACACACGCTCGCCAACAGAAACCTATCCAATCCCTTGCTACAACAGATGTGGCTCAACCGCCTCGATGTCATGCTAAGGAGAATCCTATCAGCAAACGAAGCCCCACTTTTGGATCTCCCAGCGATCGCTGATCATGTGCACGAGGTCACTAGACAGTCAGTGGTGGCAATTGTGAAGGACAATGAGCCCCGGCACAGCATTCCACCAACACTGCGAATCACTATACTTATCGTCCACACGTAGCAGCCGCCCATCGCACAAGCCGATGAATAAGGATTCACGACAATATCAACAGAAGTGCTTTTCTGATCGACGCAGGTGCGGACGTTCCGGTTATTCCACAAACATCCAGGACCGACGCTTCCCCGACGCTGTCTCGAGTTTAGTTGCCAATGGTTCCCAAATTTGCACATTTAGTAAACGAGAAGTGAAATTAAACTTGGGATTCGCAACGCCGTTCAAGTGGACCTTTACGATAGACGGTTTTAGTTCGCTGGTTATCAGAGCTGATTTCATAAAACACTATGGCCTCCTCATCGATATGAGGGAGAGACGGCTCATCGATTGCACAGGCCTCAAAATGATTGCCGCCCATATTAACAAACCGCTGGCCCAACTTCTGTTGGATGTCAGCGGTGAGTTGTGATCGCTATTCCTGGACTATATCAACCCTATAGACGGTGACAGCCACCCATCACATCCAAACCAAGGGACCACCAGTTGACGTCAAGACACGAAGACTCTCTCCCGACTACCTGGCAGCTGGAAAAGCTGAATTCAGTGACCTGATCAGACATGGAATTTGCCGTCCATCAAAAAACTCCTGGAGCAGCTCTTTGCACATGGTGAGGAAACCAAATGGAGATCGGCAACCATATGGGGACTACCGTGTGCTCAACGCCCGCACAATACCAGTCCACTTTCCAATTGGGTTTCTCCAGGTATGCATCGCAGCCCTCCATGGAATGACGATTTTTTCTGTGATCGACTTACAGAAGGCGTACCACCAAATTCCCGTAGAACCAAGTGACATCCCGAAGACTGCCATCATCACACCGTTCAGATTGTACGAGTTCATGTACATACCATTTGGACTTTGCAAAGCAAGTCAGACGTTTCAACGCTTCACGCATGAAGTGTTGCAAAGCCTGGACAAGGCATTTAATTACCTTAACGACATCCTGATTATTTCGCCTGACCAGCAGACGCATCTTGAGAACGTGAAGCAAACATTGGACTAACTTGTAAAAATTTTGTCTGATCATCCATACCCCCAAGTGCCGATTTGATAGATCAGAAGTGAAGTTCTTGAGACATGCCATCAAAAAGCACGGATTGAAACCCTTACCTGAAAAAACGGAGAGAATTTCTGTATGCCAAGATCGAAGACCGTTCACCAACTGAAATCTTTTCTTGGGATGGTGAACTTCTATCGCCACTTCCTTCCACAAATAGCTCAACACTAGCGTTTCATACTGCAACTGATCATGAGAAACCGTAAACGTGACCAAACGCCTCTCAAGTGGATGGACGAAGCGATAGCCCCACTCGAGCAGTCCAAGTCAAACTGTGAAAAAGCACTGATCCTGGCTCATTCCCACTCCAATGCTATATGTTATCTCTGCGTTGACGCCTCAGGCAGGGGCACCGGAGCCGTGCTACAGCAGTCAACGGGAAAAAATGTAACACCACTCGGATTCTTCTCTAGGAAGCTTACAGAAGCCCAATGAAAGTACATCACGTACGATCAGGAACTGTTGGGTAAACACGACACGATTCGACACTTCTGACACATGGTCGAAGGCAGAGTATTCACCATCTTCACCGGCCACAAGCAATTGCAGTTCCCACTCCAGCAGCGCTTCAAAAAAACCAACACCAAAGCAACAACGCTAGCTGGATTTCATTTCATAATTCACCACAGACACCCAACACATTCTAAGACGAGACAACACTATCGCTGAAAATCTTTCGAGTGAATATAATTGAATCCATTGATATTACCACTATCACTCTAGCTCAGAAGGGCAACCCTGAGCTTCAAGCTCTTCTAGGTAGCAGCAACGAGTCCCTCGAATGGAAACAACAAAGAGTGGATGAATCCTCCCATACTTTACACTGTGCCTTCACCGCCGAAATGATACGACCATTTATTCCACCAAAATTCCACCCAATAGTCATAGAGAATGTTCATGATCTTTCTCACTCGGGCACTCTAGCAACCAGGAAGATGATCACCAAACGCTACCTCTGGACCTCGATGAACTTCACCATCAACAAGTTCGTCCGAGCCTGCCTACAGTGTCAGCGCATCGAATTCACCCGGCACATGAAGCCATCACTGCAAAAATAGTCTATCCAATGCGAGATTTGAGCACATAAATAATGGTCTCATTGGGCCACTGTCCCCGAACGATGGTTACCGCTTTTGCCTAACGATCATTGTAGGCCTTTCCGCTTCAAAATACAACTGCAACAACGGTCGATGAGGAGCTACTCAATGCATGGATTAGCCGCTTTGGAGTGTCAGCAAGAGTCACTGCTGAACTGGGACGCCAGTTCCAAAGCCAGATCTTCGCTGAACTTACCCATATTCTTGGATTTAACCACGTCTACCATCCTGTCGCCAACTTCATGCATACTTGTGTACCAAGAAATCTTATCGCACGCAACTATGTTGCCATTCCATGCTGACCATGGGCATTCATTGATCAACCAAGCATGCATGCTTTTGCGCGGTGATATGTTGTCGTGCTCAAGTGGAATCAGCATTTTTTTCACATACAAGGTTCTAACAGGAAAACCTAAAACGCCTTTGGTTTTTGACGGGAACGACGACATACAGTAAATAATATCGAATATTGTCAATTTTTAATTTGCAAATAAAATATGTTTTTCATCCAAACCACGAGATATCAACCCTATAAGGATATGTTTTAAATGAAAAGATTGAATAATTAGTGTTTTTTTTTTCCAACTTCAACATTCAAGATACATGCTGTTGACGCTTGATTGAATTTATTAATGAAGAGCTGAAGATGAGCGTCTACAATTTAGAGGTGGAACGAATCTTGTAAGTAGGAGAAAGGTCCTACCAGGAGGGCTTTGCAAACATCCAAGGGTTTTTTGATGACTTGAATTACTTATCTAATATTTGCATAAGAAATCATTCAAATTCAGCTGGCAATTTTTTTCAACTTAAATAATATTACTGTATGCTCAGCCGATTGAAAATCTTCAAATTAAGCGCTATTGCTTATATTTTCATGAAAACCCAAAGAAAGTAAGAGTGTCTAGGTCGATTTAAAATATATTTGTAATTCTAAAAAGTATTGAGCCTTTTTTGTCATTTTTCGATTGAATATTTCTTTTATTTAAAATAGATTTTATTTTAGTACATATTGTCCATTATTATCTGTGACCTTTTGCCATTTTTTGGGTAGAGCCCTTATTCCATCTGTGCAGAACTTCTGTGGTTTATCGGCGAAAGCTTGGCCAACTGATTTTCATAGTCATAGAAGTGAATTTCTTTTCATTAAGGAAGTTTTGCAGAGACCGATACAAATAGTGGTCTGGTGGTGCATGGTCTGGGCTATACGATGGATGCATCAAAACTTCGCAGCCAAGCTCTGTCAATTTTTTCCGGGTCATCAAAGTTGTGTGTGCTCTGGCATTGTCATGATTGGAGACAACGCCCTTTCTATTGATGAATTCTTGCCAGTTTTTTCGAATTGCTTGTTGCAATCTGCTGACAATACAGAGCCAAATTGAGTGTTTGGCCAGGTTCTAGCACCTGATGATAAACAATACCCTTCCAATCCCACCATACACACAGCATAATCTTATTTGCTGTGAATCTTGGCTTTAAAGTCGTTTGTGGTTATTCACCTGCTTTTGACCATGATCTTTTTTGAACGACATTCTCGTACCTTACCCATTTTTAATCGCCCTTAATAATTTGCTCCAAAAATGGATCAATTTCGTTGCGTTTAATTAGCATTTCGCTAATGGAAATTCGGTCGATCAAATTTTATTGTGTTGATTCATGCGGCACCCAAACGTCGAGCTTTTTGTGTATCCAGCTTTACGCAAAAGGTTCAAAACTGTTTGGTGATGAATATTCAGTTCCTGAGCAATGTCATGGCTGCTTATGTGTTGGTCTTCAATTTTTTGTAAGATTTCACTGACTTTTTCAGTGAATGGTCGACCTGAGTGGGGTGCATCTTTGGTATAAAAATATCCAGAACGAAAGCAAGCGAACTATCTCTCAGTTGTGGCTTTTGATAAAGTATCTTGACCTTTGATGCAATAAATTTTTTCACAAGGCTGCGATGCATTCTCACTTTTATCAAAGTGATATTGTCGTGTGCTACAGTTCGCGGCCAATAATTTCAATGTTCCGGGAAAGTCTTTTAAATTAAAAGAGCTTATTTACAAAGAATGCACAATCATTAATTTTACTATTTTACAAATCGCATTTTAAATTAATTTTCACTGTCTATTAACTTATATTCCAAATGTCTGTATCACGGAAATCACATCACTATCAATCAATATCGCCTTTAACTCGGGCCCCACTCATATCGCAGTTTTTACTATTTCTCTATTCATTCAGCTTGGCTTGATGTAGAGTTTCTGGTCATCCAATCTATTTTTCGTCATTTTTCATTTTTCGATTGAATATTTCTTTTATTTAAAATAGATTTTATTTTAGTACATATTGTCCATTATTATCTGTGACCTTTTGCCATTTTTTGGGTAGAGCCCTTATTCCATCTGTGCAGAACTTCTGTGGTTTATCGGCGAAAGCTTGGCCAACTGATTTTCATAGTCATAGAAGTGAATTTCTTTTCATTAAGGAAGTTTTGCAGAGACCGATACAAATAGTGGTCTGGTGGTGCATGGTCTGGGCTATACGATGGATGCATCAAAACTTCGCAGCCAAGCTCTGTCAATTTTTTCCGGGTCATCAAAGTTGTGTGTGCTCTGGCATTGTCATGATTGGAGACAACGCCCTTTCTATTGATGAATTCTTGCCAGTTTTTTCGAATTGCTTGTTGCAATCTGCTGACAATACAGAGCCAAATTGAGTGTTTGGCCAGGTTCTAGCACCTGATGATAAACAATACCCTTCCAATCCCACCATACACACAGCATAATCTTATTTGCTGTGAATCTTGGCTTTAAAGTCGTTTGTGGTTATTCACCTGCTTTTGACCATGATCTTTTTTGAACGACATTCTCGTACCTTACCCATTTTTAATCGCCCTTAATAATTTGCTCCAAAAATGGATCAATTTCGTTGCGTTTAATTAGCATTTCGCTAATGGAAATTCGGTCGATCAAATTTTATTGTGTTGATTCATGCGGCACCCAAACGTCGAGCTTTTTGTGTATCCAGCTTTACGCAAAAGGTTCAAAACTGTTTGGTGATGAATATTCAGTTCCTGAGCAATGTCATGGCTGCTTATGTGTTGGTCTTCAATTTTTTGTAAGATTTCACTGACTTTTTCAGTGAATGGTCGACCTGAGTGAGGTGCATCTTTGGTATAAAAATATCCAGAACGAAAGCAAGCGAACTATCTCTCAGTTGTGGCTTTTGATAAAGTATCTTGACCTTTGATGCAATAAATTTTTTCACAAGGCTGCGATGCATTCTCACTTTTATCAAAGTGATATTGTCGTGTGCTACAGTTCGCGGCCAATAATTTCAATGTTCCGGGAAAGTCTTTTAAATTAAAAGAGCTTATTTACAAAGAATGCACAATCATTAATTTTACTATTTTACAAATCGCATTTTAAATTAATTTTCACTGTCTATTAACTTATATTCCAAATGTCTGTATCACGGAAATCACATCACTATCAATCAATATCGCCTTTAACTCGGGCCCCACTCATATCGCAGTTTTTACTATTTCTCTATTCATTCAGCTTGGCTTGATGTAGAGTTTCTGGTCATCCAATCTATTTTTCGTACATTGACGAATGTTTTGACGAGAACTATCTGGAATATTCAAGCAATTCTGAATACCCGCAGTGACGTCACTTTCAGATGTTGATCATGGATCTACTTGGTCCATTCTTGTGCTTTTGAGTACAATTCGTTGATCATGATGTTATTAATAGTTTTTTTTTTTTTTTTTGTGGTAGGGAGGTGAAGGCATTTATGCCCGCCGAGTCTGGCAGTGTGGGACGCCCATGGAGGATACCTTTGGACTACCAACTGAACACCTCCCCTGTCAATCTGAGAAACTAGCCTGGAACCGTTTGACACATTACTTCGGGCCAGGTCTCGTTTTGTTACGCTGTGGGGCGCCTTCAAGCTGGGGAGTCCCTTTCCTAGCGGGAGGGGAGGGGGGAAGAGGAATTGCCAGAAGAGCGATCCCCCAGCCCCAGTGCCTTCGGCTGCTGTGAGTCCCTTTTATATTTTAGGACTGCCCGAGCATAATGTGCCACCTGGTTCCATTTGTCAACCGATTCGAGCATCACCGCAACTATGTTATCCGGGGTGAGCTCTCCCGTCTCCCTGTAGAGTTCCCTTCGCAGCCTGGCCCATTTGGTACACGCAAAAAATGTGTGACAGGCATTGTCCTCCTCTCCTGGGCAAAACCGATAATCGGGAGACCGTGACTTGCCGATCTTGTGCATGTAAGACTGAAAACACCCGTGCCCGCTCAAAAGCTGGGTCAGATAGAAGTCAGTCTCACCATGCCTTCGATTTAGCCACGGTCTCACATCCGGGATGAGGCGCGCAGTCCACCTTCCCTTCGTGCGATTCCTCCAAGACTGCTGCCAATCGTTGAGCGAGCGTTGTCTCTCCTCGCGGACAACGATCTCCCTCGCATCCTCTTTTCGGCGCAGGTAAATAGCGCGGCGCTCTCTAGCAAGGAGGGCGACAGGTATCACGCCTGCAATCACTCTCACCGCCGGGTCGGAGACTGTTGGATACGAAGATGCAATTCTCAGTGCTCCTCTTCTCTGTACCTGTGCCAATCGTTTTCGGTATACCTCCTTGCTGAGAGCGTCGCCCCATACCTCTGCTCCATACATTAGCACTGACCCTACAGCACTCATCAAGAGGCGTCTTCTTGATGGGCTGGGTCCCCCTACGTTGGCCATAAGTCGACTCAGGGCCGATATTCCCGAAGCAGCCTTCTCAGCCGTTGCCCTGATTTGCTCAGAGAAACTCATCTTCGAGTCGATCAGTAGCCCCAGGTACTTCACCGCTGGCTTCGATTCGATCTGTATATCTCCAATACTGATCATCCTTATTCTAGGGATTCTCTTTTTTGTCAAGATGACCACTTCGGTTTTCTCCAGTGCTAAACTGAGCCCGCGAGCAGTCATCCAGTCCCTCACTCGGCGCATTAGCATACCTAGCCTAAGTTGCGCTTGTTCAACGGTGCGTCCGGCGACCAGAGCCGCAACATCATCCGCATAGCCGACCAAGCGCGACTCATCTGGCATCTCAAGTCTCAGTAGCCCGTCGTAAGACACGTTCCACAGGTCCGGACCAAGGATAGATCCCTGGGCAACACCCGATGTAATTTCCATCCTTCGTTGGCCCTGTGTCGTGTCGTAGAGCAGGCTTCGGTCCTTTAGGTAGTTCCTCAAAAGCCGCATTAGATATTCTGGAGCTTGAAAAGAGTTTTCCAGCGTATCCAGAATATCCACCCATCTAGCGGAGTTGAAGGTATTCCTGACGTCGAGTGTCACCAACAGGACGATCCGTCGCTTGGTGCGACTATATGCCTCTGCCTTTTGGACCGCGTTCACCACCTCTGCAATCGCATCGATGGTAGAACGTCCTGCTCTAAAGCCGTACTGCCGAGGAGATAGGTCCCCAGCAGCACGAATCGCGTCAGTGAGTCTTCCCTTGATGAGTTTCTCTAGCACTTTCCCAGCCGTGTCTAGCATGCATAACGGGCGGTATGCAGACGGCGATTCGGGATTTCCCTTCCCCTTGCTGACCAGCACGAGCCTCGCCACCTTCCATCGTACCGGGAAAACCCCGTCCCGTAGGCAAGCGTTGAATGTGCTGAGCAGCAAGTCAGGACAATGGTGATAGACGAGCTGCAAAACCTCAGCTGGAACACCATCTGGACCTGGAGCCTTCCTCGCTTTCAGGGAGAGGACTGCCTCCTTCAGTTCCAGCTGTGTGAAGAGTGGGCACTCGACTGCTGTTTCACCATGGACAGCGTCAACACGGACGGGATGGGCGGGGAAGAGTCCCCGCACTATCGCGTCCATCTTTTCCGCGTCATGTATACAAGGCTTCCGTAGGGCACCAAGTTTCCCCATGACCAGCTTGTAGCCAAGGCCCCACGGATCCCTATTTACATCGTCCACGAGGTCTTGCCAGCATCGGGCCTTGCTCTTGTTAATAAGCCTGCGAAGATATTTCCTGCCGGACCTGTATGCTGCTAGCCTAGTGTCTGCCTCCTCCCGTGTTCGCGCCCGCTGGGCCTCTCGCCGAAGTTTGTGACACTCGCTTCTTTGTTCGGCGATCTCGTTTGACCACCAGTATACTGGAGGCTTACCATGTCGGGGTCTCCGGCGGGGCATGGAAGACTCGCAAGCAGCTATGATGGTACTCATAGTTGAGTTCACCAAGTCCTTGGCTGTAGGCCTCCACTCCCTGGCGGAGCTCCCAGCAACGGTGTGCCTGCCGTAAGTGCGTCAGTGAACTTCTCGACGTCCATCCTCCCAGTCCTCCATCCGAGGATTGAAGTTTGGGCATATGCACGCAGAGTGGCACCGTCGTGAATCTCAACAGCTATATACTGGTGATCACTAGTCAAGTAGTCCTCTAGTACTCGCCAGTTGTGTACTCTAGGTACCAGGGACTCCGAAGCGAGTGTCACATCGGGTATGGTTCCTACGCAACTCCAGCGGCGGAAAGTAGGGGTGTTACCAGTATTTAGGACAAAAAGCGCTGTTCTGGCCGCCATGTCCAAGATTTGCTTTCCCCTTGGGTCGGATTGTGGCATACCCCATTCGATGGCTCTAGCGTTGAAGTCTCCCCCGACCAGCATGTGGCCCTCTGTGTTCGAGACAGCGTTCTCCAGGGCATCGAGTTTGGTTCGAAAGGATCGCATTGCCTCGTTAGGCGTCAGATAAACACTGAAATATGTTATCCCTGAACACCGCACCCACACAAAACCATCCCCGCGTCCATGGCCCTGCACCTGAAGGCGGGCGCTGTCTCGAACCCAGATGGCCGAGGTACCAGTTTTGTCAGGGTACCACGCTTGCGAGTCCTTGTTATGATGTTGCTCGCTCAGCAACAGGAGGTCAGCTTTCTTATCCCTCGCAAACTGCTCAAGTAGGTCCTGGGCGTTTGTGCTTCGGTGCAAATTGACCTGCAGGATACGGATCATTTGAGTATCGATTTGGCTTTAGTTAGGGCCTCCTTGAAAACCCAGCATCTCCCTGTCCCCGGCTCATGTTTGAGGTTGCTGGGTGCTAGCTTAGCATCCTTGCAAAGAATGCATTTTGCCTCGTTCGTGCACTCCTTCCTTTTGTGCCCCGTTTCACCACATTTGTAGCACAGAGATCTCCTGTCGGGTCCCCTACAGCCATACGCGGTGTGTCCGTATTCGAGGCATCTGAAGCAGCGGATAGGGATCGCTCTTCTCCGTATCCTGCAGATCACCCAACCTATCTTAATTTTGCCCTTCGCCAGGATGTTATTAATAGTTGCGATAACAATTGCGACAGTAGACTGGAATGTCCCCTTTCAAACGCATGTCAGTTTGACTCAACCTGATTAGTACAGTGTGTCCCAAATTTATAGGGGCACCCAGTTTTTAGTCAAATTTTTAATGTTTTTAAACCATACAAATCTTAATTTGCACAAGCTATTTCTACTCATAATTCACGATTCCTGTCTTTTTTTGTTGAGCCTACGACAACTTGTTCGTAGTGTCCCAAGTTTATAGGGGCAGTGAAAAAAACACGATTTTCCATTGAAAATTTTTTAATTATTGGTAAAATCCATTGATTCGCAACAAAAAATCAATAATTAATAACGTGACCATCGTTTTTAAATAATATTTTCATCCGTTTTTGCGTCGAATTGCTGAGATTTGTCAAGCTGCTCATACTGATGCTTTCCCAATCTTTTTTGACGCCCTCCTCCAGCTCTGTGACTGATGAATTTTGACGAGCGTTGTCATAAACGTCGCGGACCATCATGCCCCAAGCATTTTCTATCGGATTTAGATCCGGAGAAATGGCAGGCCACTGAAGTACAGAAATTTTCACTTTTGACAACCATTCTTTGGTAGATTTACTGGAGTGAATTGACGCATTGTCCTGTTGAAAGATCAGTTTTGCAGAGCGGTAACGGCAGAAATAGGGCTTCAGATGCTTTTCTAGCACTGCCTGATAGTCTTCGCTGTTCATTCAATGCGAAATGATTTCAATGCCAACTTTTCCGAATCCACTGTAGGCCGCCCACACCATAACGGACCCACCGCCAAAGTTCCGCCTGGAGAAAAAACATGGCTCTTTGCGCCGATCTCGCCAATAGTCTCGAACGCCATCTGGGCCATCTAAGTTAAACTTTTTTTCGTCAGACCAAACAATCTGAAACACATAAACAACCACATTTTTAATCTTATTCCACCTGCAGATGATTGAATGTATAAACTCCAAAATAAGCAAGTTATGTACCTTAGACCATTCATGGGTCCAATGCAACCTCTCTTCGGCAAATTTGTAGTGAACTACCATCTTATGAGCTTTTAATTTCAGAGCTTTCTGCATTTTATCGCGCACCAAATTTGTTTCAGAAAATTCCAGATTATGCTGGTCGTCTAGAACAGTCTGGAATTTTCTATTATCCTAAACCAGCCAATTCGAAACTTCTACCAACATCAGTTGCCGTAAACTACGAGTTTATCTATGATTAGGGATCAAACCGTGAGTACCAAACGAAAAAAAAAGAAAATGCAGGTATACAGCAACTGGACGACTGAAAAGAAACCCAGTTTTTACAGTGCCTCAAAATTTCACGGTGCAAAGGAGTATTTCCTTTATACTTGTGTAAAATTTATTGGTAAAGTGTTCAATTTCAACACTAACTACAGTACAGACACAACCATTTGTAGTTCACGATAGAATTTCATCAGCAAAAATAATTTTCGATAGAAAATCGTATTTTTTTTCACTGCCCCTATAAACTTGGGACACTATTTTTTTTATAAAAAATGGCATAATAAACGAACAAGTTGTCGTAGGCTCACTAAAAAAAGACAGAAATCGTGAATTAGAAGTAGAAATAGCTTGTGCAATTTAAGATTTGGTTTAAAAACATTAAAAATTTGACTAAAAAACTGGATGCCCCTATAAATTTAGGACACACTGTAGAGGTGATTAGTGATGATGAACATTCTCCCCACGTTGAACGTCGTTCAATATCATGGTTGTATTTCAATTGAAAAATCTGGTCTATTGTATGCCCAGGATGCTGGAATAGGCTTCTTTTTATGGCGGCTGTCTTAGCACTTACAGAATACTCCACTTTTAATGACCAAGATCAGCATGATTGATACGTAACCAGGAATGGCGAGATAAGAAACATATTGATGGCTTGTATAAGTTGGAAACTCTCCTTACGTAGGGTCTGTTGTAGGTCATTCAACAGATTTTGTTGTGGTTGACATTTTTTGTCGTCTCCAGAAAATAAAATTGTTGGAATATTGTGATTAAAATCGTTCAACATGAGGAGGATGTTCATCATCATCATCGTTCATCGTTATCAATCCAATTCATCCTTAAACTGACTTCTTAATTTCACATTTAAATTCACACGAGCAAGTGAAATATTGAATTTCTTTGAATGAACATTTTTCTACAAGTAACAGACACGTCGTTAGCAAAATGCACTAAATCAAGTTCAAATTTACTATCATATTCACTGTTAAGTCAAGTTCATATATAGTATTACTTGTGCTCGTGTGAATTCAAAAGTGAAGTTAAGAAGATAGTTTTGGAATGAATTGGATTGATGATTGATGACAATAAGCAATGATGATGATTAACAGGTTTTTTTTATAAAATAGTTTAACAAAACCTTATAAAAATTTCGCCTGTCTGTTCGTATGTCACCGCAATTTTTCCCGCAAACTACATAAGGTAGAAACGTAAAATTTTGCGAAAGGTGTAAAATGATGGCCTCTTGAAAGTAACAATATTGAAACAATTTTTTTGGTTTAAGGGGGATCTCCCCATATAGCGACGTTTTCCTTAATTATACACTTACACCTATCACACTTCCATGATTGATGAATTTTATTTACTCACTTTCAAAAATGAAACACGTTTTGTAATTTTAACTGTTATATTTCACAAGAATAAATGTGTAAATAGACTTACAAATGGACAAACGGACAATCAGAAGCCTTAACAAATGTACGCTAGCACTTGCATCGTTCTTTAATCAATATTAACAGCTCCCGTGTTGCCTACACATCTGTTTCAGCTTTTCCCGTGTTCATTTAGTTTCCCATGTGAATCTGTAGGAACCGTGTTTTATTCATACGCGTTTAACGTGAAACGGTAAATCCTTAGACAGAAAAACTTTCTGAGGTTTTGCAGTGTGGTGTTAATAATATTGGTATAACATTTGATGAAGCATATCAAAATATAAGTGCTATGAAATCGCTGAGTTGTGATTTGAGAATCATATTAGAGCTTTTACAAGTATGGCACAAATATACGATGAAGAATACATTATCCATCCCGATCCTTGCCATATGATTACGAGATGTGACAATTAAGTAATGAGACTAATTTTATTGCCGCGCTTGAGGTAAACCTGCAACCTTGAAACTCCCTTCTCCTTCCCCTCTCCATTGATATATTTACCATCGTTCTAGCTTGTCTAGTTTGCCTGGTGTATCATGTTGAGTAGACGTGTGTTGTTGGTGCTCGACACGAAAATGGGGAAACGAAATCAAGAGTAACGCGTTCCGATAAAATTTTGCGCCAGATTCGGCGAAACAGCTTCGGAAACGTACGCTCAAATTGTAAAATTGCACCGATAAATAAATAGTAGCTACCGATAAATAAATAGTAATTAAATACGCGTGTGCTGTGCGAAATAAAGAGAAACGGACAGAAGAACAAAGCAGTTAGTGATAATGGTGATCGAACATTTCGCTTTTACTATAACCAAAATGAGTGCACGGCATCGTAGGTTACTGCAACGCTGCGACGCAAGCGTGGACGTGTTGGAAACTATGAGAGGCGGCGACGATCGCGCATCAAATTTTAAAATGCATGATGTGAAAAGCGTGATTCGCAAATTTCATGGCAAGAATATGAATGTGGTAGCATATCTGAGCGAATTTGAAGCGTATGCAACCGCGTTCAGATGGACGGAAATTCAGAAATTCGTATTCCTTAAAAAATCGCTGTCGGGCGCGGCTCGAATGTTCGTAGACTGCGAGGCAAAACCGGTATCCTGTTTCCAACTAAAAAGTGCCCTAATCGAAGAGTTTAAAGCAAAGATAGCTAGTCGCGACGTTCACCAGAGGCTTCGAGAGGAAAAAAACGGAACAATGAATCGTACCGTTAATATATGTACCGAATGCTTGAAATAGGCACTCATGCACAGGTGGAAGATGTCTCGGTGTTTCGGTATGTCATCGATGGCATTAAAGACTCGAAAGTGAATAAGACTATTTTATACGGCACGAAAACGACAGCGGAATTCAAAGAAAAACTCTTAACCTACGAACAAATGAAAAGCGATCCCGAAGTTCTAAGTGGCCTCAACGTAAAGAAACCAAAAACGGGCAAAAACGAAGCAATGCAGAAATCACGATACTGTTACAATTGCGGATCATCTGACCACGAATGGCATGGTTGTCCGGACAAGACGAAAGGCACAAAGTGTTTCGGGTGCAATCTATTTGGTCACAAATGCACTGATTGCCCGAATGAAAAAGCAACCAATTGCATACGAAAATCTGGACTATCATATTGTTCTGTATTAATTAACGAGGTGGCTTTTTCCGGTCTTATTGATACCGGAAGCGACGTGTGCATTGTGAAGAAGTCGTGCCTCAGTAAAATAAAGCCACGAGACGTATCAGAATCTTCGCGTTGTACGTTAATTGGTCTCGGTTCCAGTACCATTACGCATGGGCTGTGTACTGTCGATGTGAAAATTAACGGTATCTTATTCGAAAATATCGAGTTCAACCTAGTAGACAACATGAGTGTTAATCCCGACGTCGTCATAGGAATGAATCGACTCGCTAGCGCCATAGTGGAAATTCGCAATGGTAAAATGACAATTACGAAAGTCGATGCGGAGCCTGATAGTAAAAAAACTATGGATGAAGCATGTAACCCAATAGAATGTTTTCTCGTGCAAATAAACACGGAAGCGTTGAACGAAGATGAGCTTAGTGCAGACGTTGGCAACATGAAGGTTCGCTCTGAAGTTAAAAATATTATCTCAAAACATTCACCTACACAACCGAAAGATTCGCCGATCAATATGGAAATCGCTGTACTTGATAACGAACCAGTCTATCGTCCGCCAAGAAGATTTTCGCCACCCGAACGAAAGATAATCGACGAACAAGTAGAGTCTTGGTTGAAAAACGGAGTTGTACGCGAAAGTGTCTCTGATTATGCAAGTCAAGTGGTTCTGGTAAGGAGAAGGGATAGCAAGCACAGATTGTGTTTCGACTACCGAGCCATCAATAAGAAAATTTACAAAGATCGATACCCGCTACCGGTGATCGAAGACCAAATCGACAAAATTGAAGATGCAGCATTTTTTAGTACCCTCGATCTTGAAAATGGCTTTTTCCATGTGACGGTGGATGAAGAGAGTCGCAAATTTACATCGTTTGTCACTCAAACCGGACAATATGAGTTCACGAAGGTACCATTTGGATTATGCGATTCGCCCAGCGTATTTCAAAAGTTTATAAATTACACATTCCGAAATCTGATTCGCGAAATCGTTGTAATAATTTACATTGACGACATCGTTGTACCCTCACGGACCATTGAAGAGGGCTTAATTAGTTAAAAACGAACCCTAAAAGTGGCTGCTGATAATGGACTGAATATAAAATGGAGTAAATGCCGATTCCTGCAGGAAAAAATAGAATACTTAGGCCATCGAATTTCAAAAGGAACCTTCAAGCCGTCAATCGGTAAATCAAAAGCCGTTTTTAATTTCCCGATTCCAAAGACGTTGAAGCAACTACAAAGCTTCCTTGGACTTGCCGGATATTTTCGGAAACTTATTCCGAACGAGCGCGACCGTTGACCAAACTTACAAAAAAGGGAGCTGTCATCGATTTTTTTAAGTTAGGAGAACTTGAGCTGGAAGCCGTACACGACTTGAAAAATGCGTTGACATCAAATCCTGTGCTGAAAATCTTCAAAAATGGCGTTCCTACGGAGTTATATACTGACGCCAGCAAACAAGGATACGGAGCGGTTCTTCTCCAGAGGGACGCGGAAGACAACTTGATGCATCCTGTTTTCTATATGAGCAAGTCTACGACCGAACCTGAGAAAAAATATTCAAGCTACGAACTCGAGGTGTTGCCTGTCGTCGAAGCATTGAAGAAGTTTAGGATTTATCTGATTGGACAGCGCTTCAAACTTGTCACCGATTATAAAGCGTTTAAATGCACCATTGAAAAGAAGGATTTGGCGACGCGGGTTGCCAGATGGGTCATGCTGCTTGAAGAGTTCGATTTTGAAGTGGAGCACCGTGTGGAATTGGCATGCGACATGTCGATGCCTTAAGCCGCAATCCGGTTGTTATGATGATACAAAATGACGACTTTCTGCAACGGTTAAGCGAAGCACAACATAGTGACGAGGCGTTGCTACCTATCATCAAAATACTGGGAGATAAGCCTTACAAAAATTATACGATGCATCATGGTATTTTATGTAAAATTTCAAATAATAATAGTTTGTTTGTCGTTCCAGAATTAATGAAATCAGCATTAGTTCGGGAAGTCCACAAAAAAGGGCATTTTCGTTTGCAGAAAATCAAGTATATGCTGCAAGAGCTTTAAATCCCCGATCTGGATTTTCGCATTAAACGTTGCATTTCCAGTTGTGTGAGATGCCTCTTATCCGATAGAAAACGAGGCAAAGCAGATGGATTCCGAAAGGCGATGTCCTCCTCGCTGCATTTCATATCGATCATCTGGGCCCTATGCAAGACACAAAGAAAGGTTATCGTTATATTTTGGCTGTTATCGATGGATTCACAAAATTTTGTTGGCTTTTCCCGACAAAAACACTTGCGTGTGATGAAGTCCTGCAGAAGATGGAGGTAATTGCTGAACCGTTTGGTTATCCTCTTCATTTAATTTCCGACCAAGGAGGAGCATTTGTACCGCAAAACTTCAAGAAGTATTGCACCGACCACGATGTTGAGTTGCATCTTGTGACTACCGGCGTGCCTAGGGGAAATGGGCAGATCGAGCGTCTTCATGCGGCTGTCATATCGGCACTTACGAAGTATTCTATTGACACACCTGATGAATGGTTTAAAAATGTAAAAAATATTCAGAGAGCTATTAACTCTACGTATCATCGATCGATAAGAATGTCACCATTTCAATTAATGGTCGGTACTAAGATGAATTCTGGAAAGGACATTCGGCTTATGGAGATTATAGAGGAAGTTATATCCCAACAGTATGACAAAACTCGAGCAGAATTACGCAAGCAGGCGAAAGAGGCTATAGCGGAGACGCAGGATGAAAATTCGAGAAATTTCAACAAGAAGCGATAGAAAGCTACCATCTACAAAGTTGCTGACCTGGTTGCGATAGAGCGAGTGCAGTTTGGTACGGGACTGAAGATCAGACCAAAGTTTCTTGGTCCCTATCGGGTTGTTTCAATCAAGGGATTCGATCGTTATGGCGTGCAGAAGGTTGGCGAACACGAAAGCCCAAAGGTTACCAATACGATCGCAGACAGGATGAAACTATGGGCCGAATTCGACGACAATGACGACCTCACCGTTCGACCACAAGACGCAGATAACTCGCCTGAGGCAGACGAGTAATATGGATGACCGAGTGTGGAATGAAATACGACTGTCAAACAAGATACTACAAACCAGGCAGCTGGTATCCAACCTCCGTAGAGCGTGGACGTGGTTTAACCTTTCACATCTTACATCTATTGTAAATCTTTTTTGCAATAATTTAATTACTAAAATAAAGTGAATTTGAATTAATCAATAAACCAATCTTTACATATATTCAATGGTTTTACCTTCAAAGATTTGTTAATTTACAAGAAAAGAAGCAGCTTTATTTGGGCAATAAGGTACACCAAGAATACCTATTACAACAAAAACAGTGCAAAGTTTTTCTACCATCTGAGCTTTTCATCCAACCGGACACGACATTTCTGATTGGATCTTTTACAAACTATCAGATGAAATGAATAATAGAAACTTCTTTAAGATGTCAATGAGTTAATGGTTGACAGTAATAAACCAACAAAATTGTAGCAGGTTAAAATGGAGTTATAGAGGGTTTTCTTTTGAAGCTAATATGTAGTTGTTGTAGATGTCGTTAAAGTTTTTCTGCAGCTTATCCATTATTGGTGTATTAATAATGAAGGTTGGTAACAAATTCCTTCTAGCATGACCGTAGTTTTGTCATCTACACAACATTTTATCCATTTTTGGTGGCTTCAAATAAGCAATATACCATTATTTCTATAAAATGGATTTGAAATCGGGCCTTAAGCAATATTTTCAATTGAAAAAGTTCCCGGAACTGATTCTTCTTTTAACCTTTTACACACTCAAAACAAATTCCTACGTAAAAAGTTTTTCAATGAACAAACACTTATTCAAATAAACTCCCAAAACCACTGATATTAAGTGTATTTCGCAAAATCATAAATAATGAGAAGGACAAATATTTGAAATGCAAAAAAATTAAAAGCAATGTTTAACGATATTCTCATTGTGATTAGCACAACTTGCTCGGAAAGCCAACTCCTACAAATTTTCCATTTTCACGACCGTTTGAAGCGTCATAAGGACTTTCTACAACTCCTCATAAAGTTTAAATTGTGTACACGCTTTCAATTCCAGCAGCATATGATACGTTCTTCTTTGCCACCTTGCATGTTAATAATCTCTACACAATAGATTTTTGAACTCAGTCGTACAAATAAAGGACTAGGAAATATGTACAAATAATAATTAAAACTTCGTCAACACGGAGCTTGTTTTCTGGATGCAACTTGCTTAAATGCTTTTATGGCAGCATTGATGCGGAATATAGGAACACCGATACCGACAACTGCAAAAACGATGACAACAACAACGTCAGCCTTTCCTCAATGCTTCTGTATGATAAAGTTTTAATTAAGATCCTTCCTCCATTAGGCAACTGAAAGTTGCCCATACACCGCTTGCAAGGGTCCTAGGCTAGGGTAACGTGTGAACTCGCGTACGGTATATGATAGCATGACTTCATGTGTGATTGATACCTACATGATTTTCACTCAAATTACTGCCATTTAGGAATCTAATTGAGTTTAATAATTTCATCGTAACTTTCACGAAGAACTTATTGGCAATCCGGGGGAAATTGGTATTAGTGGTCTTCTAGACACGTTTTTAATTAACTGTGACTTGGGTTCTAGTAAATGCTTTTAACTCAAGGAAAGTGTTGGTTTTTCCACACAAAATTCATCTTAAATAAGTAGGCGTTTGATTGGAATTGCAATATTTCCCATTTAATTTGAACAAATGCAGCCAATGGTATTACAAGGCTCTAAATATACTAAGTGTAAGGGTGTTCTTTTCAAGAGCTTTGTACTCTTAGCCCAGTCCCAAAAAATGTTCAAATTTTTTAAAGGAAGGAGACCATTAAATTGTTTTTTTGTAGGGGAAAGACAAATGTTCGGAAAATGTGTGTACTGCCCCCTGAAGACTGGGAACCTATGATCTGAAAAATCTGAAAAAAAATCATGGAGTTAGGTCTTGATGTGTACAACAGTAGCAAATACCTTGCACAAAATTCGCTCAATTTAGTTCATAATAATAATATTTATAATAAAACCCGTGGGCGCCCTTAAACTCAATGAAACTAGATATTTGACTAGAGCTGTAGAAAAGCCTTCTATTTTGTAAGTTTGATAAAAACTAAGCCATATTTGCGGAAGGTGTAGCCTTTTGAATTTTCTCTGAATACTACACCAACAACATACTGTTTCTCTACTATATGGGCTCTGGATCAAATAAATTCATTACGTTGTAACAAAATGGCGGCCGGTTGATATGGAGTCAAAATAATTTTTCTTTGATAACAATTGTTCATTGGCTTGTGTCTATACATCATAGGTTGCGTACGAAATTTTTCTGACGGGAGCGTATTTCTGTCTACTTAAATTATTTCGCGTTTTTTAACGGCTTATAATACTTTTAAAGAGCCAGTCGGTCTATCTACCCATCAATCAAAGTATCTATCTATCCATGTATCATAATAGTATTTTTCAAAATTATAGAAGCTACAATCATAAAATTTCGCACAGATTTCAGAAGTAATGGTTAGCATAATTTTTAAAAGGAAAATATGTTTAAGGAGTTGAAGGGAGATTTCCAATTGCATATGGGGACACAATGTAACATCACTTAAATTTGTTTAGCATTTGACCAAAGAAAAATACTTTTGAAAGTGTAATTTTTTGAAATTTTTTAGTTGCAAGTGATGTAATTTTATTTTTTCTCTGCAGAATGCAAATATTTTTGAATATGTTTACTTTTTGTAAGCTAAGATTATCTGATACAACTTTGCTTCAATATTGTTCAATATTACTCCGGAGCATGTGGTCAGGAAAATCCCAGCAGGCACCATGAGCACGTTACTCTGCCAATCCATGCAGTTAATAGCATATGCTGATGACATTAATTTTATATCCACATCAATTCCAAAAGAGAAGATGCCTTCATACGGCTGAAGTCTGAAGCAAAAAAATTCGGCTTCCTAGTTAATGTAACCAAAACTTAATTCATGATTCAAACAAGGAAAGATGTACCAGTTGGAGCAAATGTGACCTTAGGAGATTACAAGCTGGAAAAAATTATGGGTCCATTTTGATAGAGAGGTGCACAGAAAAGCATGAAATATGGAAATGGATAAATGGAGCAAACAAAGCCTACTTTCCAGTACACCCTACAAAAAAAGATCCAGAGACATGCAGAGTGAAAAAAAATTCACATATACCATTGATTAATAAGACTTGTGCTGCTGTATGGATGTGGGTCCTAGAATATTACAAATGCTTTTGAAAAAGCCTTGGACGTATTTAAACGCAAGATTCTTAGGAGAATATATGGACCAGTTAAGCATAGAGCAGGGTGAAGGCTTCATTAAAAAAATGCGTCGTATAACTTTCATGACAACCCACCTGTATCCGCATGCCTAAACCTCCGTAAACCGCAATGCGCAGTACATCTAGAGAGTAGAAGAGCACAGGGTCCCCAGACGAATTTTGAAGGGTAGAGCGTAAGGGACAGACCTGCTTGAGAAACCAAGGAAACGATAGGAAGATTCAATTGACGCTGAGAGCATATTCCTACTTGGGACCTGAAGTTGTCGAATGAGGTCACAGAATCATGTTGATTTGAGGTGACCACTAGTGACTAGGTGAAAGTCCAAATTGGTGCTATGCTATAGATGATGATGAAACAACTCTTGTGACTCTTCGCAATTATTTTATAATGTGCCAACCACATTTTTTTTTGTATATTATTTTATTATTAAATGTAAACAAGGCCACAAGGTTCAGACACATATTGTTAAAAGTTGTAAAAATTAAAATATTAGATTTTGGCTACATTGTTTTTCTTTTTCAATTGCTGAGTAAATGCTTAGTAGTGTGATACAGCAGATGCCTACAGATCAGAAAATCTGACAAATTTATGGTAATATGTTTCCACAAATACAGCGGCAACATACATCTGGAAAATTCATGTTAATAAAAGTGCCATTGATCAATTTTCTTTTTTTCTAATCATACGTGAATTGTTAACCACAAACTCATAAAATTCTTACTGTCAGTTACTCACATAGGTCTAATCAATAACCACCTCTATCTAGAACTTAACAAATCTGCGATGCTGTTTATCACGAATGCTCCACATGCTTCTAACATCGGACTGAGATGTGTTGTTTCTGATTTGGTACCAGTAATGGCACACATGATACCTATCATCCCCCACGCTAGAGAGCACTGGACTATGTACCTGCGTCAAAATAAAGAAACGAGGGGGAGAGTTGCGTGCAAGGAGGGACAGCCCCCACTCAATGATTGGCAATAGTCTTGGGAGGACAGCACAAAAACAAGATAGGTTGAGCACCACACTTCTGATATAAGATTGTGCTTCAATCGAAAGCAAGGTGAGATTGACTCCTACCTGATACAGCCCTTGAGGGGGCATGGATGTTTTCAGTCTAACTTGCAGAAGATCTGTAAGTCGCAGTCTCCCGACTGTAGATTTTGCGTGTGAGAAAAAGAAGATGCCTGCCACCCATTTTCTGCATGCAAAAGATGACAAAGGCAGCACTTGAACCTGTACACGGAAACACCAGAGCTTTTTATCTAATAAAAAAACAGCAGATTCAATTTAATTCTTGTATATTGCATGATTCAATTGGAAAAAGGAGAAAATACGAGCCAAAACTATTCATAAATTAATTATAATATTAACACAACAGTGAACTTTAATCCCACATCTAATATGTTTTATCATAATTCTAATAAAATCCAATCAAAAACTTTATATTATGCTAATAAAATGCTATCACAATGTTTCTAGCCAAATCTTAAACCTTATCTGTAAACATAATATAATAAACATAACATATACCTATCTTAAATATTGAACTCAATTCCTAATTTTTTACAAAAAAAAAACAACAATAACGCTAAATGTAGTAGTAATGAGCTGACACTCAAAACTAACGAGCGAAAAACACAAAAAAAAAAAAAATATTACCACGAATAATTTAAACATTGCCATTCAGCCACCAATACCTAGATTGGTCTATTCCAGCTTGATAGGCCTCAACGTATCTAGCAAATATTCGTAAGTATCTCCATTGGGATTGTTGGTTTCGTGAACTTAAATTTGGAGAATATTTTATCTTCTTATCGGTGGCCCATCTAAACATGTGATATAATTGGGACACCGTCAGAATAAAAATATATCCATTCATGTCCAAATGCACGAAGCTAGTTGTGAGACAAGTCTTAATATACCCATCTGTATAATGGAACGGCTGTAAGATCCAGGGGTTTTCACTCACAGTAACAGATCTTGCGATATATTTCCGAAGAAGTTTCAAGTTTAAGATATCGACTCTTGTCACTTTAGCAGTTTAATAAATTTTTATATTCAATATATAGTGCTTCGAATCCATCTCAGGCTTTCTGCATAACCCAGGACATTTCCTTTCGAAAACTCTTAATCTTTCCATTGTACTAGCACCCTGTTTGTACTAGATCTGACATCCATATGTCAAAACTGGTCTAGCCCGGGCTTTGTGACACATAATTTTGAGCTTTTGTTCAATGTATCTAGAATGAAAGAGTTATCGAAGGGCCATGACTACGTTTTGTGCTTTACTGACCATGATTTTGACATGTTCAGTATAATGCAGATACTGATCGGGATGAACACCGAGGTATCGAGCAAAGGATTTATGTGGAACCTGTTCTGAACTACGCTCACCAGCCATAATGTGGAAATCCTTCCAATTACGTTTCAGGTCAGGTCAACAAGTTGGGTAGACAGAATTACGCTCATGTCAGAAGAGTTTTGTACTTAATCTTCAATATGCGGATATGTAGAAGGATTTAATTGAAGAAAAACGTTGATGGCATGCTCAAAAACGCATTCTTGCTTTAAAGGAACCCCATTTCAAGAGGCTAACATTTATTCCTAATTGATAAAATCATTCGTGCATCGACCTTTGGGTAGTGCAGTCGAATTTCAGAGTGATCTCAAGTAAACTTGTTTGCTAACGATCTGTTAGATTGCAAACATTTATCGCTTGTGTAACTTTTCTTCCCATTCTGCAAACAACAGGAAAATAATTCGCGATCCTTCTCTGGAGGGAATGTGTCTAATAAATTTAATTCCTGGAGTTCCCGAAGGCTCATGCCTAAGTCTGCTATTGTTCAACATATTTACATCAGATATGCCTTTACACGAGGCTTGCAAACTAGCCGCTTTTGCAGATGACACATGTTTTTATACCGAATCAATAGACCCCAACAAGATAATTATGAATCCTGAAACATTCCTGGAAAAAATATTCCATCGATGGAAAATTAAAATAATCACTGAAAAAACATAGGCAATGTTTTTCACAAAGAAAAGAAAACCGAGCCTACTCCCCAGTCGATGTACATATAAATTTCTTAGGACAGGATATTCCTTGATCAAAGGAAATTTCATATCTAGGGTTATTTCTTGATAAGAAATGAACCTTCAAAAATCACACATGCAATAGAGTCTCAAGAGAAATATTGACTTTGTTTCCATTGCTAAGCCGAAAGTCATTCCTCATTGTTAAAAATAAAATCCTTGTACATACAATTATTATTTAGCTCATCATTCTTTATGGAGCCGTCCACTGCTTGGAAAGTGCAAGAAAAACTCATCAAAGGAAGACTCACTGACGCAATTGGTGCTGCTAAGGATCTATCTCCTCGGCAGTACGGCTTTAAGCGGGACGTTCTACCATTTATGCGTTTGCAGAGGTAGCGAGTGCAGTCCAAAAAATCCCCGTTGGCAGCACCAGCCGGAAAGGTAAATTTCTCGTATGTAGCGTAAAGTTTCGAAAAAGAATTTGGCTTGCCTACTACTAAACTTCTTTCTGCAATTTTCGTAGTACCACATGGGTATTTATTAACATAGAAAAATCTGGCCACGTTCGTTTTTAGAGACCCTTTATCGGGGCGCAAATATTTTGCTAATAAATTGAGTTGCACGCGTATGGATTACATATTGAAAATTTGGCAGATCATAAATTGTTGTAAACATACAAATACCGGTTTCGCCCTTCTCGCATTTACTGTTTACACAGTTCACAGTGGTAAGCACACAAAGGCTTAAATAGCTCGAATAGTTAATTTCAAAAGATTTCCATAAAACTTTAATCATTACATTTTCAACTTTTTTCTGAACTATTAGGGCCGTCATTTCGATTTTTATTGAAATCGGCTGCTAAAAATATTAAGCTGTAAATTTTCGACTTTTTTATTTGACATTCGATTTGCATAATTAAATTAAATCAACTTGCCTTAATAACTTATAATTTCAAGTTTCAACGGAATCTGTTGAGAATCTTGGCTGCTAGAGGGCTACAGAAATAAAAAAAATTGTATGCCACGCCCCTGTATAGGGAGACCCGCCTGTATGGGGAGACCCCCCTTAAATACCTTAAAATATTTTCTTGCACTGCAAATTTCAAGAGGCACCATTTTTGACCTACGTAGAAAATTTCCTCATTCTAGCTCATGTGGTTTGCGAGAAAACTTGTTATGACGCACGAACAAACGGGCGGACTGCCGGACAGACAGACAGACAAGTCGCGATTTTATAATTTTTTAGGGTATTGTTAAAAATATTTTACAATATCTTAAAAATGATCTGGTTTATAAATTCTTTCAAGTAAAGTCATTTCAAACGTTTCCATGAAAATATTCATTATTTCAGTTGGCACTAAAATAGCGAATTGCGCTTGCCTTCAGACCTTTGGGGGCCGCCATTTTGAATGCATGCATTTGATTTTGGATTATTTTAAATCTTTGTATGCTAGGACCTCATCAATCAATATACTATCTCGTTCAAATAGGAGTTTCACTCTAGACAGGGCAAAATAATTCAATTTTTAAAGAAAATGGCAGCTAAAAATATTAGGCTTTAAATTTTCGACTTTTTTATTTTTCATTCAATTTTAATAATTTCCTGTGAAATACAAGAACATAGTACAGAAATTCATAGTCTCAAGTTTCATCAAAATTCGTTGGAAAATGTGACCGCTAGAGGGCCACAAAAACATGAAAAAAACGCATATTTAAACGGCCGCCATTTTGAAAGTTGCACTTGCATGATCACCAAAATATCAAAGACTATAGGTCTAAGTAATGTCTATCGCGACTTTTAAAAGCCTTTGAAATTTTGACCTTCAACTGGTCACCATTTTGTTTTTTGCAACCTAACCTCCAGTTTTTTTACGTGATTCTTTAGATACTAATAATTTCTATCAAACTTTCAAATTTCATGAAAATCAGTTGAAAGCTTTGACCACTATTACAACAACAAAATTTTGCACGTTTTTCGACATTTGAGCGGCCGCCATTTTGTTTCTGCCGTACCGACTTTGGATTTTTTATTGTGAGATTCATCACATACATCAATGAACCTTTGTACCAAATTTCATCCAAATCGGAGCTATACTTTGGTCAGAACAGAAATCACGATTTTTCGTCTAAAAAGGCCGCCATTTTGTTTTTGCCCAGCCGATATAGCTGGTTCACGAACTTAACCGAGATAATTACCCAATAGACCTTTCTTGCAAAATTGGTGAAAATCGAAGCAAAATTGCAACCTCTAGCGTGGTCACAAATTTCGTTGTATCCCACGTATATATATATATATATATATATATATATATATATATATATATATATATATATATATATATATATTTATATATATATATATATATATATATATATATATATATTTATATATATATAGATATATATATATATATATATATATATATATATATATATATATATATATATATATATATATATATATATATATATATATATATATATATATATGATGCTCTCCGCAATAGGTAAATTTCTCTCGAGAAATTTACCTAAAATAGAGGCATATAGCCGCACCAAGCGACGGATCGTCCTGTTGGTGACACTCGAATTTAGGAACACCTTCAACTCCGCTAGATGGATGGATATTCTCGATACGTTGAAAAACACTTTTCAAGTTCTTGAATATCTAATGCGACTTTTGAGGGACTACGTGAAGGACTGAAAGCTGCGCTGCAATACGACACAGGGCCAACAAAGGATGAAAACTACATCGTGTGTTGCCCAGGGATCTATCCTTGGTCCGGACCTGTAGAATATGCCTTACAATAGGCTACTGAGACAGGAGATGCCAAATGAGTCCCACTTGATTTGCTATGCGGATGATGTTGCGCTCTGGACGCAAGATGGACCATTGAATAAGTGTTACTTAGGCTAGTTAAGCTAATGCGACGAGTGAAAGATTTGATAACTGCTCGCGAGTTAAGTTTTGCACTGGAGAAAACAGAAGTAGTTATCTTGAAAAAATAAGAGAATTCCTACATTAAGGATCATCTGTATTGGTGATATACTAATTGAATCAAAGCCAGTGGTGAAGTACCTGGGGCTACTGATCGACTCAAAAATGAGTTTCTCTGAGCAAATCAGGGCAGCGGCTGAGAAGGCTGCTTCGGAAGTATTGGCTCTGAGTCCTCCCCTTATGACCAACGTAGGGGGACCCAGCCTATCAAGGAAATGCCTCTTGATGAGTGCTGTAGGCTCAGTGCTATTGTATGGAGCAGAAATATTGGGCGATGCTCTTAGTAAGGAAGTATACGGAAAACACTAGGCACACGCACAGAGGTACTGTCGTCGGTTCTGATTCAGATGTGAGAAAATAAAAAATGTTAGTGGCAATAATGAGCTGCTCTTTAAAATTTGTCAGCAATTGAATTCCTTATCGGAGAGAATCGATAAACAAGATTCGAAAATTAACATTATTTTTCAGCGTTTAGGGCTTTTAAATGCCTCAAAATAAGTTGTCATCCAGCCACATTCCCACGGAAAGGATTCATCTCATCTCGATCAACGTCAACTCCATTGTGAGTCTACATTGACGTGACTGTCTTCTAGAGTTTCTTGTCAAGCAAAAGCCTGACATCATGTTTCTTACTGAAACCCACATCAATTCATGGCACTCCATGACATTCAAGGATTTTGAATTCGTAAGAAACGATAGGGTTATAGGTGATGGGGGAGGTGGAACCGGGATATTGGTTCGAAGACCCTATTGTTTCCAAAATATTGAAAAAGTTGAATTCAAAAGCTTTGAATCTCTTGAAGTGTCTGTTATCAAAATTTCACTGCCAGGTGGGGATAACCTCTTCGTTATCTCTGCCTATGCAACTGGTGGAACTGTTCTCAACCTCAAGGAGGAACTCGATTCCTTGTTTGAAATACTCGAATTTAACAGGCTGCATAATTATTATATTCTTGCTGGTGACCTGAACGCCAAGCATACATCATGGCTGAACGCCACTATTAATCCAAGAGGTGTATTCCTGAAATCGTGGATAACAGAGAACCAAATTGAATACAGGTGCATTATATATGGGTCGGAGTTCTCAACATACCCTAAGACAAATTCATATTTGGACCATTGCATTGCTGACGCAAGGCTTGAAGTCAGCTTTGATAGTCCTCACCGGAAACTGCAGGTGCTTCCTTACAATAGCGACCATAACGCAATCGTAATGGAAGTCAATCATCAAAGGGATGCTTTCTTCCTCATTCCAGTTCAACATGAAAACCATAAGTTGAATTTAAAAAAAAACAGGCTGGGGAAAGTTTCAAAAGAAGTTTAATCGGGAGCACCAGAAGAAATGTCCCCCTTCTGATGGTTGCAACTCTTGCTCAATGGTTCCTATTGACAGGAATCGAACTAACGATGAAATAGATGTCTATTTGTCGAAGTTAGAGAAGCTGACGTTGGAAACGATTAAAAAAGCAGTTCCCAAGATTAAACATCGAAACAATATGAAACGATATGAAACACCAACCACCGCAAGGTTGAAAAGATTGAAAAGCCTTCTTCTCACACGCAACAATATTATAGACGATTTTTGGACTACAACCATCCCTCGTTGGTTTTGTTGAAATTGCACCTGAAGAATATCCGGAGCTTAATCTGGTCATACTTCAGGAGTGAGGTCATTAATCAATGGGCGGGGAAATTGAGGGGTATTAGCCCACAAGACCCAGATGGCGTTTCCGCGAAAGTGAATAGCATATTTCGTAAGAAGTCTCGAGTGAAGGTATCGAATCTTCAAGTCACTAGTGATGAGATAAATCTTCTCGATAGGGATGGTATCGAAATTGATAGTACGACTCCGGATAGAAATGGAAACAGGATTATTTGTGAAGGATTGGATAAACTTGCCCTGATCTGAACACATTTTGTATGTGTTCATCTACCAAATCCTGAGAGAGGGAACGAAATATTTTCAGATGTCGTTGAAGCAAAAGTTTCCGACTTCAAATCAAGCCTGAACGGCCAATCAATTCTTCATTTTAATGAAACATTAACATCTGACCTCATACCGAGCTTGAATCTTATTGATTATTTTGTCAGCAATGAAGACTTGTATTTCATATTTCGCAAGATAAACAACAAGAAATCATGTGGTACCGATGGTATTGCAAATATAGTTCTTCGACATTTGCTGGAGGTCACTTTTAGGAATTATTGCATATTGTTCAATAACATGTTGAGCAATTCATATTTCCCAAATGAGTGGAATAGGGCTAAGGTATTTCCGATCTTGAAGAATAGAAAAGAATCTTCGTGCCCTTAAAGCTATTGCCTAATCAGCTTGCTGCCTAACATCAGCAAGCTGTTTGAAGTGATAGAGCATTAAACGCCCACATTGAGGAAAATGAGTTGATGCCGAATCGCCAAATTGGTTTTCGTGCCAGGCATTCGACCACACATGCAATATCGAAAGTATCCTCAGACATCTGTTGGAAACTGAATGATAGACAATGTGTTGGAGCATGTCTCATTGATATGGAGAAAGCCTTCGATACGGTGTGGTTAGATGGACTAGTTTTTAAACTCCTTCAAGACAAGTTCCCCAGACACCTTGTCGCCTTGATGTGTAATATGTTATACGCGAAATCGTTTGTTGTAACTGATGGAAATCTGACGATGATGCGTGACTTCAAGGTCTTGAATGGTCTACAGCAGGAAACAGTTACTGCACCTCTGCTCTTCTCAATATTCATTCTCAAGCTATTGAACGGCTTTGATTTTATCGTCTCGCCAACGCAATCATTGGTAGCGTTTGCTGATGATCTGATCATCTATACGGCACGACAAAAAGCAAGCTACAATAGTTCAGAGCAATCTCCAAAAAAAGTTCAATGATGTGCAGCTGTACACTGACATTTGGCGAATGAAAATCAATGCGCAGAAGTGTGAAACAATCTTGTTTTGGGACAACGCTACCTAAAACGTAATTGGAAAGATTTCCACAGCATGGCTGGCGAGGGTAGTTTAGAACGGCTTCCACATAAATCCTGTGTTCGATACCTCGGTGTTTATCTCGATCAGTATCTGTATTACACTGAACATGTGAAAATCATGCTCAGTAAGGCACAAAAAGTAGTTATGGCCCTACGAAGACTCTTTCATTCCAAAAACATTAATCAAAAGGTCAAACTTATCTGTCACAAGATCCTGGTTAGACCATTTTTGATCTATGGATGTCAGATCTGGTACAACCAGAGTGCTAGTACAATGGAAAAATTAAGAATTTTCGAAAGGAAATGTCTTCGTGCATGTACTGGTTTGTACAGAAAGCCTGAAACGGATTGGAAGCATTATATATCGAATAGAAGAATTTATCAAGCTGCTGAAGTGACAAGAGTCGATATCTTCATATTGAAACTTCTTCGGAATCATATCGCAAGATCTGTGACTGTGAGTGAAAACCCTTGGATTTCACAGCCGTTTCACCATACAGACGGGTATATTGTGACTTGCCTCGTTACTGGCTTCGTTCCTCCAGAAGCATTCGTGTATTTGGACATGAATCGATATGTTTTTGATTCTGACATAAGAAGATAAAGTATCCTGCGAATCTGAGTTCACGAGACCAACAATTCCAATGGAGATACTCATTTGCTAGATTCGTTGAAGCTGATCGAATTGAGACGGCGCAATCCAGGTATTGGTGGCTGAATGACACTGTCTAAATTATTCGTGTTTACTTCCAGTTTTTGTGTTTTTTTTTCGTTATTTAGTTTTTGAGTTTCAGCTCATTATTGCTACATTTAGTGTTGTTGTTTATTTGTGTTAAAAATTAGGTATAGGTTAGATATTTGTTATGTTTATTGTATTAGGTTAGAGATAAGATTAAACGCTTACGTTAGGAACATTGTTATAGAATCTTTTAGTATAGGATAAAGTTTTTGATTGAATTTTATTAGAATTAAGTTAAAACATTTTAGGTGTAGGATCAAAGTTCACTGTTGTGTTTAAATTATAAATAATTTTAGGATAGTGTTGGTTGGTTTTTTCGCCTTTTTCCAATTGATTTTTGAAAATATGTAATAATCTTAATTAATTGAGTTTGCTAGAGTTTTTTGGAAGAAATATGTTTAATGATAACGTATAAATTTAGAGCCATCTAGACCATTAAGTTTTTGTATGTTTATTGTTTGGAATGTGCCTTATATTCTTTGAAAATTTATACCGATTAGTATTGAATAAAGCGCTTTTGACCTTGACTTTTGATTTAGATGTGAGAGTTATTGCAGTCGTGATACCTGTTGCCTTCTTTGCAAGAGAGCGCGTCGAAACGAGAATGCCAGACAGACGGTTGTGCACGAGGAAAAAGCGCTCCCTCAACGATTGGCGATTTGATACGTTCCAGTGCCTGTTCAATTCGTTCGTTAGCAAAAGCCGTGGTTCTCCCCAAGATCATTTGGTTCAATCAATAAATTAAAACGTCATACTTCCAGCTGACTATATTTCAATTGCAGTGGTAGATCCTTCCAGGTAGCTTTATAAGTCGACAATGTCTACGATGAAGTTCCTAGATATCTTCTGGTGAATCTCGATAAAAGTTATTTGTTGAGGATTTCTTAGATGACCGTGTTCACGGTTGAAAGTAATTTGTTCAGGATTTCTTAGTGAAGATCTTGGAGATGACCATGTTCAGGGTTGAATTTATACATGTGACTGCCTCATCGATTTCATGAATAGAATGATTTTTCTGTCTCTTGATAGAAATTTCGAGCAATTTTCCGTCAAGGTCAGCATTAACGGCTGCCCAATTAATTAGCTTGTATGGAAAAAAGCAGAGGTTCTGCAACCTCAATTTCATACCCTTTTTCACGCCAATATTTCCCGTGAGGAATGCTTAGCATTGTACTCACCTCCCATTGAATAGAAACTCAGGTGCACGCTGCTTTTTTGAACCTTGCAAAAGGCTAGTGAACGAAGCCCCTTTCCGTTCAGTATCTTTTAAAGAGGCAGGGTTGAATTCCTACTTTCTTCTTTTTGCTTCTCGGGTTTCTCCTCCTTTCCTCAACTTTTTTTGCTTTAGGACAACCTCTGGAACTCGTACGGTGTCTCTTAGCATTGCAGTGGACACAGAAGGTCTCTTCTTTTTTCTCGTCCGCCAAGGGAGGGCGTTCAATCGAGTTGTGTTGCCCGTAGTTCTTGGCCTATAGCTTCCAACAGACACAAGGGTAAGATATTTTTATGTGTGCAAATAATTCTGCGAGTTACTGTTGCAATTATTTTCGCAACTATGAAGAACATCATAATCAACGAATGTACTCGAAAGCACAAGAATCCTCCAAGCATGATCAATATCTGATAGTGATGTCACTGCGGCCATTCAATTGCTTTAATATTCCAGGTAGCTCTCGTCAGAACATTCACCAATGTACGAGAAATAGATTGAATGACTAGAGACCTTATATAAACCCGATTTGAATGCATGGGGGGATTATTACAACCACGATAGTAAAACTGCGATAAGCGCGGAGCGAAAATTAAGGGCGATATTGATTGACTGTGAAGTGATTGTAGTAACAGACAGTTGGAATTAAAAATTGATAGACAGTGAAAGTTAGATTGTGAAATAGTTAAATCATTGATGGTGCATTTTTAGTCAATAAACTCTTTTAACTTAATTTATAAGACAGTGCGTTTTCACTTTCCCGGAACATTTAAATTATTGGCCGCGAACCAAAACACGCGACAGTGGTGTCGAGAAGTGAGAAAGAAAACTTTGAAAGTGAAAACTTTTAAACATGTTTAAACTGCACAATAGTGAAATTTTTTCGTGAGAACCGGTGGAAACAGCGAAACAATAAAAATGACAGGAAGCTCACATCTAAAAATTAATGTATTGATCATATCGGAGCTTAAGGAGGAGTTGTAATAGCAAAATCTGGCTATACAAGGTACAAAGGCCATACTTGTCGCACGCTTGCGTGACGCGATCGAGTCGGAAGGCTCAAATGTGGATTCGGTCGAGCCCTCAGATGCGAGAAAACGCGCAGAAGATGGTGAAGCAGAAACGCCAAAGTCAAAGGAACCAGAAGATGCACTGATGCAAATGTTGATGCTGATGCAGCAAGAGTAGCGAGAACAGTCCCTCAATTTAACATCCAGTTTAACTGCGAAGCTAGATAAACAATCAGCGAAGCTAAATGAACAATCAGCGAAGCTGGACCAACAAGCGATCATAATCAAGACAGACATCTCACAGAAGCTGGAGAAACAGTCAACCGAAATAAAAGTGGAGCTCGGTGGTCTGAACAAACAAATTAAAGGCGCCGAGGAAAAGGTTGGCCATGTCGAGGAAAAGGTATACAAGGGCGAGGAGAGAATCAACTATGAGATCAGCCTGGTCGAGGAGAGAATCAACCATGAGATGGAAAACATTAAAAACGAATTGTATGCAGTGAAGGCAGTAGTAACCACCTCGTCAGCCCCGCTTACAACCACAGCGCAAAGCACATCCAGAAATGTGAAAGCACCAATATTCGCCGGGCAAATGGCCTGGAGTACTTAGAAAACCAAGTTTGAAGCCGCCGCTAGCGCAAATCACTGGAATGAGCAGGAACGAGCAACTGCATTGATCCTTGCTCTAAAAGGCCCAGGTGCCAAGATTTTACAGACGATCCCCGGTGAGTTGCACTCAAACCCGGCTGCTATAATTAATGCACTTGACATGCATTATGGAGGTGATCATCTGAAGCAGATTTCTCGGGCACAGCTACAGCATCGAATACAGAAGTCTAACGAAACTTTACAGCAGCTAGCCCAAGACATTGAGAGACTGGCACTTTTGGCTTATCCAGCTTACGACCCAGAACACCGAGATGACGCAGCAACTAAAGCATTCATCAGCGCATCAAAGGACCAGGAATTGCAACGAGCCGTGCGTTTAGCTGGAAAGCAAACGGTTAAAAACCCATTGGCTTATAGTCTGAACTTTGGGGCAGCGGAAAATGTGAGTCGTACCACTGCGAGATAGTGGCAGATGAGAGCAGGTGTGGGCGCGTGGAAAATGAGCGAGAGCTACAGATGAATGGTGTGCCTAGATGCTGGGATTGCAATGAGAAAGGGTACCTACAAAGAGACTGCAAGAAGTGAAGAAAACCAAGCTATTGTCCAGGGTGGTGGAGATCCAGATCAGCTCAAGAGCCTAGAATGGAAGCCCATCAAACTGAAGGATCCAACTCTATGGGGGTGGACGTTGGCTAGGAGGATCGACGCCCCCAGCACCCCCATTACCGTGTTAAGGCAACATCGTGGAGAAGCAGACTTATGCCTTCCGGGTCAAGTTGATGAAGAACATTGCACCATAACAAGCGACACTGGTGCAAGCCGATCAACTATTCGACCAGACCTAGTGACACACCAACTACTTCACAAGGACAGAGTTCATGGAAATGCTGACGCCCTATCTCGTCATCCATGTCGAGCTAACTGCAATCATTGCCGACGGATTGAAGAAAAGAAGCCGACCGTTGCTCTGCGAATGATAACGGCCAAATTCGATGAAGATTGGTCACTGGAGGAGATTTGAAATGCTCAGCTAGCCGATGAAGACTTCGGACCATTGCTCGTATGGAAGGAAACAACTGGGCGACCTGAATGGAAGGACGTTTCGATGCATGGTGCCACCATGAAAAGTTATTGGGCACCATGGAACTCCCTTCAGGCAGGGGGTGGCGTAATCAAGCGGAAATGGGAAATGGCGGATGGCAGCTCCTATAGGATGCAAACTATACTTCCCAAAAACCGAATCCACGATGTGGTTAAGGAAATGCAGGAAGGACCCTCGGGAAGCGACCTTGATGTTAACAAGACCTTAGCGAAATTGCGGGAAATGTTCTACTGGGTCCACGCTCGAGAAGACGTAGAGGACTGGTGTCGTCGATGCACAATTTGCACTCCTGTCAAAGGTCCAAAGCGACGACTGAGAGGACAAATGCAAACCTACAGCGTGGGTGTACCGTTTGAAAGGATTGCTGTTGATATCGCAGGACCCTTTCCTGAATCCGAATGGGGAGCTCGATACACGTTGGTTGTGGCCGATTATTTCAGCAAGTGTGCCGAGGTCTACCCCATTCCCAACCAGAAAGCAACTACTGTAGTCGAACAGCTAGTTTTAAATAGGATCAGTAGGTACGACGTACCTTATGAACTACATTCAGATCAAGGCCACAACTTCGAGTCACTAGTTTTTAGTGAAATGTGCGAGCTGCTGGGAATACGGAAAATGAGGACAACACCGCTACATCCCCAATCCGATGGAATGGTCGAACGTTTCAACGGTACGCTCAATAAACACATGGCCAAGATGGTTGACGAGAACCAAACGGACTGGGACCGGCACATCCCATTATTTTTTATGTAAACTTTAAATACGGCCTGTTTATCATTTTAAATATTATATAGAATACATTGTGGACTGTGGGGCTTAGAAAATTCAGCATCAAATGTATGCAAAAATCATTTACGTTGGCTCGAGATTTCGAATCGGGATTCCAATCTCGGTCAGTAATAATAGGCTTGGCCGAGCTTCGTGTTTTGAATAAAATCTCGCGTATTTGGCTCTTGAAGCATTTTGAGTAGATTCAAGGTAAGAAATAAACTTATTTCCTGTAAACTCCTGTTCCAACCGAGTTCGAGAATTTTCATCGATATTTTTTGCTACAAATCTTACTTGATCTTACTCTCGATGGAAAAATTGGAAGGGAAAATCACCGTAAAACACTTGGACAGTAATATTAATTTACCAAAATCTGCGAAAGTTTTCGCGAAATTGGATGTGTTCACCAATACTTTTCAAAAATCGACAGCCAAACAAAACGTTAGCCATTTATAAATATTTTTAAAACCAGTTTGCAAAACTCCAAAAGCATATATGCATGTTTGATTCCCTATTTATTTCTCGTCTAAACAATATCTACATATAAAAATGGCCTCTAAGTAATCAAAGGAAGAAAATTGCATGTTCTTTGAAATTTAATCAAATAAAAAGTATGAACAAGAACCCAATTTCAATGTATTATTATTCTTCTTAATAGCTCATGGCTTCCGTTAAAATCAAATAACATTCATGAAATATATATCCTTGTGTTGTGAAATTTAATTTTTTCGACTTCACATTTCTAAGAATTCCAATTTAATATTTGACTTTCCCAGCTTGTTTATTGTTTTCGCAATCTTAACATGAAACTGGTTTTCCATTCCATTAAAGGAATCCGGAAAATCCTGAAAAAAATCTCCCCATTAAGCAAGCAAAGACCTTGACTCTGAATATCATTTCGAGAAGCTGTTATTTATAGAGTCATGCAAGTGTATGGTGATCCTGCGATTTACACTTCATACGTTCAACACCGAACTAAGCCATCTACCAAAATCTCTGAGCGCAAAGCTCCTCGAGCCTGTCTTGAACAGTGCAACGAAATGCTCCATTTCCGCGAAAGTATATGCGGATGGTAAATGCAACAATTTTTCCAATAACATGAATGCTACTTGATGGCGTTTTCCTCGTTTGATGTCAACAAAACATTTTGGGTAGGATATAGCGAAGTGTTCAAAGGTAAAACAAATACATTTCCCACACCTCCCAAAGGTTCATGATATGCTTGGGACTTCAGGGGTACTATGCCTGCATAGTACTCACACTTTTCTCGCAAAGGACCGAAAAATACATTTGCAAGATAATTTCTGCACGATTGTAAATGTGCCGAGTGTGGGAAACTTCCAGTTTCAACCAGGATGCAGACCAACTTCACAGTCACTTTGCGAGTAAGTTGTATTGTGTATAGGACACGGGCGGAACATCGAGCACAGAAAAATGATAAATGGATGGAAGCTGAGTGGTGATAAAATGCAAATGAGAAGTGGCTTCAATGTTTAAGCTAGTCTTGATACTCAATATTGTTGGAGAACGATTCTCTTCTTTTTGCTGACACCACAATGATTCAATTCAATTGCAATAAATGCGACCTAAGGCTTTGTATGCTTTCACTTCGCTCGTCCTTGCGACCGTGGTGGGTGCCGTTTGCAGAGCCTTTCGCGAGTTAAAGCGTAAATTGACGTGGGAAAACATTAGCTCCGCTACGAGGTGTACAATGGAAGCATTTTCGGTGAAAAATGATAGCCATTATTTTGTTAGAAGGGTAATTATGTTGGTTAAGATTGTCCATGATAAAAAAAGTATGCTTGAAATTTATGACCATTCTTCCTTCTTGATCCATTCACTTCAGGTTTCTTTTCAATACTGTAAGACCTTGAAGTTCACCTTGATTATTCCAGTGTAACTTTGATTCGAAATACTTATACTCTTTATGAAAAAGAGAAGTCATTGCTAGAATACGGCAGCTATTATTTTGTAGCCATAACTAACGTAAGTTTCCTTTCAAAGCTACTGAAGGCAGCGAAAAGGTGAGACTAGAAATATTTCTAAGAAAAAGGAAGAACCTTGACAACATAAATATCGAATCTACTCTCGCAGTTGTCCGAAGTAAATTTCTAAGTATTCTTTGCGACTTTCAAGCACTTCAAACTCAACAAAACTTCATCTCTTGAAATGTTTTTGTATATTTAAAGTTACGGGAGAGTCATTAATTAAGCGAAAACTAAACGATCGCAGCTAATTAGCTGTTATTCGATGAAAATGGTTTTCATCTGGTAAAGCACAAGTTTCGCTCACAGACAATCCATGTAAGATGTTTTGTTTCGTAAAGTTTTGCCCGTAGGCATCCGCGCCTACCCGGAGTCGTTGTGACGCGCCAAACCCTTACATAAGTTCTTCAAGAAACTTAATTGAAATGCGATGATATATTACATGTTAATCTGCAACCCCTCGTCAAGGGTAGACAGCACATTAATCTCGCACGCCTGCTGTAATCTCTCCAGTGGTTACATAATTGTGCAGATTATTTCAATGAAATATCTAGCAGTTGAAAAGCCTTAAGTAGGCATAAGACATTTTCTCGGGAATTTCCTTTTAAGTGGCATAGGCTTAATGAATATTAGGCCACTTTTGGGTTTTGAAAAAGGATATTTGAAATACTGAAATTAGAAAAAGATTTTGTTTATACTACAAGCAAACTTAAACAGTATGCTTTCGTTAGTTGAGACCAAATTTACATTAGCTTTTGATCTTGCATTAGGCGTAGTGATGTGATGTCTTATTCTTCTGAATCAATAATAACGGATACATTTTTTTGGGATTTCTCATGAATAAACAATTTTGAGAGAAATACTTTACCTTTCGGGCCTTCACTTGGGGATAGTTAGAGTATCTCGATATCTTGACCGAATGTTTTGACACCCGCGAAGTTGATATAATCACAAAGGCATATAAAGTTATGGACGCGAAATGAGCTTATTTTTATCCATACGTGAGTGAAGTACTTTTACTACATACATGCCTTCCTCTCGCATGCGAATTGAAATCCCCCTGCCTTTAACGTCGCTAGAGAATCCACACATTCAAGTGGCTCTCTAGTTGCTCTCACAAAAATCCCACTCCTCTTATACCTTAGCCCCCGAATTATCAACGAAATATCAACATATGATTGAAAACATATGATTTGTGAAAATTCAACATTAATGGGAAACGTCTAATCAAGTTGAATTTGAAATTGTACACAAAACAATTTTTTTTAAGATAAACCGTGTTGAATCTAGTGCAACAGCTTTGCAAATGTGATAATTTAGCAAACTGAAAAGTTTGTTACGGATCGCGAGTGTTTTTGTGTCGAAAAATGAAAAATGAAATGACGTGTGTGGGACTGTGAAAACAGCTCTAGGTAGCATGTCAGGGACGTATCCTTCGTAGGGTGTCGTTCAAGTTATAATACCCGCATGGAAAATCGATTTAGTTCAAGATGCGAAAATTAGTGGGAGACGTCACGTCAAATTTATTTGAAATTCGAATCAACAGCTAATAACGCGCCAAATTCACGCCACATGATAAAGTGCTTCAATTCTCTCGATGCATTACGTATCCTCTCTCTCTCATCTATGTATAATCATTAGCAGGCTTAGGGTGTGTTCGTCCACTCTAGTGCCGGATTATGTGGGGGGCCCCTAAGCGAATCTTTGGTTTCTAAAAAAGAAATTTTTTCCCCCAGTACTGCGGTGAAATCCCATAAAGTATGTCCATTGAAATTTTAAGTCACTAATAGGCGAATATTTCTCCAAACATTAAAAAAACTCATATTGAACCCCAAATAAGCAAATCCATGAAATTTTTAGAATAAAATAATGCTCTCTAGATGATTGAGGCTATAGCATATTATTACTTTAAGAAATGTAGGACAGAGACAATACAAATGATTGTTGAAAAAACTCAGAGTTCAATAGCAAAAAAAAAGAAAACCGACTTAGGAGTACCCTAAAAAGGATGAAATAAATTTTATGGAAGCGGTGCCATATCATTTTTCCCCGATTTTTTTGTGATTGTGCAGACGTTGGAAGTATTTATGTTGAAATGGGGAAATTCATTGGCACCGCTTCCATAAAATTTATTTAATCCTTTTTAGGGCACTCCGAAGTCGGTTTTCTTTTTTTTCTAAAAGTTTTTTATTTCACCCTTTTTAGTGGTAAATTTTTTCATTTCAAACCATTCAAAACTCAGTTTTTTGAATACATTGTATCATGTTCTTATATATTAATATATATTTTTTTTACTGCAATGCAAACCAGCCACTACGGCTAAAATCTGCAGCGTTCATAGGAATCGAATTTAACTCTGGTACATTTAATCCATGATCTCATGAACGTCTACCTTGATTTTAGATTTCATAATTATTCCATATGAATTGTAGCTTTGAGAAATTTTTGAATTTTGAACTTTACCTAGCCGCCATTTTATATTCTGACCTGACCCTGAAGTGCCTTTTTACCGTTCAACTTTTTTCGACCTTTGAGCGGCCGCCATTTCGTTTCAAATTGTTCGACTTGGGATATTTTATTGTGAGCTTTATCACACAATCGAATAAATCTTTGTACTAGTTTTGATAAAAACTGGGGCTATACTTTGGCCAGAACAGAAATATTGCTGAAAATTTGACGAAAATCGAAGCAAAGCTGTGACCCCCAAGGCACAATTTTTTTATATCCTATGTAGACTCACACATACAACCAACCACACACATATACACATAGCCATATATACATATATATATATGTATATATGGCTATATATATATATATATATATATATATATATATATATATATATATATATATATATATATATATATATATATATATATATATACGAGGTGTGTTCAAAAAATATCGCGAATTTTGTTTTTTTTCAAAAATTATTTATTTATTCATAAATATCTATTTTGTACCCTTCAAAGGAATCCCCATGAGATATTATACACTTGTGCCAATGGTTTTTTCAATCTTTGAAGCACTTCAAAAAATCATTTTTTTTAATCTTGTTCAGCTCCTCCTTCGATGCCGTCTTTATCTCGTCAAGCGTAGCGTTACGTCGTCCTTTCATGGGCCTCTTCAGTTCAGGAAACAAGAAAAAGTCACAGGGGGCCAGATCTGGGGAATACGGTGGCTGCGGCATCATTAGTGTGTTGTTTTTGGCCAAAAAGTCGCGCACAAGCAACGATGTGTGAGCAGGGGCGTTATCGTGGTGCAAAAGCCAATTTTCGTTCTCCCACAAATCCGGGCGTTTCTGGCGGATTGCTTCACGCAAATTGCGCATAACTTGCAGGTAATATTCCTTATTGACCGTTCTACCCTGTGGCAAGAACTCATGATGCACCACGCCCCTGCAATCGAAGAAAACTGTCAGCAAAACTTTCACATTCGACCGAACTTGGCGCGCTTTTTTCGGTCTTGGTTCATGCGGCAGCTTCCATTGAGATGATTGAGCTTTGGTTTCCACGTCATAACCATAAACCCACGATTCGTCACCAGTTATGACCCTCTGGAGCAAATTTGGTTCGTCGCGGACAGAGTTTAACATTTCATTAGCAATGTTCATGCGTTGCTGTTTTTGGTCGCAATTGAGCAATTTTGGTACGAATTTCGCGGCGACCCGTCTCATGCCCAAATCGTTGATAAAAATCGAATCGCATGAGCCAATCGATTTGTTTAGGTCCTCAGCAACTTCTCTAACGGTGATTCGACGATTGGCCAAAACCATTTTCTCCACTTCATTAATTTTTTCGTCTGTTGTTGAAGTGCTCGGGCGTCCGGCACGCTCTTCGTCGTTCACATCTTCTCGGCCTTCTAAAAACATTTCGTACCACCGATAAACGTTGCTTTGGTCCAAGGTAGCTTCTCCGTATGCCACAGTCAACATTCGGAATGCATCCGCGCACTTAATTTCGTTTTTCACACAAAATTTGATACACGTTCTTTGATCCATTTTTTTGAATAAGTAAAAATCGAAGACGGTTGAAAACACGTGCAAGTAAAGCAGCTATCACCAATTAAGTGAACATTCAAAATGGCCGAGCTTGTCGGCATAAGTGACAGACATGAGTACCAACATAACGCCACAAAAAAATCGAAATTCGAATATACGTAACCCGCGAAAATTCAAAATTCGCGATACTTTTTGAACACACTATATATACGAGTATATACTTAGTAGTGCCATAAGTTGTGTCACACGTATATGGGCAATTTTTGTATTAATGAAAAAGTGTTTTTGACAAAGGAAAATATATTTTATTTTGGCATACTAATAGAAGTAAAATAAGCAACAAATTATTCAAAGTAGCCGCCTTTAGCCTTTACACAGTTCTTTAATCTGTTAGGCCAGTCATCGATAGCAGTACGCACTGTTTCTAGCGGAAAATTAGCTACTGCTTCTGTCAAAGATCGCTTAAGGCTCTCGATATTTGGATGTTGTCTCGTGCACACCATGGACTCTAACTCCGCCCACAGTTTGTAGTCCAGGGGATTCAAATCTGGGCTCCCAGAAGGCCATTCCGTAGCCCTTATAAACTCTGGAATATTGGTTTCCAACCTCGCTTGTGTGGTTCGAGCTTTGTGGGCTGGCACAGAATCTTGCTGGAAAACCCAATGTCGGTTGTTGAATAGCGTAGAGTTCAGCGGCTTCACACATCCCTCCAGGATGTCCGTTTGATAATTTTCCGCTGCAGTTTTTACGCCTTTTTTGCAAAAATGAAGCTCGGTGACCCCTTCGTAGCTGACACCCCACCATACCATGACTGATGCTGGATGATGTCCTCGCTGTACCCTAGTGGCAACTTCTCGGGCTTCTCTGGAGCTGTGGGCATACACCTTATCATTTTGGCGGTTGAAATGTTCGTGCACCGTAAACATTTTTTCATCGGTAAATAAAATTTCTCGATGTTTGTTGTTGCCGTACCGCCGAAGGAGCTCTTTCGATCTGGTGCTCCTAATTTGCTTCAACTGCTCAGTCAGCAAATGTCCCGTTGATCGTCGAAAGGCACTCATCCCGAGGTCCGATTTTATGATGCGAGACATACTTCGGGTGGAGATGTTCATCTCTCGAGCCATGATTCGTTGTTTACGAAGCAGATTTCAACGAATTCGACTCTCGACCGCTTTGATGGCAGCAGAAGAATGTACATCACGCGGACGTCCAGAACGAGGTCGATCTTCAATAGTCTGGATCTCGTTATATCTCTGGATTGCACGATACACAAATCTTTGCGTTATTTTTAACGGGCACAACAACTTGAAAATTTCACTCGCGGATTTTCCACACTTATGTAGTGCAATCACTGCAATTCGGTTTTCATTTACACCCCATTCCATCTTCACACGTTAAGAACAAACTTTAAATAACCATCAACTGTCAACAACATTATGACGTTTATAAAACTGGCCGATATTTAAAATGTCACTCATAAAATAAAGGTGTTGCCAATGTGAGAAATTATGTGACAGAACTTATGGCAGGACTATGTATATATATCCCTTAAGTATGGATGTGGAGTCTCACAGGCTACTTAATGTTTACGTTTTACGCTCAGTAGCTTTTGTTTTCGTTGCCAAACTACCAATGAGGGAGGAGGTTGTGTCGTCCGGTGAATATCACGTAAGTAGTAACCATAAAAAAATTGACTGGAGCCTGTCAGGCTACACGTCCATTGTTGTCATATAATATATTTTATAAGGGCGATTATGTTTGTTTTGTAGTACAAAATGTCAAAAATAAATAAGGCCGGTAATTCTAAATCAAAACGACCGTCTACGGGTTCTGTTCAAGGCCCTGCGCGAAAAAATTTTCGTGTCGCAGATCCAACTTTCGAACAAGAAGTGCGTGAGTTTTTAGCTATGGATCAGTCTGACAATGAAGAGAATATTGAAGGTTTGTTTATATTGGAGTCCGAACTAATACAAAATCATGAGAGTGACAGTGATGAAGATCAGGACCAAGATCAGGACCAGGAACCGGGCCAGGTCCTAGGAGAAGAATCGGATAGTCATAGTTCCGACAATATTCCATTATCGCAGTTAGTGACAAGCAACTATTACTACCGCAAAAATAGGTATAAATAGGCCAAGACGCCGCCTTTGGCTAGGGTACGTACCCCACAACATAATATTATAACATCTCGTGCTGGTTCTTCAAAATTGACTTCTGAAGATGGTAAAGATCACTACAGTATTTGGAATAAGCTTTTTGATGAAGAAATGCTCCAGTGCATTCTAACTTGGACCAATCTTAGAATTTCTAGTTACAGAACCAAGTATGTCCATTATAACAGACCAGAATTGAATGATTTAGACATGGTTGAACTAAATGCCTTTATTGGTCTATTGTTTTACCCAGCTGTTTTGAAACCAAATGATGAAAACACGAGTTATTTGTTCGCTTCAGATGGCACAGGTTGTGAGATATTTAGGTGCGGAGTGTCAGAGACAAGATTTTTGGTTTTGTTATTGTGCCTACGATTTGATAACCCTGATGATTGTGAAGAGAGAATGAAGGCTGATAAGTTGGCTGCCATATCCCATATTTTGTGAGTAATTCTCAACAGTTGTATGAATTGAGCGAATGTGCCACAGTGGATGAAATGCTCGTCAAATTTCGAGGAAGAGGTCACATGATATCATACATGCCAAAAAAGCCTGGTAAGTAAGGATTGATAATACGAGCATTATGTGTTGCCAATAACTATTATTTTTATAATGGATATATTTACTCTGGAAAAGACTCGGATAGTATCGGACTGACAGCTCAAGAAAAAAAATTTCTAGTTCCAACTCAGTGTGTCCTACGCCTCACAAAACCCATTCATGGAACCAACCGTAATGTGACGGCTGACAATTGGTTTTCATCTATAGAGCTCGTAGACCAACTATCATCACGGAAACTGACGTATGTGGGTACTCTGAAGAAGAACAAGAGGGAAATCCCGATAGAATTTCAGTCAAAGAAGCAAAGAGAAGTAAACTCTACTTTATTTGGATTTACGAGCACAAAAACGTTATGCTCATACGTGCCAAAGAAGAATCGAGCAGTGATGCTTGTATCTTCCATGCACCATGGTAACCAGGTAGATGAAAATACAAAAAAACCTGAAATTATTATGTATTACAATTCCACTAAAGGGGGCGTCGATGAGAATGACAAAAAATGCTCGATCTACTCCAGTAGCCGTCGAACAAGGAGATGGCCCATGGTGTTGCTATATCGTGTCCTAGACTTGAGTGCCATGAATGCGTACATTTTATATAACATGCATCAACCAAAAGCTGTGGAAAAAGGAGATTTTCTAAAAAAAACTAGCACGTATGCTTGTAGTGCCTCATGTGCAAAGACGTGTTATAAATACACGATTGCCAAGAGAACTGAGGTTGACTATGAATCGCGTTTTAGGTGATATTATGGTTACAGAAGGTGTCCATGATCAAGAAACCATTCAAGGGTCCAGAAGAGCATGTAGAATCTGTCCCGCGAAAAAAACATAGGATAACTACCTATGTTTGTGTTGGATGCAAGAAACCTGTGTGTCTCCAATGTTCTAAACCTTTGTGCACTGACTGCCAATAAATTTACGTTATTAGACTGTTGTCAATATTTTTTGTATTAGTTACCTGAAGTAGGTGTTTTGTGTTTTTGGTTCGTTGTATATTATATTTTAAGAAAAAAAGACTCATTTTGTTATAGTAATAAGTTTGGCTGTTTTTAATATCTAAAAATGTAGCCTAAGTAAATTTAGACTTAAAAGTGCCGTAATTTTTGATTTTTCACATTTCTATATTTTTTTTAAAAAAAGTTGATTACATAAGCACGTTATTTTATTGCTAAATCCCTTAACTTCAATATCCAATCAGTTTTAAAGCAACCTTATATCAAATTCTCAAAAAAGTGTGTGCATATAAGAGCCTGTGAGACTCCACGTCCGCAGTAGTGGTAAGAAAAAATTACGTCCATGCTTAAAGGATATATATATATATATATATATATATATATATATATCTATATATATATATATATAGTTATATATCTATATATATATATATATATATATATATATATATATATATAGACATATGTATATATATATATATATACATATATATATATATATATATATATATATGTATATATATATATATTTATATCTATGTATATACTGTTTATATACCATATATATATATATACATATATATATATATATATATATATATATATATATATATATATATATATATATATATATATATATATATATGTATAGACACATGTATTTATATATGTAAACATAAAGTTCACTCCGCAATCAATTTCATGAAATTTACTTAAAAATATCCTTCTTAACCGCATCATTTCGTTTATTTGATACCCATCGCCTTCGTTTTCAGTTAACTATGGCACCTAATTTTCATGAAAGTTTCAAGAAAATCATACCGTATAGTTCAATGAAAACTCGGCTATGCATTTTCATCTTCATCTGTACATTTATGATGAATTATAGCAGGAAGCGTATCTCTTTTTCGGTTGCGAATCTCGCTGGTTTTTAGTATGGAAATCACTAATTTTAGATTTCTGGGCATATGTTGTAATGTACGATACATATAATATTAACTGAAAAGTAACGAGTCAACTCTATAACTTGCAATCACGCAATCCTTATTATTTCTTCGGGGGATTTTATAATACTATATGTAACGTTTACGTCTAAGGATGTAAGAAGGATCCTATACCAAGCTCATTGGTAAGCAAAGAATGAATGCGGAAGAGAAAAGCATCCTGAAATGTTCCCTTTAACTATTGTTGAATTGTATTTATGCCACATTTAGAATTAATTTATTGTTAATTTCAGGTACAAATAATGGACTAAAATGTACCGTTTATGCAGAAAATTAGGGATACTGATCATTTTAACATCGGTCACCAAAGGACTCGGTATCTCCAACAAATCCTTGCAGAGTGCCAACTAATTGGCACTTTTCGTACGAAATATCACTTCAATTCAATTTCTCGACATCAATGTATCATATTTAACTGTTAATATCTACAGAGTCTTTGGAAGGATTTCAATTCTGTTCCGATATACATTTTAGATCAATATATTGTCCTTCATTTGACACCTCTACAATCAAAATCCTTACACGCGTCGATCAGTTATGCTGAAAAATCGGGGTGAAGTCGGAATTTTTTTAGTTTTAAGGGTAAGAGCCTTTTGCCATTAATTGAATTTCTTATCCTTTAAACGGGACCTAACTGGAAGAAAGACGTATCATTTGCCAAAAACAGGGCTCTTCTATTTATCTCCATTTGAAAGTTATGCGTGAACACACAAAAAAAAGCAAAAAAAAAATATACGCGATGAATAGATAACCTTCTTTCTTTTGGAAGTCGGTTAAAAATTACAAAAGATGGGTAAATTACAGACTGTACTTTTCATGAGATAAGGGAAAACCCGGTTATCGATTACTTAATACACAATAGCCACACGTTAAAATAGATTATTCCAAAAAATAAGTTTTCATAATTATTATTATACGAGTATTTATTACATTGCACCAAAAACTGAAATCTATTCAAGTTTTAAAGAATTCTTAAAAGAAAATACTTTTTCTTAATCTTATATGAACCAGAAAAATTAAACTTTATTTATAAATAATATTAGGGCTAATGTTTGACATATTTATTGCTATCAACTGAAGAGTTGTAGTAATCGAGCAATGGAAGATTTAGAAAAAAATATTTAATTACATCCTTTCATAATCGTAATTTATAAAATAGTTTTCTTTCTTATTATTATTAAATGTAATTTTATATAAATTTTTTTTAAACGTTTCCCTTTAATTATATTCTTTATGCGATTTTATTTTTATTACTATTTAGAATTTCTTTTAATTGTTCTTTACTTAACCAATTATTCTTAAAAAAATTTTAAATCTGCCAATTAAAATTTAAGGATATGGGAACACTGATTTAGCGCAGCTCAACGGTGTATTAGGTCACGAAATGCAAGTGAACCCGGCTGAGCTAGCAGCTGATGCGATTTAGCGGTACACGGAAAGAGGAAAGAAGAAAGGCAAGTTTTGGACGGATCGTGGAGTTTGACTTGGACCGCGCCACGAGGAAGATGGAAAAACAACGGCGTGATTGACTTGGCCGTGTTTTAAAGTCGGGAAAAGAAGTAAAACGAGATCAAATTAGACTCCAAAAACGTTAATCAAGGGGATTAAGCCGTGAGAATTTGTTGGAGGCGGAGGCTCCGTTTGCGAGGTGTTTTTGGGCGGCTTTCATTATTAATTTCAGTTCACTTTTCCCCATTAAATTTTTGGCGAAATCGAGGAGATTGTTCGTTCGGTGCCGTCGCGGGAGGATTCGACCTTAAAATTGTGAAAACATAAAATGCAAAGTGTTGTGCTCCCAGTGCTGCGTCAACCTACTTCCACCGTTTTCGGTTAATCACGCTTCTTATTAAATTTGCGTGAACGTAGAGACTGGGGCAAGCGACGGCTGGTGAGAATTTTGCGGAACTTGTTGGCTACGACATTGCAGATAGCATTATTAGTGTTTTCTCAAGTGCAATAAATGTTTCGTTACACTTCGCCAATCAAAAGTATAATCCGCCAGTTTAGGTGAAGTGATGTGCTACCGAGAAGAGTGGTAATGAAAAGGAACAAGTTGGGCAGACAGACGTACGCTCATGTCAGAAGGGTTTTGTACTCAACTTACAAAATGCACTAACCAGCTACGAATAAAATCAAGAAACATCTCAAAGAAATTTACTCATTTAAAGAAAATCCATCGTTTCTCCATTTTCAACAAACAAAAATCACTCCCAAAAGCATTTATGTTATCAATCTTATCTTAAAAATTTTAAGAAGATCAAATCAAAACTGCAGTGTCTGATTCGATGGAAAATACCAAAATATTGTGTTATTGTTGTTGTAATTGGAGAAATTTCAAATGAATATAACTTCCGTGAAAAGTTCGTACATTTCCTCTTCCCTTCCTCCCACGGTACCAGTAAGGTAATTTTAAGACTTCTTTTGAAAAGATCTCATTCAGACCTTTCCAACGACACCCTAATTGACTAACGACGGTGACAAAATTTTTTTTGAAGTGTCACCTCCCTTTATGAGAGACCCCCTTTAGCCTCTTTAAAAAATTATAGTGCATTTTATAAATTTTACGTTTTATAGGCAAAAACTTGAAAATTGAAACACGTAAGTAACAGGCAATTCCACTGTAGACGGCCCCAAGCCCGTTTGGGAAAGGAAGAGGGAACCCCTGGTTTCCCCCGCCTGCAGCTTCCATGATTCTTCATCCCGAACCTCGCAATTAAATGGTAGTAAATGCTCTTGGAGTTGCGCATTGGGTTTACTGGTCCCAAATTAATGGAACATTAAATAACGAGAAATGCTAATAACTGTAAAAACGTCTACAGCTCTGCTACTAAGCCCTACTTACACCTCTTTTGTGGGGACGTAAGAGGATGAAGGCAAAACTTTCGCACCTGATAACGAAATTAAAGTTATACACATGCCGCCAGAATGGAGGTTCGGCGACGGGCTAACTCCCCGTCCTTGGAAAACTTTTAAATGTTTCGGAACCTGCAAACGGCCCTCGGAATGGATTGGATTCACGGCACTGACCTCGCAATCAGAAAAAGGACTATGGGATTGGATCCTAGAATATCAGATCACTCAATTAACCTAGCGCTATCAACACCCTTTTACAACAGGCCAGTCGACACAAATTGAAAATACTGGCAATCTAGGAAACAAACTCTACTGGTAATGATATTTAAAACATATAATCGCACAAAATATTCAAAAGCGGGAAGCCTAGTGGAAAACGGGAATTTGGAGTGGCCTTCACGGTGGGTAGGGAGTTCAAATCGCATGTCATTGATTTTAAGGCAATAAATGAACGGTTGTGTGCGATCTGTATTAAAGCTAAACTCTTCAAAATCTGGCTGATCAATGTTCACGCCCCGATCAAAGAAAAGGACGAAGGAACGAAGGCAATGTTCGACAATCACCTGCCTACAAACGACACAAAAATACTTCTGGGTGATTTTGACGCTGATGTTGGCAATGAGCTATCTCATCGGGGAACGACTGGAGGATATAGCCTTCACGAAGAAACATATGACAACGACCAGCACCTGATTGACTTTGCGTGTAGCAGAAATTTCAATGTACGTTCAACTTGCTTCCCACATCGACGCATTCATAAAATGACTTGGGTATCACCGGATGGCAACACACAAAACCAGATTGATCATCTTCTGATCCAACAACGTTGGACCTTGAGTATACTTAACGTCCGTTTATACCGAAGAGCCAATTGTAACTCAGATCATTATTTGATCAAACAAACCTATCGATATCGTATGTCATAGGCATATTTAGCGAAGACCAGCCCGCAACAAAAATTTGACGTCGAAAGGCTTCAAAAGGCGTCTGTGGCCAAAACTTTCACGGAGACCCTCAACAATCTGCTGGCTTGAGAAGTATCGATGTAAATTTAGCAAGCAACAACATAAGACAAGCAGACCAAGAAGTGAAAAGTTATCAGCCCAAAACAAAGCTCTTTCGTGACGACATTGGCAATAGATTAAGAAAAGATGGGCATCGTATTTCAAGAATCTCCTTATCCTCCGCACAGCTCCAGAACATCGAAGTCTTTAGATGTTTGCGGAGAGCTTTTATTGGCCCCACCACCTCAGGATGAAGTGTGCTCTATAATCAAATCCCAAAAGAATAATAAAGCGCTGGACATCGATGGGACTCAAGTGGAGCTCATCAAATATGGTGGCAATAGTGTTCATCATGAAAGCTATTCACAAAGTCATCCAGCACATTTGGCAACAAGAACATATGCCAAAAGAGTGGAGCCAATCAATTATATTCCCTATCTACAAAGAAGGTGATAAGTTACAGTACGAAAAATTAAAGAGGCATATCATTACATTGTACGGCGTACAAAATATTTTCTAAAATTTTAGAAAATAAAATCGGATCATACGCCAACAGTATTATTGGGGAGTATCAAGGTGGTTTTAGAGCAGGTAGATCGACAATAGACCAATTGTTTACAGGCAAGCAAGCACTTGAAAAATACGGGGAGTTCAACATAGACGTACAACAACAAATTTTCGTTGACTTTAAGCTAATAAACGATAGTATTGGTCGTAGCGCACTGTATCAAATAATACTTGGCTTTGGCATCCCAGCTAAATTATTCCGTCTTACCAAAATGATACTGACGTCGACAACCTCCCAAGTCTGCATCAAAAATCAACTCACCGATGGCTTTGACACAAATATCGGACTAAAACAGGGAGATGGGCTGGTCCCATTGCTACATGTCGATACACCAGGCACATTACTATGCAACCCGAGCCAAGTAGTAGCCAATGCGGATGATGAAGACGTTTTGTCACGGTCATTAGCAACCACCAAAGAACTCTTTCTGAAAGTAGTATTGACAATCTTGAAAAGCCAGCTGCATACACAGGAAAACAAAGCTCCAAGCATACAAATCTGTGATAAGACTTGTGTTATGCTATGGGTGTGAAATATGGATCCTAACCCAAGCATCTGCAAATATATTGAAAGTTTTTGAGCGACGAGTCCTGGGGCGAATAATCTAGACGGGGCTAATGGCGAATTCGATTCAACCATTAGCTCTATGAAATTTTTGATGAGCCAAGAGTCTGAACATGAATCGTATGGACAAACAACGGATACCCAAAAAGGTATTCGTTGGGAGCATCGAAGGCCGGAGGCCGGTGGAGAAACTGAGGAAACGCTGGTCTGACAAGGTTGACGAAGACAGTTCATCGCTGCTTGGATTTCGTAATTGGAGGAGGCGATCAATGGACCGAGACAGTTGGAGGCGTTATTTGCAGGAAGCTAAGGCCCAAGTGTGGCTGTAGTGCTACGGAGAAGAAGAATTTACTGGCAATTAAATATTCAACAATTGCAACAACATTAACACGTGATACATGGGGAATAGACGCTTGGAACGGACCTAAACCCTACAAATATAGGAGTATTGATGTCTTATCATAACTATTCAAGCAACATAATACCCAGGATTAAGTTCTTCGAGCTCAATTCATGAGATCTGTATATTAGTTAACTTTTTATATTTAGAAGATATTGAATAACTGATTGGTTCACAAAACCCTTCTGGCAGGAGCACTCTATTGCTACGTCAAATCGTTTCTTTTGTTTTCAGATTGACAATAAATTAAAAATCTACGTAACTATACAGCCTGAATGTGATCGTTCACATGTAGTCGGGTCCAGATCTCCTTCTTTATCCCTCGGCATAGCTCCTTCATCTGTTTCCGGAAGAAGGCCTGCTGTGCAGCTCGTTTATAACATACACAGATGCGAGCCACATTAGATTAGCAGCTATTTTATGACAATAATTGGCAGAAGGTAAAACCTAGAAACCGGCTATATATCTTAGTTGTCATTGGACGGATATAGGACGAATCACCATAGCTACGAGTTAGACGTTCTCGCTGTTCTAGAGGCATTACAACCGCTCCAGATTTACTTATTGGGGAAACCATTCCAATCAATCACCGATTGTACAGCCATAACAAGTGTGAAGGTGGGAACTTCTCTAATACTACGTCTAGCCGGAAAGTGGATGCGCCTTTTGGAATATGATTTTAAATGTGGTCCATCGTGCTGGAAGCCAAATGAGCCACATTAACGCAATGAGTCGAGCTCAAGTGGAAGACGTAGTACCCAAGCACTTTGTGGTACAGCTGAACGAAGAAAGCGAAGACTTGCTATTCACGATGAAACTAGAAGACCTGAAACTGTCTAGAATCGTAATGATTTTAAAAGGGAATATAACTTCTGATCAAAATAAACAAATAAAGAACAAACCAATCTACGAACATGTGCAAGATGTATTAAAGTTCTTTGTGTCGAAAACAGTTTGTTGGAGAATTACCAGACTCTGTCATAACGAAGTGGATCATTTTTGGTTCCCATGTACATATATGTAAGTACGTGAAAAGATACATATTGTTTATAAAATGCTGCTTTAATAAGCAAAAGAGTGACAAGTCTGAAGGAAAATTATATATCTGCCCGATAGCTCTGGTACCTTTTCGGACTCTTTACATCGACCACCTAGGACAGTTTCGTAAAAAGCAAGAAGAAAAGCATGTAAGTTATGAAAACACAGTCTATCTTGCAAATATTGAGCGAACTGTCGAGCTATTTCAGATTGTCCTCACTTATTGTAACAGATAGAGAACCATGCCTTCACACCTAAACTTTTCGAACAATACTGTAATCAAAACCACATACATCACATAAAGACAGTGGTGCAAACACCTCGTGCCAATGAACAGGTTGAACGAGTCAACAGTATCATCCTAAACATTCTCAAAACGACCACAAAAAAAAACTCAAAGGATTGGGACAACGACCTGAGACTACTACAATGGAATGTGGGTTACTAGAGGAACGCAACATAAAAATTTTCTCCACATAAACTCTTTTTAAGGGTTTTGTACTAAAATACAAAACCCTATTGCAATCACGACCTGTGTCCGTCTGTCCGTCTGTATGTCACAGCACTTTTTCTCCGAAACTATAGGGGCTACAGCCATGAAACTTTGTGAAAAGGTCAGAAGTGATGACTTCTTGAAAATTCGAGGGTGGAAAAATTTTCAAAGGCGTTTAAGGGGGTCTCCCCATATAGGGAGGTGACCCCTCAAAAAAATTTTCACTATTGGTAGTCGATTAGGGTGTCATTGGAAAGGTCTTAATGAGATATTTTCAAAACAAGTCTTAAAATTGCCTTATGAGTACCGAAGGGGGCAGGGGAAGGGGAAACGTACGAGCTTTTCGCGTACCCCCCCTCGCGATTGGACACCTTCCATCCGAAAAATCTGAAAAAAATCATGAATGTAGGCCCTTATGAGTACAATAACAACAAATACATGAGAAGTCGAAGTTCACTCAACTTTGTTAGTAATAGTATGATTTATCGATTTAATGTTTTCTTTAATGAAACCTAAACGGTACCCTCAAATTTGGCAAGCAGATGACTATTTATAAGATTAATCTTTTCTGAAAGTTTCATAAAGATCGAATAGTATTTGACGAAGTTATAGCGATTTGAATTTTCGTGTATTACTATGGAACAATATGCCCTGTATTACTATGGAAACATATGGCTATGGAGCCATATGCGCTTTTTACCGACTTAGACACTACAGCTTTGCAGGGATTTGCATGAAAATTTCAGGAATGATAGGTATCATGAAGATGAGTACATACAATTGAAACAAGTCGAAGAGGCAAGAGGGAGCTCCTAGCAAAAGGGCTTTGTAACCATTCTAAGATTCGAAAAAACAGGCCATGAATCGATGATTACAGTACCCGAAAAAAATTTCATGAAAGGTAGCCGATATGAGTATCAACTGAAAGTTCTCTATGAGAGCTTTTCAAAACAGTTCTTAAACTGACAGTTTTTGCTTCAGTGGGGGCACGGGGGGGGGGGGGGGGATTTACATGAAAAATGTGTTTCCTCCCTCGCGAATGGACATCCGTGATCTAAAAAATCTGAAAAAATTATCAAGCGAGATACTTATGGGTATAATTATAACAAATACCTCAGAAGTCAAAATTCTTTCAATTTTGCTAATAATAGTATGATCTTCGAACATGACATGTTTCTTGATTTTATTCGGTACTGGTTACTGCAATATGTAAGTTGAGTACAAAACCCTTCTGACATGAGCCTATGCCTATGTCTGTCTACCCAACTTGTTTCATTTTAAATTGCGAAACATCCTTCAAAATTATATGTTGAGCGCCGTTCATGACGTCTCAACTACTGATCAACCGATAGTAAGAAAACGTTGCAGTGAAATGGGTAGATATAAATACGAGTATATCCGTGAAGGACTGCGGCGATGGTCTGCTGCCTCAGCGGAACAGGATATTGAGATCCACCAAGATTGGCCTTGTTTGGGGACGCGTGAATGCGCTGGCAGGCTAGCATTGCGGTGTCGTGGGGCGGATTCTATCCCCCTAGCATAAGGATCCATTACAAAAGAATTTCACATTCTCGAATTAGACGTGTTAACATGCTGATCGACTGGCGTCGAGGCCAAGGTAACCTACTAAGGGTTGAAACGCTTGTTCGAAGAAAAAATTGGACCGAGCAAAAACAGACAGACTGGTGGAGACTTCATCGTTACCAACGATCGTTATGGCCCCCAAATAAGAGTAGGGCGTTCAGATGGAAGTGGTGCCTCCTCGCATCCTCCCAAACGGATCAAGATCCAAATGGAAGCGTGGCCATATTTTTCATTTCAGTGAAAAACTCATATAAACATAATTTGAATGAATTTTCCCTTTAAATGAAAAATTTCAACGTGGCAAATTTATGTCATAGTATTATACGAGGGAATCACATAAAACTATGCCATAAACAGGCACGCGAGCGGAAGGCCACGTTACCCGGCAAGAGCTCCTCTTAAGCAAGAGAAAGGAAGAGCACCCCAATGGCCAGCCCATTTTAGAGGAGGAGCCTGCGATCGACACGGGTCCTATATCCGGTTAGGTTAAGTGAAAGCGAAAGGCCAAGTTTTAAATTTGCATTTATTTTAAATGCACCAACGTTAAATAATAATACATTATTGCGTGTTTTGAAAAAGAGTTTAATAGGATATTTCTCGAAAAACTTTCTTTTTGACGAATTGCAAGTAGTCTTCAAGAAGCAAAGTTTATTTGTATATGTAAAACTGAAAATAATGTAGCAATTACGTTTTCGCCATTTGAAATGACATCAAAATCAAAACGAAAAAAAACTTATGGCAATGTAAATTGATTTCTATATAATTGAGCATTTAACTCCATCAATCCTCTCATGCCGTGGTAGACAAATAGAAAACGCAAATACAATTTGAATTTATAATTAGCGATTCACTGCCCGAGCGTTAACTTTTCTGATATGAAATGTAAATTTTCGCAATCCGTGGTCTTAACACCACTAAGTTTCATTTCAAAATAAATCTATTCGGGCACCGTCACATATACGCAAATAAACGCTTCCGGTATCTGACGACTGAGCAACCACGCATTGCTGAAATCACAATGGATTTCGTAATAAAAAATGAAGGCTAATTATAGTTATGAACTCCAGCAAATGCTTTGCTCTAATACATGTACTTGGTAAGGTGATACAAGTATGGTTGACTACTCCCGTCTCACTCATTGCGTTGCTGTGCTATGCTTGCTTGTGAGAAGACCCTATCCTCAGTCAAAACTACAAGGCAAACCATTCATCACAATGGAAGAAACTGAAGCAAGTTTGGGCTACGGACGTGAAAAATCCACGAGACGTTGATATCAATTTATTTCCTTAGTCAAGCGAACCAATCCAATCAGGTTAATGTTAATAAAATGCATTTTGGCTTCCGAAGACGATTTCCAATATGAACGTTGTCGGCCAGGGACTTCTTTTAATGATATTCTACGGCAAAATCGAATTAAAAGTGATCATTCACCACTTTTTGTTGAAAGCGACTGTGACTACGATGCATTCCATCGTGTCTCCATTTACGCCACGACTCACCGAGTTTGAAGGGCTATTTGTAAAGTAACTTTATATGCTTATTGAATCCGATCGATGTTTCTAATTTTTATCGCATCAACAACTTTCAAAGTCTCAAATGTTTATGGATAAACTCCAACGTTAAAGACACTGAAAATTTCACGTCTTTGCAATCACCGCGCTTTATTGAGTATACAAATTATTTGATTGCTTATAATCAACAAAGATCCACACCACATAAAGTAAAAACCGTTCTATGGTGATTTCCTTGTCGCTGCCCATATTCAAACGTAAACATTTAAAATGAAATCTTCCGATTTATCACCATTTCACACTATGTTCATAGTTTTAAAACACTCTTGACTGCTGAGACCGGTTAAAATCGCGTATTTAGTATAGAACATTTTCCAATTTCACGATCTAATTTCAATTTTCTAATAACCACGAGGCATGCTGGTTCCAAGATGATGACAAAACTTCTTCCCAGAAAATGCACGGAAGCCAAAGTGCAGCAAAGTACGCGGATTACGCTTTTCCTCTCCACCCAAATCAACACCAATTGCCAACTTTCATAGGCGAATCTTAGTAAGAATGGGGCACGGTGCTTCTCGTTGTTGGCTCACACTTCACGGTGAAAATAGAGAAATCAGTACGGAATGATGAACAAGAAACGACCGCGACTACTGAATAAACGACAACCCTTCGTGCGAAATGGGAAATTAGAGCCTGTTCATAAGGTTTGGTGAATTTATCGGAAACTTACACACACTTTTGCACGATTGTTGCACACTCGAAAGTAAATACTTGCTTTCTCGATTATTTACTATTACAACGACGATGAAGGCGACTCTCTTCGCACATTTTCACGGGTTTCGGGTTCCGCTCTCAATCGCACATTCTATTTTCATACTTTTTCCTATTCCCGTTGCTAGATCTGTTACTTGTTTTTGCAATTTCTCTTCTTCTATCTCACTGCTTAATTTTGACATGTCTTCTAAGACGGGTTTTCCACACAAAAAAAAAAAAAAAAATATATATATATATATATATATATATATATATATATATATATATATATATTTATAATGGATTTCACCTTGACTATAATTCAATCGTTTATAAATATTAGTTACAAACTCAATTTCCTAGCTACATGACATGCATATTCGAGCATTTATTTTTTTCTCCACCTTTGACATTCCGTTATATTCACTGCACATCTGTTTCGATTTTCATCACGCAACCAATGCAAGACTTCAATGGGAACCGATTTTCAGGGCGGTCGCGGCACGTCATGCACTTTCCCGCTGTCACGAAGCCTTTTACCGCAAATGCAGTGCAAACTCTTTTCGGAATTGATTCCAAATAGAAATTACAGCGTTGCGAACGGCCAACAAATGAGATGAAACAACTTTCAAGCCGAACGATAGACAGACACGGTCACTGTCAAAGGTGTTGTCACCGTCTTACGCAGATGTCATTTTCCTTGGAAGCTCAATTCCGCAGGGGGATGGTAAAGTATTGGAGGGGGGATGGTTGAAAATTATTTTTAATTAAACATTTTGAGTCTACTACCTGATTTTAAATGATTTTGACAGCACTTTTACCAACACTTTTCATACCTAACGTATTTTGCACGGCGGCCATGTTCTCATTTTTTTTCCTGGTCGCGTTCGCCCGTCGACTCCTTTATCCGACCAGATCTCTTCTCTTTCTTTTCCCGTGTCGCCAGGGTAAATTGAATCAGCTGAGTTCGATTTCATTCGGTAATGCAATACCCCGTTGGGATGCACTAAATCAGTGTTCCCATGTCCGAAATTTTAATTTGCAGATTTATAATTTTTCAGAAAAAAATTAACTTTATTTTTTTCTTCACCTTTGAAATTCCGTTATATTCACTGCACATCTGATTCGATTTTCATCACGCAACCAATGCAAGACTGCATTGGGAACCGATTTTCAGGGCGGTCGCGGCACGTCATGCACTTTCTCGCTGTCACGAAGCCTTTTACCGCGAATGCAGTGCAAACTCTTTTCCGAAACAATTCTAAAACTGGCATTTTTAGCCAATCTAGGGGTATATTGGAACTCTATATAAATATGAAATTATTGAGGCTCACATGTGGTCGCCGTGCGCATACTGGAAGCCGGCATTGGCTCGTTCTTATAAAGAACGCACTGAACACAGGGTTGGGTGGTTTAATGCTTTTTTTACTTCATTCTCAGAACTGTTTGATTTTGTTTAGTTGTTTCGTGTTTCCCGTACGTTGTGTTTCTTTAAACAAAAATACCATTCGTTGTTGATTTCACTTATGCTTGAAGAAATAACTTATTTCATTCCATAATAAAATTACTAGATTACTAATGAAACTTGAAGTCTAAAAATCACCTGTTAGTCCATACCTCTCCCATTTTCTACTAGCCCACTGAGCACTGGAATATTGTTTTAGAATTGTACTGTAAAAAATACCAAACAAGCTGTATCATTAATATTTGAAATGCTACGAAAGCTTATGTTTCCCCATGGTTTGTCAATTTCCCATCAATCCACAAAGTAGATAAACTATAAGTCCAACAAGTCAGTTTGTTTAAAAGGGAGTATGGAGCAGTTACAACTGAAAGTTATCAATCATTAATAATTACTTTAATTGCATCAAAAATAAAATTAAATTGCTTCAAATAAACCTTTAGTAACAAATTATTTAAGTACTTGTAATACAAATTAGTGTAATAACAACAATATGATAAAAACTAAAAATTCGTTACATCATAATGTTATACATGGTCTTGCCTTAATGTCACAATACACAAACATTTATAATAAATCAAAGTTAAAGTAATAAAACTATTCATAGTAAAAACAACATCGCTACAAAAACCTACGATTGAAAAATTACTTTAGTACTTGTTAATCGGTGCTCATATTCCTTAACTATAACACAAAACGTTTGCAAACCAAAAATTTAAAAAATACTGAATTGAATTACTTATCAATTATATTACGTGTAAATGTAAAAAAAAAAACATTTACATTCCCTACAACAACAACAAGAACAACAACAAAAACAGTTGAACAATTGACCAAATTTATTGAAGTAACAATTGAAAAATTACTTAGGCCTAAGTACTCATGAGTCTTTATAAAAAAAAGAATGTTTAGTTGTATCGTTTTGTCACTTGATTCCTTTATTTCAAAAGAATTCTTCGCTTTTTCTTCGCTAACTCATCTAATACTTCACTTGCAGACAACGTTATGTTCTTGTGTACTGCCCGGGAAGCAAAGCCGTTTAGTCTACTCTTGCCTGTAATGTCCCTCAAATAAATTTTTATCCTTTTTATCCAGAAAACGTTCTTTCGGGAGTAGCTGTACAGACCGGTAAAGTAAACACAATTTGAAGGAGTTTGTGCACATTAGGAAACACTACCTTGTCACGTTTTAAAAATGCTTGCTAGGCACTTTTGAAGGCCTGATGTTCTTTTGTCACTCTCGACTTCCAAAATCTCAGTTCAGGATATGCGTTTTGCTCAACATAAGGGGCCTAAAACTCAGTTAGGGTCTCATACAACTGTCTCTCCTAATAGTCAGATGTCTCGAAAAGACACATAAATGCATGAAACACTTGTTCATGGTTTATAAACCTTTCTTTAAGTTGTTGAATGAAATAGTCAACGTATGGATTAAAAATGCTCACTCTCTAGTAGTCCTCCATAGTGGTATTTTCTACATTGGACCTATTGCGCTGTCGAGACGTGACTCACCTAGTCCGTTGTTCAACTCCGAATGAGCTGGCATTCACTTGGCCTTTAAATAAATTGCTTTAAATTTAGGCTCAGAATTTTTTTGGAAGCTCATTTAATTCCTGGATTGCACATTCAGCACTCAATATACAGTCCTTAAGGTCTAAAGATTCCCTTTGGTACAGCTTAAAGAGTGGTAGTCTGTACCCAAATATTACACTTGTTACAAATAATGCTACATAACTCAAAGTCCATAGCGTTCATTAAAATCTTTGCATCAGCTGATGCCGAAACATTTCACAACGATTTGGTGTCTAGTGCTTCATGAACATACAGAAGAAGCTCTATGAAATCGTTGATTGCGTCATATTTCGATATCCATCTAGTTGCGCTAAGCCTCTTTAGTGAACGAGCTTGAGGCGTATCACTTCTGTTATCAATGGCGTCCATCAGAACTGATTTCCTCTTAGGAGTGTTAAAATATACATACATTTTATCAACTGTACCCAGACAATTTCTCACAGATTGTACCCTACTTGCCTGGGTTATAGCTAAATTTAATGAATGTGTGACAGAGTGTACAAATATTGCCTTAGGGTATTTCTCCCGTACCGCAGCTTGCACACCATTAAACTTCCCCGCCGTATTTCTGGCACCGTCATATCCTTGACCTATCATATATTCGCTATCAACGCCACAAGAAATCAACCCATTAATGATCGTTTCAGCTAAGTCTCCGCCTTTCAGTGACTCAGCTTCAAAAATTGTAAGAAGTCTTCTTAAATTTCATGATTTTGGTTGATATACCTAACACAAATGGCAACTTGCTCAGTTGTTGAGATGTCCTTAGTTTCATCTAATAGTACGGTAAGACATTTGACCTATTTATTTGTGTTATGATTTAATTTAAAATAACTTGATTGTAGCATTCAATTATTTCATTTTGAATTGACGGACTTGAATACTTACTTCTTTCGCCTGGACCTTCAAGAATTTCGCACAAGTCAGTATCATGGACAGCCCTGTATTTTATGATTGCCCTAAAGCTTCCTTCATTAGAGAGAGAGTTCATTGAGATTGTCTATTTCAATTTTACCGCTATCTCGCTGACCCCTCAAAGTGATTTCTTGCCAACCGCACAACACTACCGATTCTATAACTGGTGGTGAAGGTGGCAGTCCCATCCGGGCAGGGGGGTGACAGTGGAGGCAGCAGTCCCATCCGGACAGAAGGTGGCTGTAAATCACAGTTTTTTCACGCGACTATTAACACCTTCACTCTCACTTTTTCGTTTTGGAGCGAAAAACTCCGTCAGTTTACATTGTTTCGACATATCACACAAAAATGGATAATCGCGGCGCTACGAATTACCAAGTTTACTGACCCAACTCAACTGACCGAGTTATAAATAAACGCATCTAGACGTCAAAACGTAATACAACGACTAACAAGTTGGGTCAGTTCATACAAATTTCCGCATAACGGGACTTGCCGGCGCGTGAGATAGTATGTGTGACAGCGGGCATAGTCAGGACATGGAGAACATGTAACAAATTCGACGAAAGTAAAACAGGAAAGAATAGTCATCAGCTGACTGGTAACTACTTCGCACTGAAAGAAAAGAGAAGCCCGATTAAGAACTGAACGAATTCTTCGTTCAATTAAACGAATGTTTTCGTTTATTGCATTTTCCATTTACGTATTATGGTCCGATGGAAGCCGGAAGAATTTTCTATATTTATTTGAATGCACTCTTTATTTTCCATTGCTTTTAAAAGAACAGATTTCACTTGTGATACCATTTCAAAATTAACGTTCCCGCCATAAAATCAGCTGTGTTATCGATCTGGCAATAATATCTTTCGTGAAGCAACAAACTTTGCTAATCTGGTAACACAAAAATGGCTAAATTTTAAATCACACAACCATAATTTCCCGCTTCACGTACAAACCATTGAAAACCCAAGCGCGGGCAAACTTACAAATACAATTTCACATATGGGCCGCAGCTATATCTAACTCTCTTTCGCTGGAGGCCGAAAGCCATTTATTTTCAGTCTTTTCTTGTCTTCATTTTACCTTGCCGCATCAATTTTTGTTGCTGTAATTATTGACATCCAAGAGTGACCATACTTGTTAGTTATTCTACTATGGTCAAGGTCAGATAAGGTGCCCTAGTTTCGGAGCTGGCCGTTTAAAGGGATAAGGTTACTTGGTAAATCCAGTAGTAGCTATACTTCAGTTCCGAGAAATTATCCATTGTTTCATTCATTTTGATAAATACAAATAATTTATTTCGTTCAAAAATTAAAAAACTTTTCTTAGAAATAGGACTAGAAAAGCATTAACCGAAAACAGTAAACAATATTATTATATCTATAAGATATATTATTATAGGCGGGAAATTGTAATTTAATGCCACTTTGGCTGTGATTGGCAGAAAGAACAATGCATGATGAGCGCGCACTGCGTCACAGGTGTTGGAACTGTTTCCGTCGCGGTCAGTTATCAGTCTCTATCTTTCAGTACAGGGTATGTAAATCGGGGACTATCAGTGACTACGGAATGGTAAAAACAAAATTTCGCTTAGATTCTAATACACACAGTCAATTCACTTTCAGTCACTCGTACATTCGCCGCTGCCACCGATATTCCAGTTACAGTATTTTCAAGCCTCTTGTCACCAAGCCTCCTCATGACCGCTTGGCGCGCAAATACCCTACCGGTAACATTCAGTAGGTTTTCTACTACTATTTATTAGTTGTATACAATAACAACATTCTAAATATAATTTTAAAAAGCTGCAAACATCGTTTTTATTAATTTTAAATATGGTGCAGTAACTGAATTTCTTCTTAGTCAAATGTCGTAACCTTGATCCCAGAATATTTAATTTTATTTTTTACACATTATAGGGCCAAGGGGGGATATATCCCTCTGATCCCCCCCGTATCTATGTCACTGACTTTAACAATTTCCGAAACAGAAACAGATAGAAAGTATTTATTTCTTCTACGTTGCTTTATTCTTCAGTCCCACAACCAAAATTATCATTCTTTAAATAGAGTAAATAAGTTTGTGATTTCATGACTAAATATAACAAAGTCTTTCATTTCATTTAAGCATTAACATTTTTAGCTATCATTTTCAACAAAATTGAACATTTCCGTTCTTCTTAGCACTACAGCCCCTTTCGGGCCTTCGCTTCCTGCAAACAGCGCCTCCAACTGTTTCGGTCCGTTGACCGCGTCTTCTAATTCCGAAATCTGAGCAGCGATGAGCTGTCTTCGTCGACTGAGTCAGAACAGCGTTTCCTCGGTTTCCCCACTGGCCGCCGGCCTTCAGTTCTCCCAATGAATACCTTCTTGGGTATCCGAATATAATTGATTGGCTCCGCTCTTTCGGCATATGTTCTTGTTGCAAAATGTACTGGATGACTTTGTGAATAGCTTCATGAACACCACTGCCACCATATTTGATGAGCTCCACTGGAATCTCATCAATGCCCGGCGCTTTATCATTCTTTTAGGCTTTGATGATGGAACAAACTTCATCCAGAGTTGGTGGGGCCAATGGAAGCTCTCCGCAGACATCTATAGGCTCCGATGTTCGGAGGATTAAGGAGGTTCTTGAAATATGATGCCCATCTTTCCTCAATCTTGATTTCATCAGCGATTGTATTGCCGCTGTCACCACGACAGACCGTGGTTTTTGGCTGATAACCACTTTTGAGGCTTTTCACTAAAAAACTTCAATTTGAAAGAGATTCAGCACATTGATTAACGAGACTCTGAAGTAATTTTATTTTAAAATAATCCATAAATAAAAGCTTGAATCCAAAACGGCCGGCGGTCCCCAAAGGTAAGAAAGTAAGTGAAATTAGTTTTTTTGTGTTGAATGTATGTATTTGCATAGAAATATTGGAAAAAGTTTTTATTCAATAGGATATTTCCCTGGAAAAGTGCTTCAATTTCAAAGCAGTGACCAATGAAATTATTACTTGAATTTTGAAACTGGAGGCGCCTACGAAAACTTTGCCCTTCTGGCTGGTAGTACCAACTGGGATCTTTTCCTCTCCAGCTTCTACCGTTTCGGTAACCTTCAATTTATTTCTATTGTTAGTGTGACGGGTGTCCTTTTTTCTGAGTCGCTTATTATCAATTAGCTTTTCTAATTCACTGTTAAATGTAAAACAAACCCACTCGTAATTTATAAATACTATAAGTGCAACAAGAAACTAAATTGGCTTCAAGATACCAGATTTTTCCACTTATCGAGCTTTTACTGAATTTCAAATAAAGACTACTAAAAATGAATCTTCTCAAAAACTAGTACCACTTTCAATCCTACATCTACCTTAACCTCAGATACTCGTATTCGAACGCTGCACGAGAAGATTTTATTATTTAAGTAACAGTACTTCACAATGCGAAAAAATATTCCTTGTTGGATGTATCTTTACTCCTTTTCAGCATTATCCTGATGCACTTTTCAGTCATAAATATTCTCAACACCATTGCTGCTGCAGTGGCACAATAAAGATCGCATTAAAGCTGTAGAGTTTAAAAACGATTATTGCATTTACCATTGTCGGAGTGCTGACGTCCTTAACTCATCCGTACAAGTCGATGTCCTGCTATGTGCACAACTCTTGTGGTCGGCTGTTATTCGAAACTATTTACCAAGCTACAACGACTTAAATGGCTCAATAAATCCCAGTAGAAAACTTCTTACTGGTTGATGTACTCGACACAAAGGACTTTCTTCTCATCACAACCATTCAATCTGCACTCACATGTATCCACCTACATACTGATATCAACACGTTTTATTGAAGCTTTCCTTCTATCCTTTATGGGTGCTTTCTTATATCTACTACACGTATCATAGCAAATAGCTCCATTGAAAGTTGAACATAGTTGAAGCAAGTTTTATCCTTGAGTGCACTTGGAATCCCAAAAGGTAGGAATTTAGGTCGACGAGTTGCCACTGTGGCTACTATTATTTCTCTATTCTCCTTTCTGCCATTTCATCTTTTTGCATCGCACTTTGTTGTATGCTTTTGTGGATAAAATACAATTAAAACATGACTAAGATACAATTTTCGGGTTTCTTTTTGAAATTTCTAGAGCCAAATATTCCGATTGAGATGTAGAAGAGCGTTTTGAATAGCCGATGCTGTCAACAAGAACTAGAAAGATTTTTTTCTGGCTGCCAGAGTCAAACCTCTTTGGCGTCACTATCATTCTCTTTTTGAGGTAAAAAGTTTTCTCGATGGAATCACCTTTTGCCACGATTGGAATTTAAAAGCATCACAAAGAAATACTCCCAAGAAACCATTGTACAATGGCCATTGAGCACAAATCTTTTAGCCATATACAAATCAACCGTTAAAGGCGAGGATATACCTGATTTGTTTTCAATTGTTTTCTTGGGAATATGCTCTCATGCGTATTTTATTTGAAATATTATTTTCATCATTAGAAACACCTCTTCTGATATGACAACCGAAAAGCAATCAATTATTGAGGTTCGTAGCAGGAAAAGCCTCATTCAACCCATGTCAAGATTTGACAAGATCTCGTTACCATCGATGAATATTTCAGGACCTTATGAAAAGCTTGCATAGTATGCATGCAATGGACGGTAAAACGGATAAGGGGCTTTTAGTCATCCGTCTCCAAATTATATTTTATTTATCCTGAGAAACTCGATGAATAACTTTCGTGTGTACTTTTTGGCACAATATTTCTTTCATCTGCAAAAGTTCCGACCCAAACAATATACGTAACATACCTGTAGAAGCAACATGTGCACATTTATCTTAGTTGCTACATTCCTCCAGCCATTCTGCTTGAGGATATTTTATCAACCCAAATTTTCATTTTCCTTGGAAACGACTTTACGTATTGAAATTGGTGGGATTGGAGTTTAAAAACAAGTTGAGTAAGTAGGAGAGTGCTTCTACCAGAAGGTCTTTGTAACCATCCTAGGGCTTGAAATAATATTTATAGCAGCGTGAATCGATGACTTGAATTATTCATCCACTACTTGGATAAGAAATCTTTTAAATTTAGGCAAAAGATACAGAGTTTCTTTCATTGGCACATTGCAGCTGCCATTTTGATCCAGCTCAAACTATTTTTCTGAATGCTCCACCGATTGAACATATTTAGATAAAACACTTTCAATTAAATTTTCATGAAAATTGGAAGACAATGAAAGGGCTTAGGTGTGTTATTGTTGCTATAATTACATACAATTGAAATGGCTATAACTCCTTTGATTATAATTCGATTACCATAAAATTGTCTGAGTTTAAGGATCTTAAATCAATCTGTACAATTACAAAATTTCAAGAAGCTTAAGGATACAGTTTTGATCTTATGGGCGAAACTGTGAAATCTACAAATCATACTATTACAGGGTTATCCATTTCGTGGTAGGAAAGTATAACCCTGCCATTTGACATCTGTCAGAATTAAATGTCATTCAAAGCATGTTTTTTTTGGTCGAAAGTTTGCAATTTAGAAATATGGATCGTTAAACAGTCGAAGAACGCGTTAAAATTATCAAATTTTATTATAAAAATGGTGCTTCTGCTGTATCAACATTTTGGGCTTTACGAGCCGATTACGGTCGACATAATCGACCTACACAGCAAACAATTTCGAACACGGTGAGAAAATTTGAAGGGACTGGATCGGTTATTGATATTGCAAGGCCTGTGCATCATCGCAACATTCGTTCTGTTGAAAATATCGCTGTTGTTGCTCAAAGTGTGGAGGAAGACCCGAACTTGTCGATTTTTCGACGTGCTCAACATTTTGGCTTGTCTAACGGCTCCTTGTGGCGGGTTTTGCATTTGAATTTGCATCTCCATCCATACAAAATCCAACTCACTCAAGAATTTAAGCCTCAAGACCAAACACAACGCAGAATGTATGCGAATTGAGTGATTGAACAACAAGCCATTGATAACGATTTTTCGAACATTTTTTTTTTAGTTATGAGGCTCACTTTTCACTCAGTGGTTACGTAAATGAACAGAATTGCCGCATATGGGGCTTTGAAGATTTTCAGGTGATCGCAGAAAGGCCTTCGCATCCAGAAAAAGTGACCGTTTGGTGTGTATTATGGTCTGGTGTTGTTATTGGCCCGTATTTTTTTGAAAACGATCAAGGAAGAGCCATTACAGTCAATTCTGACCACTATAGGTGGATGTTAACCGATTATTTTTGGAGAGAAATTGAAGATTATGGTCTGGAGAACATGTGGTTCCAACAGGATGGAGCCACAAGCCACACAACACAGGCTAATCGAGCACTTTTGCAAGAGAAATTTCCAGGACGCGTAATTTCGAGATTGAGTGATGCCAATTGGCCCGCAAGATCCTGCGACCTAACACCTTTGGATTTCCTTTTAAGGGGCTATGCAAAAGATCATGTTTACGCGAACGATCCTCAAATCTTGAGCAATTGAAAATCAATATTCGTGAAGTTATGGCCGAGGTATTGCCGGAAATGTGCCGGAAATTCATTGAAAATTACCTCGAGAAGATTGAGGCCTGTGTTGTGTTTCAGGTAGATTGATTAATCTTAATATTGAATAAAAAATTTTGTTTCCATCTGAATATTGTATGTGTTTTCTTTAGCTTTACTTTCCAGAGCGTAAAATGGATAACCCTATATTAATAAAGTTGACTGAATTTCAATTTCTGAGGTATTTGTTGCCCTTGTACTCTCAAAGACCCACAATTGTAATAAATTCGAGATTTTCAGCCCAAACGTGTCCAATCGCGAGGGGAGTGGGACATAATATACTCGTACGTTTCGTTTCCCCCCTTGACCACCTATTGTATAAAATAACTTTTATGTTTCAGGTTTTGAAAGTTCTAATCAAAACCTTACATCTGATACCCTATTCGGCTACCTTGATTTGATAAAAGCATTTAAGGGCTACCTCATTCTAAGGGGGTACCCTCTGTACGAGAACAGCTTCGTAATAAGTAATGATTTAATAATAGTCTTTAATAAAAAAACAGCTCATTGTACTATTGAAAACCAAGCATAAACTCCTATCTCTTAAATTTTCAAAACGCATCAAATTCTCACCATCATAATTGCATTGTTATCAAAGTTATCATCTAAGCTCACTGGAATGTATTTGTAAGATTATGCTTGTTTTGTTTGGCGCGCATGAAATACTTACCTATCTATAAATTTATCTTGTACGCGTTGAACAAAAGATTCCCACAGCGAGCGCAACGTTATCTATTTGTCTGTTAGACACATGAATTGTGTTGCGCTTGCAAATTTGTGAGAACCACATTCAGGTGAGCTTTGCAATTTGCGTATGAGCAAAATAATTGTGAAATAGATATAAGCGAAGTGATTGAATAAAATACAGTCAGTAAAGTTTGACCATCGAAAGATACAAGTTGGTTTTATTCCTTCTGAATATATTGAATTAGCTGATACAAACATCGGCTAAAGTCAATTTATATTGCTACGTGTGATTGTCTCAGTACAAGAACTGAGGCAACAAGACTTTGGTTTAAGGCCAACGTTTGTTTTGAATTAACTCATCGCGTCGTTGTCTCAAGAGAAGAACTGAAACAACAGAACTTTGGCATTGGGCCAAAGTGAGCGACAAATAGCCGAGGCAAAAAAGCCGCGACTCAAAACATTGGTGACCCCGACGTGATACAGGCCACAAAACGCAGGAATGGACAGTTTAGCTAGCCAGCAGAGGCTTCTGGCAGCGGATATCGACTCGATCATCGCAAACTATAAAAAAGGATTCCACGCGTCGTAAACAAAGAGCTGAGTACTACGAAAAGCGACCCCGACGTCTCAAATCCAAATGGGACGCATTCAAGGAAGTGGATGCAAAGATTCGCTCGTTGAAAGATGTATCGCCAACCGAAACCAACTACCAGAATTTTCAAGCATATTTTAAGAAGGAAATGCTGGCATTGAGGTATGCGGAACAGAACTTTGAAAATCAAGCAGAGGTTATCGATAAAGGCAGCAAAGATGATTCGAATACGTCAATAATCGAGACATCTGCGGTCAGCAAACAAGTGTGACGGTATAACGTCGATTCCTTTCTCGACTTGGCAAAGCTAAAGGTCAAACCCGGCAATTTGATAAATTGAAAATTGCCTCAATCAATTGATACTGGTCTCAACTGGAGGAGTATCAACAAAGGATATACGAGATTGGTACAGTGCCTGAAAAATATGGGTTTGAACCAAGTCAACATAACACCCTGGAAGAATTGTCTCAAGACTGGCTTATACGATTACACTTGGCGCAATTAATGGGACACCTGCCCAGCCAACATCTCCAGCGATAGCACCTAGTTTGAATTTGCCAAAAATCAACCTCCCTAAGTTTGATGGAAACTATCTCCAGTGGCAACAACTTCACGATCTGTTTTGTGTAATGATTCATTATCGACCATTATCCAGATGTCAAAAAATGTGGTACCTAAGGGCCAATCTCACCAGGGAACCGGTGAAATTCGTACAAAATTTTGCGATTTCTGAAGACGGCTACGAGTCTGCATGGAAGAATCTGAACGAACGCTATGAAAATCGACGCTTATTGGTTACAGCCATCCTTAACAAGCTGATGGCTCAACCATCCATCACAGAAGATAGGTCCTCAGCAGCAGTAGTGAGATCCTTGCACGATAGAGCAGTCGAATGTATAAGAGGTCTGGAGGACATTTGTGTGGGTACATAAAATTGGGTTCCGTTGCTTCTTCACATCCTTATCAGAAAGCTCGATACCCTCACGCACACTCTATATGAACAATTGCTGGCCAACCCACGCAAGCTCCGGTCATTGAAGGAGTTCTTAGCATTTTCGGAAATACGTTTTCAAGCATTAGAGGCACTTGGCAATCAACCAAAGAACCGCGAAGAACCCCGTAAGAAAAACTTGAAATCAACCAGTGCGGCCGTACCAATGTCATCATGTCCGGTATGCAACCAATCTCATCCAGTCTACTATTGCCCAGACTTTCTGTGACTCACTTCTTCAAAGAGGTTAAAAATTATTCAAGGCAAAAGTTTGTGCATCAACTGCCTTCGAGATGGACATAAATCGGTGAACTGTACATCACGAGGTTGTAATGAGTGTTCCAAGAAACACAATAGCTTGCTACACCTAGGAACAACCTCTACTCCAAAACAATCAAAAGCATCGCCAAAAGACTCAAAGGCAACCATCAAACAAGATTGCTCGGCACTCTCCTAGACTACGCGTAGTAATCAAGGAAAAATGAAATATGTCCTTTCAAGCACTGCCGTTGTAACGCTGTGTGGTAGCAGCGGAAAAATAACGGAACGCCGAGTAGTAGTGAATCCGGGTTCCCAAATCAGCCTTATTATTAATCGAATAGTAAAGAAGCTAGGTCTTGCATCATGTCACTACTCGATGCTTATTGACAATGTTGGCGGATCAGTGGAACGGGTACAAAAAAGTCAAGTTTGATCAAGCGTGATCGTCGATTTCTGGTGAGACTTCCTTTCAATGATGACTCTAAACATCTAGACGAATCAAGGGATATCGCCACTCGCAGATTCTTTGGTATGGAACGAAGGCTTCAACGGGATCCACCCCTGAAGCGTCAGTACGAGGAGTTTATGAACAAATATATCAACCTTGGACATATGCAGGAGATAACGCCTCAGCCGTGTGAACGTCCACTATATTTCCTGCCTAATCATTATATGCTGAAACCAGATAGTAGTACTACTAAACTCAGAGTTTATTCGATGCTTCCTGCAAAACGTCTACAAATATCTCGTTGAACGATATACTGCAAACTGGGCCAACTATTCGAGATGACTGCTTTCGACTGCATCGTTATGTTTTCACAGCCAATATTGAAAAGATGTATCGGCAGATTCTGCTGCATCCTGAAGACCATAAATACCAACAACTGATTTGGAGAAATGATTCAAATTGACCACTACAGTATTATCAGTTGAACACCATAACATATGGAGCGACGTGTGCTCTCTATTTAGCAACCAAATGCCTCCAACGACTCGCAAACAGGAAATTCAGCGGTATCCACTTGATGGCAACATCCTGCAATACGATTTTTATGTGGATGATATCATGACAGGATCAAATCTTCTGTCAGAAGCAATTCAGGCACAAGATGAATTAATCAAACTCCTATTAAGTGCAGGGATGAAGCTCCGCAAATGGTGTGCCAGCCACCCTCGCCTGCTACACAATATCGCACCTGACGACAAAGAGGTGCAGCTGAACTTTAACAGTCACACTGAAGATTACATCAAAACTCTCGGCCTAACATGACTTCCTAAGGTGGACGATTTTCAAATAAAGATTAACATCGATCCAAAATATAACAAAATCACAAAAAGGGCAATATCCTCTGATATTGCCAGAATATTCGATCCACTAGGCATCATGAGACCTGTCATCGTCACGGCCAAATTGTTTCTACAAGACAAATGGCGATTGGAGCTAGACTGGGATGCAGCCTTACCAGAACAGATGCCCGCCAGATGGTACAACCTCCGCATAAGTTTACTAGCGTTGCAGGAGGCACAATTCCCTAGACATGTTTTTGCAAACGAAGTCCCCAAGCGAACGCAGTTACATATATTCTGTGACGCTTCAGAAACAGGGTATGGAGTAGCAGTCTACACTCGAGCTACCTTAACAGATGGTAGAATTATTGTACGTCTTTTATGTGCCAAATCTCGAGTAGCTCCTATTTGGAGCGTAACCATTCCCCGCTTGGAACTCTGTGCAGCCAAATTAGGAGCAGAGCTGGCCCACCGGATCTAAACCACTCTACACATAGATGAGGTGGTACATTTTCTCTGGAGTGACTCCAAAACTGTTCTCGGATGGCTCAATGTCACAGCGTCATCTTACAAACACGTTGGTTGCAAATAGAGTATCAGCAATTCAATCACTTTCAATGCCAAGTCAATGGTGGCATGTTGAGTCAAAAACAACCTAGCTGACATCCTTTCACGAGAAATTACGCTAGCGGAATTCACTGGCGGTAACATTTGGTTCTACGGACCTCCCTTCTTGCATGGAGCTGAAATACTATGGCCACCAGAATGAACGAAGAGACTATCATGTGACCTAGAGAAGAGGAAGGCAAAACTAACTATTGCGGCAACGATTGTCACAACCGCTAATTTTATTGTCAATATTCAATATGGTAACTCCTTTAACAAAGTACAGAGAATCATCGTATATGTGCTAAGGTTTGCCTTACGGCTAGGAAAGTGCTAGAGAAACTCATCAAGGGAAGACTCATTGACGCAATTCGTGCTGCTGGCGACCTTTCTCCTCGGCAGTACGGCCTTAAAGCAGGACGTTCTACAATTGATGCGATTGCAGAGGTGGTGAACGTGGTCCAAAAGGCACAGGCATATAGTCGCGCCAAGCGACGGATCGTCCTGTTGGTGACACTCGACATCAGGAATGCCTTCAACTCCGCTAGATGGGTGGATATTCTGGATATGCTGGAAAACTCTTTTCAAGCTCCAGAATATCTAATGCGGCTTTTGAGGAACTACCTAAAGGACCGCAGCCTGCTCTACGACACGACACAGGGTCAACGAAGGATAGAAATTACATCGGATGTTGCCCAGGGATCTATCCTTAGTCCGGACCTGTGGAACGTGTGTTACGACGGGCTACTGAGACTTGAGATGCCAGATGAGTCACGCTTGGTCGGCTATGCGGATGATGTTGCGGCTCTGGTCGCTGGACGCACCGTTGAACATGCGCAACTTAGGCTAGGCATGCTAATGCGCCGAGTGAGGGACTGTATGACTGCTCGCGGGCTGAGTTTAGCACTGGAGAAAACCGAAGTGGTCATCTTGACAAAAAAAAGAATCCCTAGAGTAAGGATGATCAGTATTGGAGACTTAAAAAACGAATCAAAGCCAGCGGTGAAGTACCTGGGGCTACTGTTCGACTCAAAGATGAGTTTCTCTGAGCAAAACAGGGCAACGGCTGAGAAGGCTGCTTCGGGAGTATCGGCTGTGAGTCGACTTATGGCCAACGTAGGGGGACCCAGCCCATCAAGAAGACGCCTCTGTGCTGTAGGCTCAGTGCTAGTGTACGGAGCAGAGGTAAGGGGCGACGCTCTCAGCAAGGAGGTATACCGAAAACATTTGGCACAGGTGCAGAGAAGAGGAGCACTGAGGATTGCATCTTCGTATCCGGCAGTTTCTGATTCGGTGATGAGAGTTATTGCAGGCAATGCAGGCAAGATACCTGTCATCCTCCTTGCTAGGGAGCGCCGCGCTTTTTATCTGCGTCGAAACGAGGATGCGAGGGAGATGGTTGTCCACGAGGAGAGACAGCGCTCGGTCAACGATTGGCAGCAGTTTTGGGTCAATTGTACGAAGGGAAGGTGAACTACGTGCCTCATCTTGGATATGAGACCATGGCTAAATTGAAGGATTTACCCAGATTTTGAGCGGGCATGGGTGTTTTTAGTCTTACCTGCACAAGATTCGTAAGTCGCGGTCCGACGATTCTTGGCATTGCCCAGGAGAGGAAGACAATGCCTGCCAAACATTTTTTGCTCGCATGAAATGGGTCAGGCTGTGAAGGGAACTCTACAGGGAGACGGGAGGGCTTACTTTTAATAAAGTCGCAGCGATGCTCGAATCAGGTGACAAATGGAACCAGGTAGCACATTATGCTCGGGGGGTCCTCAAGTATAAAAGGAACTCACAGCAGCCGGGGGCGTTGCGGCGGGGGGATCGCTTTTCTAGTACTTCCTCTTCCCCTCTCCCTTCCCGCTAGGAAAGGGATCCACCAGCTTGAAGGCGCCTCACGGCGTTATAAAACGAGTCCTGGCCTGAAGTAATGTATCAAACGGTTCCAGGCTAGGTCATTGGGTTGACAGGGGAGGTGTTTAGTAGGTAGTCCCATTCTTGCGAGCATGGGAGTCCTACACTCTGTGCATAAATGGCATTCAACTCCCTACCACATAAAAAAAGGTTTATTCAAGCGCATTAGTAAATGTTTGCGATCCGATACAGTGGTAGCAGGATCACTCACAAGTCAGGAATTATCCCAAGTGCTAGAGGTCATCGTTAAATATATCCAGCAGGACGAATTTCGTGATGAGATAAAAGAGTCTTGAAAAGGACAGTCCCTTATGGTCCAACCCCTTTTATCGACGAAGGGGATACTGCCTGTTGGGGGAAGACTAAAGGAATCAAGCCTATCATTCGTTGCAAGACATCCGATACTGCTACCCTACAGGAATACACTGACTAAACTGCTAATGACCGGCATTCACCAAGACAACTGCCATCTTGGGCCACAGGCACTACTTACGATCACACGGCAATGTTTTTGGCCAATAAAAGGAAAATCATTGGCACGATCCATTGTGCAGCGATGCATACGATGCACTCGAGTGAACCCATATCTGCTTTCTCAGGTCATGGGAAACCTACCATCAACACGTGTACAGCCTGCGCGGCCGTTAAATAATTCTGCGAGCTACTGTCGCAATTGTTTTTGCAACTACTAAGAACATGATGATCAATAAGCGAATGTACTCGAAAGCACAAGAACCCATCAAGCATGATGCTCCAGGTAGTTCGACAAAGTAAGAGAAATGGATTGAATGACTAGATACCCTGTATAAAGCCGAGCTGAATGAATGGGGGATATAGTAAAACATAAAAAACTTGAAATGATTCTATAATTTATTTTTATAAAAACTCCCTAAATACGAGTACACCTTCAAAAATTGGTCGGTTAAAACTGGAAAATGATTTATGGTTAAAATCCGAAAATTCCAATTAACCATTTCTTTTAATTTAATTATTCAATTGAAAAACGTTTTGAAACAAATTTCAATTTCCCATAAAAGAAACATTTTTGATGCATCAAGTGTTCATTTAATTTACAGCGAAATTCTTAGAAAATGCCTTCTTCGCTCAAATAAAAGGCGCTTTCTAAGTATTTTTCAAAACCATTTTATTATGAAGTTCACACAAATAACAGGTCGGTGATCATGATACTTCGCTGGAAAAAAAATCGTTTAATTGTTAATGATTCTACAAGACGATGAAAAAAAGAAACCTTAAATGACCGACAAAAGTGTGGAACGACCGCAGAGCATGCAAATCAGCACATTCTTGAAATATACAAATTACTTTTCTGCGAAACTCTAGAAAAAAAGTGATAGGAACTCGAATTCGCTTAGTGAAAATTGAATGGAATCATTTGGAAGTTGATGAATATCATCTTTGCCGCCAACGGACCGTACTATTGCCTTTTGCCGATACGAATGCAAAAGTTGCCTTTCCATGGAAAATTGATTACCATCTCCATTAAAGTTTCAATAAATATTGGAGCTTAACAGATTACCGTTCGCATCCCTCGTTGGTACTTTGTGGACAAAGTTTGTATTGAATTCACAACTTTCTCCTCCCAAGATACTGTTTCTATGCGGATGGTTGGAAAAAGCAAGAGCCAAGTAAAGTATCTATTCAGATGGACTGGTACGGTTGTGCACAGGACAATGAACGGATGAATGCAAGAGGATTGAATGGTGTTCCGTTTATAAACCCTATAATTGCAGTTTAATTGAGAACGTTTCTGCGAGCTTGTAAGGAAAATTGTAGAAACTAAGAAAACTAAAATTATAGAGAAAGCATGAAAATTTATTTACTAATTTTTGAAGGTTTTTAATAGATATGCAAGGCATCTAAATATTTTGAATGAGTGGAAAATCTGCCCCATTGGTCGATCTAGATCGTGAGACGAAACTACTTTCAACAAACGAATTATTAAATTGCCATTTTAACAGAACATTTTAGGAAAAATTATATACTTTTTAGGGGTTTGTACTAAAATACAAAACCCCCTTTTAGTCCCAAAAGTATTCCACCCGACAAAGAAAACAGTAAAAAATTGCGATAATTTTTTTTATTTTTCAACATAACTATTCTCCTTTCAGCTCGATACAATTTTCCCAACGATGTTCAATAGCTTCGATACCCGCTTTATAGTAGGAACCGTTAAGCTTGTCAAAACAGCTACTAACCGCAGACTCTACCTCTTCATTGTCGGCAAATCTTTTGGCGCCGAGCAATTTTTTCAAATTCGAAAAAAGAAAATAATCCAAGGGAGTCTGATCTGGCAAATACGGTGCGTGAAGAAGCAATTGGAACTTCAACTCATTGATTGTAGCCATCGCAATGACGCACGTGTGGACTTGTGCGTTGTCGTGATGAAACAAAACTTTCTTTTTCGTCAGATGGGGCCGTTTTTTCTTAATTTCATCACTCAATCGCTGCAATAAGGCTGCATAATATGCGACGTTGATTGCCTTTCGTTTTTCGAGATAATAAATACTATTCCACGCGAATCCCAATAAACGGATGCCATGAATTTGCCAGCTGACTGAACTGTCTTTGCTTTCTTTGTAGCCGGTTTTATCTTTCAGTCCCCTGCTTTGACTGCTCCTTGGTCTCAGGTGTAAAATGATGGACCCTTGTTTCGTCCATGGTTATGAATCGACGCAAAAACTCGGCTTTACTGCTGCGAAACGTTGTCAAACACTTGATGGCAACATCCTCGGGTTACTGTTTGTGCTCCGTTGTGAGCAAACGAGGCACCCATCTTGCGCACAGCTTTCTCATGTTCAAATTTTCGGCCAAAATGCGATGCCCAGCTTTTTCTTGAAATGCCTGCCATGCCTACTATCTCGCGCACTTTGAGTCGACGGTCATCCAATACCATTTTGTGGATTTTCTTCGCATTTTCTGACCTAGTGACCTCACTTGGTCGACCACTGCGGTGTTCATCTTGGCAGCTCGTACAACCTCGCTTAAACTCAGCTACCCAATATTTGACCATTGTAAACGAAGAAGCAGACTTCCCCACAGTAGAATCCAACTCGGCTTTGATATCGGTTGGACTTCGACCTTTCAAATGAAAGTATTGTACAACATAATGATGTCCGATTTGTTCCATATTTACGAATTCACTGAGAGCGTTCATTTTGGATGTCTGTAAAAAAAAAATAATAATAAACGTACCGTTATGAATTTTTTACATTAAGTTGTTGAAAGATGGCATTGTAAGTCGCAGTAATTGTTTTTTTTAAAACTACCTGTATTCATAAGTCAGGTCGGGTACTTTTGGGACTACCCTCGTACCTGTGTCGGCCCATCTGTCTGTATGTCACAGCAGTTTTTCTCTGAAACTATAGAAGCTACAGCCATGAAACTTTGTGGAAAGGTTGAAAATTATGACTTCTAGAAAGTTTAGGGGGTGAAAAAAATCTCAAAGAGTTTGAAGGATGTCCCCCATATAGAGGAGTGACCCTCAAAAAAATGTTTTTTATCAAAGGTGGTCAAGTGGGATTTCCCATTGAAGGTCTCAATAAGATATTTTCAAAGCAGGTCTTAAAATTACTTTATCAGTATCGGAGGAGGCAGGAGAAGGGAAATGCATGAGATTTAGGTGTACGTCCCTCCCTCCTCGCGATTGTAAGCCTTATATCCGAATAATCTGAAAAAAATCATGAGTGTACACCTTTATGAGTATTACAACGACAATTACGTCAGAAGTTGTAGTTCACTCAACTTTGTTAGTAATAGTATGAATTATCAATTTTGCAGTTTCTTGAATAAAATCATAAGGACACCCTGAAATTCAATGAAATTCGATAGGTAAATGCCACTTTACCAGCTTAATCATTATTGAAAATTCAAAAAGATCGAATCGTATTTAACAGAGCTATGGGGATTTAAATTTTCCTGTACTACAACAGCAACTGTACCTGGTTATGGGGCAATATGCACTTCCAATCAACTCAGACACTACGGGTTTGCTAGGATTTGCATGAACGTTTCAGCAATTATATTCATGATAAATATCGTTGAAAATTTGTTCAATGGGTGATATCCGTAATCGTAAAACAAAATGGCGGCCGTTTTAAATGAGAATATTGCATATAATTGTGTTATTTTTCGCGAATTCCAACATTTAAGGTACATGCTATTAGCACTTGATTGAACCTATTAGTGATTAGCTGAGGATGAGCAGCTAAAAACTATCGATGAAAAAATTATGAAGGTAGATCCAATAGCAAATAACTTAATGGTTAAAATTCTTTCAGTTTTGCTAATAAAAGTAGAATCTGTAAATTACATTTTTTCGCCAGTAAAACAGTATTTTTTTTGTGGTAAGCAGATGAATTTTCATTTACACACAGAGTGTGGGACTACCACTTTCGCAAGAAGGTGACTGGACTACCCGCTAAACACTTCCCCTGTCAACCTAAGAACCTAGCCTGGAACCGTTTGACACATTAATTTGGGCCAGATCTCGTTTTGTGCGCCGTGAGGCGCCTTCAAGCTGGGAGAGAGATCTCAGACAGACAAGCGATCCCAACACCCGTGGCTGCTATGAGTCCCTTTTATCTTTTAGGACTGCCCGAACATAATGTGCCATCTGGTTTCATTTGTCAATAGATTCGACCATCACCACGACTGCGTTATCCGGGGTGAGCTCTCTCGTCTCCCTGCAGAGGGTCCTCCGCATCCTGTCCCATTTTATGCATGCAAAAAATATGTGGCTGGCATTGTCTTCCTCTCCTGGGCAATACCGACAATCAAAGGACCGTGACTTACCAATCTTGTGCAGGTAAGACTGAAAACACCCATGCCCGCTCAAAAGTTGAGTCAGATAGAAGTCAGTATCACGATACCTTTGATTTAGCCACGGTCTCACATCCGGGATGAGGCGCGCAGTATACCTTCCCTTCGCGCAATCCACCCAAGTCGATTGCCAATCGTTGAGTGAGCATTGTCTCTCCTCGCGGACAACCAGCTCCCTCGGATCCCCGTTTCGACGCAGATAAATAGCACGGCGCTCTCTAGCAAAAAGGCCGACAGATATCACGACTGCAATGCCTTTTACCACCGAATGAGAGACTGTCAGATACGAAGATGCAATCCTCAGTGCTCATCTTCTCTGTACCTGTGCCAGGCGTTCTCGGTAAGCCTCTTTACTGAGAGCGTCGCCCAATACCTCTGCTCTATACAGTAGCACTGACCCTACAGCATTCATTAAGAGGCGTCTTCTTGATGGGCTGGGTCCCCCTACGTTGGCTATTAATCGACTCAGAGCCGATACTCCCGAAGCAGCTTTCTCAGCCATTGTCCTGATTTGCTCAAAAACAGTATTAGTTAGTATTAGTGGTCCGCGCGGTGTAGTGGTTAGAGCACTAAGCCCATAAGCCGAAGGTCTCTGCTCCGAGATTTGTTGGTGTCAACCACGGACTATAAGCCTGTTCAGTTATGATACGTGCTGGTTCAAAATCAAATCGTATTTCAGCTGGGTGGAAGGACACACGGCTAAAGCGTGATAATGATCATATCACTTTGTGAAGCTGACCCATTCCATCATGACAATAAGAAACTCTAACTATCTCTAAGCGAAGGCCCAAAAGGGGCTGTAGTACTACAAAAAAAAAAACAGTACTAGTATGATTAAATTGGGTGAAAGTATATATTTAAGTGTCATTTAAAAGGTCCTTACGCTCTATGAGTTTTAATAGAATGCATAGAAGTTATTGCTGTTTGAATTTTCTCTGATTAAAATAATCAAATACGATTTTTCTACTACATGGGCTTTCCATTAAACCAGAAACTACACTGTTGATTGTATTTTCTCGAAATATGTATTATAATGTAACAAAAAGCCATATAAGATTCGGCTTGGTCAATGATTTTAGCAATATGGCCAGTTAAAATGGAATAACACTGGATTTACTTTTAAAGCAAAAATATATATGTTGTGCATGTCATTAAAGTTTTTCTTGAATGAAATGTTAAGTACAAAACCCTTCTGACACGAGCGTAGTTCTGTTTACCCTGCTTGTTAATTTTTTAGTGTTGAAAATCGTTTTTTTTTTCTCAAACAAACTCTCAATATACATTAAAAAATAGCACGTAAAATTGAAAGCCAGTCTTAAATATTGTATTCCTTACCTTGTTGCCCCAATATCGAGGCAATTACGGCTTAATTTCTCCTTTGTAATGGCTTAATCGAAAATAACTACAAATACCAAATAATCAAAGCCAGTAAGAAGGAAAAATTAAAAAAAAACAGTGTCCGTGGTTTTTACGCCCGGAAGGAGTGAAACGTCCTTCTTTATATATATGTATATATGTATATATATATATATATATATATATATATATATATATATATATATATATATATATATATATATATATATATATATATAAAGGATGATTCGTAACAAGTGTACACATGTGAATGGGCCTTAACTCTTCTTTATCACCAACTTCAGGTCCATATCAATATAAAATTTCTGTCAATACAGATTATGACAGTTTGGTCTTTTACAATCTTAATCATGGCGTCATACACATCAGCCAAACGTTTTATTATTGTTAAAACTTTTTACAAAAATAATTAATCGCCAGTGCAAATATTTCGCGTTCTACGTGAATCAAATAATTTTACGAAAAAGACCCATAAATTGGCCGGCGACATCGTGTGACTTGACTTCTTGTGACTTCTTCCTTTGGGGATTTCTGAAGAATCGAGTTCGCGCTGACTACTGAAGCATTAAAAAACAATGTTCAAGCCAACATACGCCTAATAACGTCGGAAATGTGCGAAAATGTCATCGAAAATTACAATCATCGTTTGATAGTCTGTAAAGCAGCACAACATGCACATATGCCCAAAGTAATGTTTTATGTTAAATTGTAAGGGACCAAATTTTTATAATAAATAAACATTACAGCTCAATCTTTACAAAACCTATGTTTTTTTTTCGACAAAAATGTGTACACTTGTTATGAATCGCCCTTAACGAGAAATGGATTGAATGACTAGAGACCCCATATAAAGCCGAGCTGAACGAATGGGGAGATTATAGTAAAACCACGATAGTAAAACTGCGATAAGTGTGGAGTGCGAATTGAAGGCGAGTGCAAATCAAAGGCGATAGTGAATACAGCAGGAATATACATTTTTAAAACAAATTAAAATAACATTTTAATTGATCTTTGTAAGAAAAGTTAAATTAATGATTGTGCATTTTAAGTAAATAAACTCTTTTAACTTAATTTGAAAGACAGTGCGTTTTCACTTTCCTAGAACATTAAAATTATAGGCCGCGAATCATAACACGCGACAGTGGTGTCGAGAAGTGAGATCGAGAATTTCGAAACTGAAAACTTTTAAACATTCTTAAAGTGCACAATAGTGAATTTTAACGTGAAAAAAATGCCACGAAGCCTAAACTTAAAAATTAAAGGATTGACCATGTCGGAACTTAAGTAAGAGTTGGAACAGCAAAACCTGGCTACGCAAGGTTCAAGGCCACACTGATTGCACGCTTGCGTGATGCGATTGAATCGAAAGGCGCGTATCTTGATTCGGGTGAGCCCTCAGATGCAGAAAAAGGCGCAGAAGATGGAGAAGCAGAAGCACCAAAATCAAAAAGCCAGAAAATGCGCTGATACAAACTTTGATGCTGATGCAGCAAGAGCAGTGACAACAGTCATCCAATTTATCTGCGAAGCAAAATGAACAGTCTTTTAATTCAACTGCAAGCTAAATGCTTAATCAGCGAAGCTGGACCAATAAGCGATCGAAATCAAGGCAGACATCACACAGTAGCTGGAGAAACAGTCAACCGAAATAAAAGTGGAGCTCAGTAGTCTGAACAAACAAATCAAACGCGTCGAGGAAAAGGTTGACCATGTCGAGGAAAAGGTCAGCCAGGTCGAGGAGAGAATCAACCAAGAGATGGAAAAATGAAAAAGGAATTGGAAGCAGCGAAGGCAGTAGTAACCACCGCAACAACCCCGCTTACAACTGCAGCGCAAAGCTCATCCAGAAATGTGAAAGCACCAATATTCGACGGGCAAACAGTCTGGAGCATTTACAAAACCCAGTTTGAAGCCACCGCTAGGGCAAATCACTGGAGTGAGCAACTGCATTAATTCTTGCTCTCAGAGGTCCAGCTGCTGAGCTTTTGCAGATTGTCCCTGTTGAGTTGCACTCAAACCCGGCTGCTATAATGAATGCGCTCGACATGCGTTATGGAAACGATCATCTGAAGCACATTTATCGGTCACAACTTCGGCATTGGATGCAGAAGTCTGGCGAAACCTTACAGCAGCTAGCCCAAGACATTGAGCGACGGGCACTTTTGGCTTATTCAGCTTACGACCCAGAACATTAAAGGACCCGGAATTGCAACAAGCCGTGCATTGACGCCCAACAGCAAACGGTTATGGATGCATTGACTGACAGTCTGAACTTTGAGGCTGCCAAAAATGTGACTCGTACCATTGCTCGGGCTCGCAAGGTAGTGGCCGATGAGTGCAGGTGTGAGCGCGTGGAAATTGAGCGAGAGCCGCAGGTAAATGGTGCGCCTAGATGCTGGAACTGCGGAGGGAAGGGGCACTTGCAAAGAGACTCCAAGAAGCGAAGAAAACTGAGCTATTGTCCAGGGTGTGCAGCTAGGAGAAGATTCAGACCGAGTCAGGAGCCCAGAATGGAAGCGCTTCACGCTGAGGGTTCGGGAAACATGTAAGAGCCAGCTTCGTGGGGCAGAAGTTGGCTAGGCGGATCGATGTCCCACCATCATCACCTTGTCAAGTCTACATCGTGGAGAAGTGGCCTTATGCCTTCCGGGTCAAGTTTACGGAGAACATTGCACCATATTAATCGAGACTGGTGCAACCCAACTGATTATCCGACCAGGCCTAGTCAGACAGCAACCACTTCAAAAAGGGCAGGATTTTCTCATTAAGGACAGCTACGGGAGAAACTGCACCTGTCCATGGAGAGGTCAACCTCCAGGTACAATTGGGAGACCTTGCGTGCCGACATAATTTTCTAGTTACGAACATTATAGATGATTGTATTCTTGGAATGGATTTTCCGCGACCACATGAAATCAGGTTGGATTTAGGCAAGCGGGTCTTGAAATGGCAGAATGTTGAAGTATTGATGGGGGACCCCAGCGTCCGAATTCCCAAGATAAATGTAGTAGTAGGTCCCGACACTGATGTACCGAAATCTTCCGAGAGCATTGTATGGGCCAAGCTTTATGGTGATTCTGGAGACTACCCATCTTATCTGATAGAGCCAACGAAGACGTCCGCATTGCGCAGTTTGATTGTGAGACGAAGCCTTGTAAGCTCTATAAGGAACCCTCAACACAGCAGACTCAACCATGAGCATCAAAGCGGGGGAAGTCATCGGCAGCTGCCAGCCTGTTTCCACCATCACCTCTTTGGAAGCCATTCACGACCGTCGTTGGAAAAGGAGGCAGGACGCAGACAAAGCCCGGGAATCCACGTCTGCAATATTGAAGCAGGCCAAATTGCCAGTGCAGCTATTCGAGCGAGCCTCCGATCTGCTCACCAAGTACAGTGACATTTTCTTAACAAACCCGGTGGACCAAGGCCGAACGAGTATGGTAACTCACGTCATAGATACACAGGGAGCCAAGCCGATCCGACAAGCACCGAGACGTCTCCCTATAGCCAAACAAGGAAAAGTGAGCGCGCTGATCTCGGACATGGAAAAACAAGGTGTCATTGAACCCTCTGTCTGTCCATGGGCCGCGCCAGTAGTTCTAGTAAAGAAAAAGGATGGTGAAACTCGTTTTTGTATCGACTATAGGCAGCTTAATGACGCCACTAAAAAAGATAGTTACCCGCTTCCACTCATCGACGACATCATGGACACTCTAGCCGACGCAAAATAGTTTTCTACACTCGATCTCAAGAGTGGCTACTGGCAGGTAGAAAGATTGCATTTTCAGTTGGGACCGGATTGCGGAAATTTGTGGTGATGCCATTTGGGCTTTGCAATGCTCTAGCCACTTTTGAATGCCTGATGGAATACGTGCTACAAGGCCTAACCTGGAAACCCTGCTTGGTGTACCTAGATGATATCACTGTTGTCGGGAGAACGTTCGAAGAGCATGTGCGGAACTTAGAAGAGGTTTTCTCCCGATTGCGACTGGCGAAATTGAAACTTGGTCCCGACAAGTGTACCCTTTTCGCAGATGAAGTAAAATACCTGGGACACGTCGTATCAGCAGAAGGGGTCAAAACATTCCCTGGGAAATTTTAAGCCGTGAAAAGCTAGCCACCACCAAAGAACAAGCGGCAACCACGAAGTTTTCAGGATCTGGTGACCTACTATTGAAGATTCGTCAAAGGCTTTGCCAAAATAGCTAAGTGTCTCCATCAGCTAACCGAGAAAAATCGTCCGTATGTCTGGAATGAACAATGCAAGACAGCCTTTGAGACTCTGAAGGAGAAGCTGTGTGAACCACCCGTACTGGCATATCCGAAACCTGGAAAAATGTTTGTAGTTGACACCGATGCAAGCAATGGCGGTATTGAAGCTGTACTCTCACAGCAGATCGATGGCGGAGAAAGAGTCCTCTCGTATTACAGTCGAGTTGTCTCAAAAAGTGAGGGGAACAGAAATTTGTTCTTCGAATGAACCACGCATCACTGAGATAGCTGCTTAGCTTCAAAAACCCCGAGGGACAAGTTGCGAGATGGACCGAAAGATTGCAGTCATACGAGTATGAAATCGTTCATCGGAAGGGCGGAGTTCATGGAAAAACTGACGTCCTATCCCTTTGTCCATGTCCAGCTAACTGCAAGCATTGCCAACGGATTGAGGAAAAGGAACCGCCCGTTGATCTGCGATTGATAACGACCGAATTCGATGAAGGTTCGTAGTGGGAGGAGATTCGAAATGCCCAGCTACCCGATGAGCACATCGGACCATTGCTCATATGGAAGGAGACAACTGGGCGACCTGAGGGAAAGGACGTTTCGATGCATGGCGCCACCCTGAAAAATTATTGGGCACATTGGAACTGCCTGCAGGTGGAGGGTGGCGTACTCAAGCGCAAAGGGGAAACGGTAGATGGCAGCTCCTATAGGATACAAACTATGCTTCCCAAAAGCCAAATCCACGATGTGGTTAAGGAAATGCATGAAGGATCCTCGGGGGGCCACCTTGGTGTTAGCAAGACCTTAGCGAAATTGCGGGAAAGTTTCTACTGGTTCCACGCTCGAAAAGACGTAGAGGACTGGTGTCATCGATGCACGATCCTCGCTTCCGCCAAAGATTCAAAGCGACGACTGAGAGGACAAATGCAAACCTATAACGTGGGGGTACCATTTGAAAGGATTGCTGTTAACATCGCTGGACCCTTTCCTGAATCCAAATGGGGAGATCGATGCACGCTGGTTGTGGCTGATTATTTCAGCAAGTGGCCCGAGGTCTACCCCATTCCCAACCAGGAAGCAACTACTGTAGCCGAACAGCTGGTGTTAAATTGGGTCAGTAGGTACGGCGAACCTTGCCAACTACATTCGGATCAAGGCCGAAACTTTGAGCCACTAGTTTTTGGCGAAATGTGTGAGCTGCTGGGGGGAAAACGAGGACAACACCGCTGCATCCCCAATCCGATGGAATGGTCGTAATAATATAAATTTTTAGACAAATTAAAATAACATTTTAATTGATCTTGGTAAAAATAGTTAAATTGATGATTGTACATTTTTAGTAAATAAACTCTGTTAACTTAATTTAAAAGACAGCGTGTTTTCACTTTCCCAGAACATTAAAATTATTGGCTGTGAACCATAACACCGGACTATATATATATATACATATATATATATATATATATATATATATATATATATATATATATATGTATATATGTATATATATATATATATATATATATATATATATATATTGTATATATATGTATATATATATATATATATATATATATATATATATATATATATATATATATATATATATATATATATATATATATATATATATATATATATATATATCTATATGCTGTTAATATTAAGAATATGGAGACATTTTAAATGAATGTAATATGTAAATTTGAATACTTTCTCATAATTTGTATTGACTATTATATTATTGGATAGTCTAAAAAGTATAGCGCCTTTTTTAGGGTTTTGTAAAATAATTTTACAAAACCCTACTAAAATCGCGTCTTGTCCGTCCGTCTGTCTGTCCGTCCGTCCGTCCGTGTGTCACAGCAGTTTTTCTCGGAAACTACTTAAGCTAGAAACATAAAATTTTGTATGTAGGTGAAAAGTGGTGCTCTCTTCAAATTCCAACTACTTAAATTTTATAAGGTACTTAATGGGGGTCTCCCCATATAGGGGAGTGATCACCTCGAAAAAAAATTTCATCAAAGGTAACCGATATGGGTATAGAATGAAAGGTCTTGATAAAAACTTTTCAAAACAGGTCTTAGTTTAGCAAAGTTTGCTCCGAGGGGCGCACAGGGAGGGGAAATACACGAAAAAAATGTGTCCCACCCCCCTTGCGATCGGACACCTGTAATTCGAAAAATCTGAAAAAAAATTAGGGGTGGAGGTGTTTATGAGTGCAATAGCAACAAATACCTTAGAAGTCGAAATTCGCTCAACTTTGTTAATAATAGTATGATATTCAAATTTCACATTTTCCCGCATAAAATCGTATAGGTACCCTTAAACTGTACGAAATTTGATAGTTAGGTAGTCCTTAAAAAGGTCCTTTAACTTTGTTAGTTTGATGAAAATCAAATGATACGCACGGAAGTTATAGCCATTTGAAGTTTCTCCAGTTACAACAATAACACAGGTTTTTGGTATTTTACGGACTTGCCATCGAATCAGTGACTGCAGTTTTGATTTGATCTTCTTGAAATTTTCAAATAAGGGCAATAACATTAATATTTTTAGGACTTCATGATTTGAGTGATTTTTGTTGGTTTGCAACAAAATGGCGCCCGTTGAAAGTAGAAAAACAATGTATTTTTTTTTTTAAACGTGCACATCTCTTTGACATATTTCTTGACTTTATTCGTTGCTGGTGACTTTATTCTGAGAAGTTGAGTACAAAACCCTTCTGACATGAGCATCGGTCTGTTTATCCAACTTGTTGTCACTAGATGGTGTTCGTTGCCATATATCGGGCAATACTAATCAGATTGAGTCAAACTGACATGTGTTTGAAAGGTGACATCCGAGTCCACAATTTTCAAATGACAGTTTTGTATTTCGTCATTCGTGTTAAATGTTGTATTCATTCAAACATGAGTGAAATTTCTGAAAAAATTCGTTATATTTTACAATATCACTACGATCAAGGTGAGAGTGCATCGCAGGCTCGTGAAAAAATTTTTGGGGTCTACGGTTAAGATACTTTATCAAAAGCCACAGCCAAAAGATGGTTCGCTCGTTTCCGTTCTGGAAATTTTGATGTCAAAGGTGCACCTCGCTCAGGTCGACCAATTACTGAAAAAGTCGATGAAACCTTACAAAAAATTGAAGAAGACCGACACAGAAGCAGTCGTGACATTATTAAGGACCGAATATCCATCACCAGTCAGTTTTCAACCATTTGCATAACGCTGGATACACAAAGAAGCTCGACGTTTGGGTGCCGCATGAATTAACACAAAAAAATTTAATCGACCGAATTTCCATTTGTGAAATGCTAATAAAAAACGAAACGAAATCGGCCCATTTTTGGAGCAAATTATTACGGGCAATGAAAGGTGGGTAAGGTGCAAGGATGTTGTTCGAAAAGATCATGGTCAAAAAGAGGTGAATCATCATAAACGACTTCAAAGACAGGATTGACACCAAATATGGTTATGCTGGTTGTATGGTGAGATTGGATGGGAATCGTTCATCATAAGGTACTAGACCCTGGCCAAACACTCAATTTGGCTCTGTCCTGTCAGCAATTAACCATATTGCAACAAGCAATTCAAAAAACTGGCCAGAATTGATCAATCGAAAGGGCGTTGTCTTCCATCATGACAATGCCAGACCACACACATCTTTAATGGCCCGGCATAAGTTGACAGAGCTTAACTGGGAAGTTTTGATGCATCCACCGTATTGTCCAGACCTTGCACCATCAAACTACCATTTGTTGCGATCTTTACAAAATTTGCTTAGTGAAAAGAAACTTACTTCAAAAAGGGACTGTGAAAATCACTTGGCCAAGTTTTTCGGCAATAAACCACAGAAGTTCTACACAGATGGAATAATGGCTCTACCCAAAAAATGGTAAAAGTTTATAGATAGTAATGGACAATATGTACTTAAATAAATCCATTTTTATAAAAGAAATATTAAATCGAAAAATAACAAAAAAAGGCTCAATATGCACTATCTGTATATGTTATTAATACTAAGAATGGGGGACATTTTTAATGAATATAATGTGTAAACTTGAATACTTTCTCAAATTTTGTATTGATTAGATACCTGTCTATTTCTATCATATTGATAATTGGCATTTGGCAGCGAAAATAAGACAAAAAGTTTTGAGATTAAGTAAATTTCCTTAGGAAATAATTTTTAATGTGCTTATAATATATATTTATTACTTCGGGCTTTTAAAATCAGTAAAACACCTTGAAAGACGTATTTAAGCTGACTAAAAGGAAGGGATAACGACTTACTAACTAACTGAAATATAAAGTTCACTAACCTGCAATTCAAATTCTATGTGGACTTCAAAACTAATTCAATCTACTTCAAAATATGAAGAGTGGTCCAACCGAAACGCACGATGTTAATTGTAAATAAAACAAAAAGTTTTCAGAGAAATATGTTAATATTTTTTATTATAATAGAAAGATCTATGACAATTATGTGTAAAAAAAATGTCGCTCAAATACTCGCCACGGCTACGGTGGCATACCTCTATCCGATTATCCATATTTTCAATGACTCTGAGACATAATTGAGGTTCAATCTCGTTAATTTGCTGAATTATCTCATCCTTTAGCTCTTGAATTGTTCTTGACTTATTGACGTACACTTTCTCTTATAACTATCCCCAGAGAAAGAAGTCCAACGGAGTCAAATCATATGATCGTGGCGGCCAATTAATATCGCCACAATGTGAGATAAAACAGCCATTGGATTTCTCTCACGAAATAGCCATTGTCTCGTTGGCTGTGTGGCAAGTGGCACCATCCTGTTGGAATCACATATCGTCCAGGCACCTTTTCCATTCAGGTTGGCTCCAAGGTGTACAAAGCTATCCACTTTTTCAAGGTTACAGTCGCTTATGCTCACGTTTTGTCCAGCTGGAGTGCTCCTCGTTTCAATCATGAATTTAGTTTTAAATTCCATAAATTCGTAGCTTGATTTGGTTTGCATTCAATTCTAGACTCAGAAATGCTCCTTTAGCATTTGAGGTTGAACATGCCATAATATTGACATCATCGGCATATGCTACCAATTGTGCGGACTTGAATATTGGTGTATCTGAGTTTTCAGCTGATCTCTTCCTAATGACGTGTTCCAGCGCAATATTTAAGAGCATTGGGGCAAGTTTATCTCCTTGTTTTAAGTCTAATCTCATTGTAAAGCTGTCCGTTAGTTCACCGTTTACCTTGACCTGGAACTTTGTATTTAGCCTCGTGACCTTAACCATAAAGACTCATTATGTTGGGACGCCAAAGTCAAGTACCGTGCATTTCTGTCGACACCGTCAATTGCTTGCTTGAAGTCTACAAGGAGCTGGTGCACATCGATATTATATTCCCAACATTTTTCAAGCTTTTGCTTTATTGAGAATATTTGGTCTTTTTTAGACCATCCAATTCAAAAACCTCCCTAATACTCTCCTGTGATGCTTTCATAGGAGTTTTCTTTCTGTGATTTTGGAGAACACTTCATAAGACGTACACGTCTATGCCTCTATAATTTTCACACTTTAACTTCCCTTTTTTGTGTACAGAATGTGTTGTACTTTTCGTCAGTCCACTGGTAACTACCCTTCTGATCATATTCTGCATATTCATCGATGCACATTATATATAATGGCATTCTGCATATTAATCGATTCACATTTATATACAAGGGCGGTCCGATAAGTGCGTAGCCTACAACAAACGATAATTTGAGAAAAGCGGCAATTTATTTCTCAATGTAATCTCCTCTTAGCCTGATACACCTGACCCAGCGATGTTCCAACTTCTTTAACCCATCTTAAAAAATATATTTTCTCGAGTTCTGCAAAGCAGGTCTCCGTTCTGGTAATTACCTCTTCATTTGACTCAAACTTATGCCCAGCGAGTGGCTATTTCAAGTTTGGAAACAAAAAGAAGTCGCATGGGTCCAAATTTGGAGAATACCGGGGATGAGGTAGCAGTTCATAGCCAAATAGGACCAGTTTGGCCGCGACAATGGCAGATGTGTGAGTCAGTGCGTTTTCATGGTGAAAGAGCGCTTTCTTCTTCGCCAAATTGAGGCAAATTAGCCCAATAATTCGGCATAGTAAAGCCCTGTGACCGTTTTGCTTTTCTCCACGTAGTCGATGCAGATCATATCTTGTGAATCCCAGAAAATGGTGGCCATCACCTTTTTGGACGATGGGACAGTCTTTGCCTTTTTTGGAGCATGTTTGCCGTGTAAAGTCCACTGCTTCGACTGCTTCTTGGTCTCTGATGTATATCAGTTGAGCAATGTTTCATCGGTAGTCACAAAGCGATTCAGAAAATCCTTTCAATTGCGCTTAAACACCGTCAAACACTACTCTGAAGTGGTCTCACGGTGTCGTTTTTTATCTGGACTGAGTAAAGGTGGCACTCATCGCGTCGACAACTTTTTCACTTCCAAAATTTACCCACGCTGTCTCGTTAGATGGCTACTGTCTCAGCTATCTTATGCGCCTTCAATCGGCGGTCTGCCAATACGAACTCATAGATTTTTAACACATTATCCTACGTGGTAGCCGTTTAGGGGCACCTGGGCGTGGTTCATCAGAAACCGTTGTGCGACCACGTTGAAACTCGTTAAACCAATTTTTTTATGGTCACCATTGCAGAAACAGAGTCACCCAACACAACATACAAGCACTCTTTGATTTTGCTGCACGATTACCCTTCCAAAAATAAGAATCAAATCACTGACCGATATTGCTCTTTCTCCATTTTTTAAAAATCCACGGACACGCCCGCTTCCACACGCGGTCAAAACAAAGCTACGAGTCCGATTTGGCTGAAATTTTGAACCTGGTCGTCCATAAGAATGTACTACATGATAGTGAATCACTCATGCGATAGTGGCGCCATCGGGATCAGTAAACGTTTCAAAAATTTAAAATCAATTATTTGGTAATAGTAATTTGCTACCACAAGAAGTAGAATACATGTGTATGGTTTGTGAATGAAGGTTTTGTTTAGTTACATAAGTAAAGTGCAAAAATAAATTCGCTAATAACTGAGTTTACGAGTATATTTTTGGGGTTTTTCCAACAAATTTGAGAACTCATCGGTAGCAGATTTGCTCCAAAACTCGTTATAATTGGCTTTATATGACAAGTTTAGGCCAATTTCTGGAACTGATTTCATACAATTGGTTTCAAGTTTGATCCAAAAGCTTCCACGTTTAGGCAGGGTTTAGTGCCATTCCAGGGAGGAAATTTCAACTCAGGATAGTATATATTTTTTTTTTTTTGTGGTAGGGAGGTGAAGGCATTTATGCCCGCCGAGTCTGGCAGTGTGGGACTCCCATGGAGGATACCCTTGGACTACCCACTAAACACCTCCCCTGTCAATCTGAGAACCTAGCCTGGAACCGTTTGACACATTACTTCGGGCCAGGTCTCGTTTTGTTACGCCGTGGGGCGCCTTCAAGCTGGGGAGTCCCTTTCCTAGCGGGAGGGGAGGGGGGAAGAGGAATTGCCAGAAGAGCGATCCCCCAGCCCCAGTGCCTCCGGCTGCTGTGAGTCCCTTTTATATTTTAGGACTGCCCGAGCATAATGTGTCACCTGGTTCCATTTGTCAACCGATTCGAGCATCACCGCAACTATATTATCCGGGGTGAGCTCTGGATAATATAGTTGCGGTGATGCTCGAATCGGTTGACAAATGGAACCAGGTGGCACATTATGCTCGGGCAGGATAGTATATTGGATTCGAACGTTAGAATCATAAGGTCATATTTCATAAGAACTTGAATTGATCATTAAACCATTTAGAGCATCTACGTAAAATATAAAGACATTACCCTTTACCCATAGGATATAAATAATGTCTTCTTGTCATGTGTTTGTGCTATTCTCATCAACAATTTACTTGGAATGAAGCGCTACTCATTTCTTTCTCCAGGGCATTTGTCTCAAGGATGCATTTAATTTAAGATTTCAGCAGTTACTCTTGTTCCAAAGCCATTTATAACTTTTTTCTCACGTTTTGATCATACTTATTACATTACATACGCTCGTAAATAACTCAAACAGAAATTTGCATATTACTTACTTACGGATTTCATGCGAAGAATCGTGTGTGCACACGTGCGTCTTGCTTATTCAAACAAGTTAAAATAACATTCGAAAATTCCAAAGTATATAAATAATGGGCTTTTACTGTCCTTCTCGTGCAGATTCTCGTCGCAAATATTTTACGACAAGGGAATGCGACATTTTCTAATGCAAAAGTGGGTAACGCGCATCTCTCGACCGCAATTTCCAGCATTGTTAAGATTCGCCAGGGATATTAATATATGTGTGAAAGAGACTACCTATAGATGACATTGATGGAATATTTTCAGGAATAATAGAATGCCGATAAACTTCTCATTGAAATATTAGCTATGTAGGCTTTAATCGATATTTCATTCTTTTTATCAAAGAGGAGGATGAGTCTTTCCGGATTCCTTCGAATGGTGTACTATAAAATTGCTAACATGCTTTAAAGTTGACATAGTTTAGAACGTAAAAAAATACAAAAGGTTTGCCCTGCAAATTCACCTTTAATTGATGCTGCACAGGCATCAGTAGGAGTCGCACAACCAAAAGGATATCACCTTCTAGCCTAGTTTCATGCATCACTCGCGTTGAATTGCGATGTCATCAGCCGGGATACTACTAAATTGGGTAGAAACAGTTGACAAAGGACCTGAAAACAGCAACGTAATGTTGCCTGATGTTATAACGAAATTATTTCCCCCAGAATTTAGCAACTTGTCGTTAAAAAGAAAGTGACAACTCAAAGGATGGTGAAGAAAAGTCTGCAAAACAGCCAACTCATCGCAATACAAAGATTTTCGCTCTCTTGCAGCACTCGTAAAACTGAGCAGCTTTCATTAACTTAATTATTTTTTAATTAACATTTGCAAAATGTTTTCAAACTCTTTGCGGTTGGCGCGAACCAAGGGGTTGAGCTCGCAACTGTTTCAATTCAAGTGAGTTAGTGAAAGCGGCGAACATAGAACGTTTCGGGCAAATTATACCTTTTCAGCTGCATCCCGGTTAAAAGGATAATTCCAAAGCCGTTGATTGTTTGCACAATGACAATAGTCATTATAATAAAACTGAGTTTTACGCTTCGTTGTTCCAGCCCTAAAAACAGCCTCTGGAGTGATAATAGTTAGCTGGCTCGGTTTGTCCCCACAAACGGAAGATTAAGGATTATAATTTAACCGAAAAATATTTGTTGATACACCAAACAATTAGGAACGGAGTACGGCAAGCTTATAGTGGGCAAGTGAAATTCTCATAGTATCCATTGAAAGAGCTCGCGGCTGTAATATATTATCGTCATAATATAACCAACATCTGCTGACTTGAGTCCTTGTTATCATGAAAATTATGATATTACTATTAAACCACGAAAGTACCAGCAACCAGTCTGAGATATGAGTTTTGGCAAGGTGGTGGCTAATTTTGAGTCGACGCTGGTGTTTCTGTTATTCGGAGTAATTTCAGTTTATATGTAACCTTGTACCTATATTTTGGTACTTTTTCAAGCTCTTACTATTTGCATCGTAAAAATCGACATATTTGTATATTAGATAGCCAACAGAATTTCGATATCAATAAGAATCCATATTGAATTTCAAGCCAAAAGCCAGATAAATGTATTGACAAATTTCATCGAATCTTCGTCCCTGCATGATGTTCATGATTCAGTAATTAGAATTTTTAACCGACTTCCAAAGGAAAGGAGGCTATCAATTCATCACGTTAATTTTTTATTGTTGCTTTTTAGGGTTTTGTACTAAAATACAAAACCCTATTGCAATCACGACCTGTGTCCGTCTGTCCGTCCGTCCGTCTGTATGTCACAGTACTTTTTCTCCGAAACTATGGAGGCTACAGCCATGAAACTTCGTGGAAAGGTCAGAAGTGGTGACCTCTTGAAAGTTCAAGGGTAAAAAAATTTTTCAAAGGGGTTTAAGGGGGGTCTCCCCATATAGGCAGTTGACCCCTAAAAAAAAACTTTCACCATTGGTAGTCGAGTAGGGTGTCATTGTAAAGGTCTCAATGAGATCTTTTCAAAACAGGTTTTAAAATTGCCTTATAAGTACCGAGGGGGGCAGGGGAAGGGGAAATGTACGAACTTTTCGCGTACCCCCCTTCGCGATTGGACACCTTCCATCCGAAAAATCTGAAAAAAATCATGAATGTAGGCCTTAATGAGTACAACAACAACAAATACATGAGAAGTCGAAATTCACTCAACTTTGTTAGTAATAGTATGATTTATCGATTTTATGTTTTCTCGAATAAAATCTAAATGGTACCCTTAAATTCAATAAAATTTAGCAAACAGATGACTATCTATAAGATCGATCTTTCCTGAAAGTTTCATAAAGATCGAAGAGTATTTAACGAAGTTATAGCGATTTGAATTTTCCCGTATCACTATGGAACAATGTGCGCTGTATTACTATGGAAACATATGGCTATGGAGCCATATGCGCTTTTTGCCGACTTAGACACTACAGCTTTGCTAGGATTTGCATGAAAATTTCAGGAATGATAGATATCATGAGGATGACTACATACAATTGAAACAAGTCGAAGAAGCAGGAGAGAGCTCCTAGCAAAAGGGCTTTGTAGCCATTCTAGGATTCGAAAAAATAGGCCATGAATCGATGCTTACAGTACAAAGGAGTGGCCCCTGAAAAAAATTTCATGAAAAGTAGCCGATATGAGTATTAAATGAAAGTTCTCTATGAGAGCTTTTCAAAACAGTTCTTAAACTGACAGTTTTTGCTTCAGTGGGGGCACAGAGAGGGGGGGAAATACATGAAAAATGTGTTTTCTCCCTCGCGAATGGACACCCGTGATCTAAAAAAATCTGAAAAAATTATCAAGCAAAATATTTATGGGTATAATTTTAACAAATACCTCAGGATTAAAAAATTCTTTCAAATTAGTTAATAATAGTATGATCCTCGAACATGACGTGTTTCTTAATTTTATTCGTTGCTGGTTACGGCATTTTGTAAGTTGAGTACAAAACCCTTCTGACATGAGCATAGGTCTGTCTACCCAACTTGTTTTATGTATGTTCACGCGTAACTTTTGAACGGAGATATGTAGATAGAGAGGAGTCCTGTTACTTCTTTCTTTCTATTAGTTCCTATCTAAAGGACCAGAAATTAAATTAATGGTGAAGGACTTTTACCGTTAAAAGTAAACAATTCCGACTTCCACCACGATTTTTCAGCATAACTGATTGACGCGTGTAAGGATTTTGATTGTAGGGATTTCAAACGAAGGAAAACATATTGAACTGAAATGTTTCGGTATAGAGTTGTTATCCTTTCAAGCACTCTTGTTATGAAATATAAGATAAAACAAAAAAGTAACCCCGGATTTACTCCTGGAAGCGAAGGATTCCTTGCACTCCAACATTTTAATCGGAATATTGTCAAGGAATTACTTCACGCACTGAAGGACTAGTTAGAAGGATTAATTGATCAAGTAGAGTTAATATTTGTATCGACCATATCATTATTAGTGATAAGAAGGGTTAGGGATTAAGTTAAAAGAAGCAGTTATTCTTCGGCACCAAAGTTCAACTCCGCTCCCACGAGCTAAAGTTATATAGAAAAAAATAAGAGTACTGGCCGAGAAGCTTTATATGTGTCTCTTTGCTTGTGTCAAATCGGTCTCCAGGCATCGTTCCTTGGTGGGTGCTTAGATTTGAAAATAAGAGCAATTGATTTGTCCCAGAGATGGATGAAATTTACCGCCTAGCTTTGGTCGTGGCTAACGCTGTGTATATATAATTATTTAATGTTTGGAGCACGGTGTCATGGTCTAGCATGCGGGACACCAATCCTGTTGCAGAAAATCTTGAAGAAAAAGTTACGGAAGAAAATAAATCAGGTAAGGAAACTACTGAAAAAGAAACACAAACAGGAAAAGAATCTGAAAAAGTTGGAAAAGGCGAAATAGTTGGAAAAACAAACAAAAGAAGTCAGCAAGCCTACCAAAGAGCAACTCGGGAACTCGGGAAACTCGGGTGTTTTGCCCGGTTCAATTCTGGAACATATCTAGCTGGTAAGATTGCTCGGGCAGCATGAATATTCCAAGTCGATGAAGTCATAGTCTTTGATACTTTAGGAATAGAAAATTATAAAGATATTATGCTTCTTCTTCCTCCTAGAACTACAGCCCCTCCCGGGCCTTCGCTTCCTGCACATAGCGCCACAAACTGTCTTCGTCCATTGATCGCATCCTCCAATTCCAAAATCCGAGCAGCGATCTTCGTGGACCGAGTGAGCCCAGTGTTTCCTCGGTTTTCTCACTGGTCTCCGGCCTTCAGTTCTCCAAATGAACTCCTTCTTGGGTATCCGGTCTTCGTCCATTGCAGCTTCCGCTATCTTACAATCATTGAGACCTCAGGCTCGTCAAACTTTCATACAGCTCATGGTTGTATCAAATTTGCCATTACTCCCCGTCGAGCTTCGCTCCGACTATTTGCCGCAGGATCCGTCGCTTAAAGGCGTTCAATATATTTGTGTGTGCTTGGATTAGGGAGCATGTTTCACATCCACAGGTCTTATCACAGATTTGTATACTTGGAGTTTCATTTTCCTGTGTATGCAACTGGTTTTCAAGATCGTCAAAACTGAATAAAATATTTTATTTGCGAACTGTATTCTGCAGCGTATTTCGTCCCTTTTATTACTGCTTCTCGTTATTCTGGCTCCTAAAAATACAAATTTGCTCACATTTTCGATACTTTATTTGTCAAGTGTGGTATTTTGTGTATGCGAGGTAATTTTGCTCGATTGCGTCATGAGCTTTGTTTTATTTTCATTGATTTGTAGCCCTACTAGTTTTGCTTCACTGTCAAGTTTCGTGAGGATTTCTTTGGCAGTTGTTAATTACCGTGAAAAAATGTTGATGTCGTCCGCATAGGCTACAACTTGGTTCGACTTGTATAGTAATGTACCTCGCGTATCGACAGGTAGCTTCTTTATGCCGTACTCCAGAGCCAAATTGAATAGAAATGGGGCCTGCCGTCTTCTTTTTTAGGGTTTTGTAAAATAATTTTACAAAACCCTACTAGTTTCGCGACCAGTCTGTCTGTCTGTCCGTCTGTCCGTCCGTCCGTCCGTCCGTGTGTCACAGCAGTTTTTCTCGGAAACCACTTAAGCTAGAAACATCAAATTTTGTGCGTAGGTGTAAAGTGGAGATCTCTTCAAAGTTCAACTAAAAAAAAAATTTTCTAAGGTATTTAAGGGGGGTCTCCCCATACAGGAGAGTGACCCCTCGAAAAAAAAATTTCATTGAAGGTAGCCGATATGGGTATCAAGTGAAAGGTCTTGATGAGACCTTTTCAAAACAGTTTGGCAAAATTTGCTTCAAGGGGCGCACAGGGAGGGGAAATACACGAAAAATTTGTGTCCCCCCCCTTCGCGATTGGACACCTGTGATCCGAAAAATCTGAAAAAAATCAGGAATGTAGGCCTTGATGAGTACAACAATAACAAATACGTGAGAAGTCGCAATTCACTCAACTTTGTTAGTAATAGTATGATTTATCGATTTTATGTTTCCTTGAATAAAATCTTAACGGTACCCTTAAATTCAATAAAATTCAGTACGTAGATGTCTATTTATAAGATTGATCTATCCTGTCATAAAGATTGAATCATATTTAGCGAAGTTATAGCGGTTTGAATTTTCCTGTATTACAATGGAACAATATGCGCTGCATTTATTACTATGGCAACATATGGCTATGGAACAACATGCGCTTTTTACCGACTCAGCCACTACAGTTTTGCTAGGATTTGCATGAAATTTTCAGGAATGATTGGTGTTATGTATATCTTTGAGAATCGGTTTAGGTAGTGGTATCAGTAATCGTAAAACCAAATTGTGGCTGTTTCAAATGCAAAGATTGAATAATTTTGAGTTATTTTTTCCCAACTTCAACGTTTAAGGCGCATGCTTTTAACACTTGATTCATTTTAATGAATGCCTGAAGACGAGTACCTACAATTAATACTCATACGTGAAACAAGTCAAGGAGGCAGGAGAGAGCTCCTAGCAAAAGGGCTTTGTAACCATTCTAGGATTTGAAAAAATTGGCCATGAGTCGATGATTACAGTACAGGAGAGTGGCCCCTGAAAAAAAATTCATCAAACGTAGCCGATATGAGTATAAAATGAAAGTAAACTGTCAGTTTTTGCTTCAGTGGGGGCACAGGGAGGGAAAAACATGAAAAATGTGTTTCCTCCGTCGCGGATGGACATCTGAAATAATTATCAAGGGAGATATTTATGACCAAAAACCTCAGAAGTCGAAATTCGTTCAACTTTGTTAAGAAAAGTATGATCTTCGTATTTCATATTTTCTCCAATAAAATCGTCTTTGACATGTTTCTTGATTTGATTCGATCTGGTGACTGCATTTTGTAAATTGAATACAAAACCCTTCTGACATGAGCGTAGGTCTGTTTACCCAACTTGTTTTAGTCTGATATTTGTGTCGAAGGTATCGGTGAGTTGGTTATTGATGTAGATATTGGAGGTCATCACAATCATTAAGATTTTGATAAGGTGGGTTGAGTTGGCTGGGATGCCAGAGCATAGCATTATTTTGTACATTACGTTACGATCAATACTGTCGTATGCTTGCTTAAAGTCAACGGAAATTTGGCGCACGTCTATGTTGAACTTCCAGCATATTTCAAGTATCTACTTGACTGTGAACTATTGGTCTGTTGTCGATCTACCTTCCCTAAAACCACCTTGATACTCCCCGATAATACTGTTGGCATATGATCCAATTTTATTTTCTAAGATTTTACAAAATGTTTTGTACGCCGTACAAAGTAGTGATATGCCTCTATAATTTTCGCAGTGTAACTTATCACCTTTTTTGTGGATAGGGAATATAATTGATTGGCTCCACGCTTCCGGCATTTGTTCTTGTTGTCAAATATGCTGGATGACTTTGTGAATAGCTTTATGAACATTGCTGCCACCATATTTGATGAGCTCCACAGGAATCTCATCTATGCCCGGCGCTATATTATTCTTTTGGGCTTTGATAATAGAACAAACTTCATCCAAAATTGGTGGAACCAATGGAAGCTCTCTGCCGACATCTATAGATTCCGATGTTGTGGAGCTGTGCAGAGGATTAAGGAGGTTCTTGAGATGTGCTGCCTTTCTTTCTTTAATTTTTGTTTCATCACCGATGATATGGCTGATTTCATCAAGACATAGCGTGGTTTTCGGCTGGTAACCACGTTTCAGCTTTTCAATGCTTTGTATGCTTGTCTTGTGAGTTTGCTCGCTAAACGTACATCTATACTTCTCAATTGGTTGTCATACTATTTGCTTTTCTTTATTCTAAGTATCTCTTCTGAGATTCTCATAGTGTTCTCTCTTCGTCCTGGTTTTCCTACCTTTGTAATCTTTGTATGCCTGATTTTTTTTTTCTAACGCATTCTGGCACTCATCATCGAACCAATCATTTCTCTTGCGCCGGGCTTGATGTCCAATCGTCTATTCTGCCGTGATCTTAATAGCCACTTTCACTTTCATCCAGAGCTCGTTGCTTGTCTAATATGATGAGAATCAGCTGGTTATCGAGGGTTTCCGTAAAATTTTCGGCCACAGACGCCATTTGGAGCCCGTCGATGTCAAATTTTTGTAGCGGGCTGGTCTTCGCTGAATATGCCTTTGACGTACGACATTATTGGTTTCTTTGATCAAGTAATGATCTGAGTTATAATTGGCTCCTCGGTGTGTACGGACGTCAATAATTCTCGAGGCCCATCTTTTTCAGGATCAGAACATAGTCCATCTGGTTTTGTGTGTTGCCATCCGGTGATACCCAGGTTATTTTATAAATATATCGATGTGGGAGGCAAGTCGAACGTATGATTAGATTTGTGCTACATGCAAAGTCAATCAGGCGCTGGCCGTTGTCATGCGTTTCATAGTGGAGGCTATACCTTCCAGTCATTCCCTGATGGGACTGGTCATTGCCATTTTAGCGTAGAAATCACCCAGAACTATTTTTGTGTCATTTGTCGGTAATGAATCGACTAGTCTTTCCAGGTGATTGTAGGACGTTTCCTCTGTTTCTTCGTCCTTTTTTCCGATCGGGGCGTGAACATTAATCAGCCAGATTTTGAAGAAATTCGCTTTTATACGGATCACACACAACCGTTCATTGACTGTCTTAACCCTTTCACGCATATGGGACACATTTGTTTCCTTTGTTATTTTCAACTTTATGCTGAACTAAAATGCTCTAATATATTCACATTGTTGGCACCAAAAAGAAACTGATTAGATGGAAAAAATATTGGCGCGCATCTGTCAGTTTTTCGCCGACTATAAGTTTATTCAATATTCTGATTTTAAAAATAATTGGCGAGTTTTATATCGAGAACTGTTTCGTGAATGTATTCTTTGGTGAGTTTCCTGTGTGTTACATGTATGTTTCGAAAGTCTTAGCTACTACATATGATAATTGTTGAGAATAATTGTGAGGGGACGTGACTGTCCCCGTATGCATGAACGGAATCTTTTAATGATACTTCATAACTTGACCAAATACCTGTTTTTGTGTTGTTTTCTGTGTTTATATAAGTACTTTTTCTGAAATATGGTTCGGTGTTTGATTCATTTTATTCAAAATATGTTAAAAAGAAGCAGAGAGTTTGCATTAACAGATAGTGAGATTTTCGAGCTTTAGTGGCTGACAACAGTGATGACGAGGATGGATTAACATTGGACGAGGAGGATCAACAGTTTTCGGAACAAGACATTGATGGAGGGGTCTCCACTGTTTTGATTGAACCCAGTATTTCACCGAATGTTAACGAAAATCTAGAGATCGGAACACAAAGACAGAAAGAAATCAAGGAACCGAATCATAAAAAATTACATTGTCTTTCAATTGGAAGAAAAACTCCTCCGTTCCACCTCCTTTCCTTGATCAAGAAGGATACAACCACGGCAAAATAAATATTTTAGATAGAATTATTACATTACCTTTCACCCGAATAAAAATTTTCAATGCAGTGACAAATTTTGATGAGCTAGTTGACAATATTATTGTTCCTGAATCAGAACGATATGCAAATAAAAATTGATGACGTTTCGGTTTCACTAGCGCAGAGGTGAAGGCTTTCTTATGGATGAATTTATGATGGGATATTATATCTTGCCTACGTTCCGCAGCTATTAGTCCTCAGATCCTGATACGGGAGTTCCTTGCATCGCAAACATAATGACACTTAATCAGTTTGAGGAGATAAGAAGAAATTTACACTTTAGCAATAATAATGATGAACTATCTCAAACTCAACTTTTTCATGGTAGAGCGTATAAGATTCGACCAGTTTTAGACCACTTTAATAAGAGCTTTCAAAACGCCATAGAATACACAAAGTTTCAGGCGATCGATGAACACATGGTTGAATGAAAAGATCACAATTTAATGAAACAGCATGTAAAAAAATAAACCCGTCAACTGGCGATTTAAAATGTGATCTAGAGCTGACTCAGCCACTGACTTATATACTGGTAGCAAACAAAATGGTGCTGAAATTGGATTAGGAAAGTCTGTAGTTTTTCAATTATCAAACAGTTTACAAGGTCTAGGTTACGAGCTTTACTTCCATAACTTTTTCAACCCTCCGAACCTACAACATAAATTCGAGAGTATGAACATAAGAGCTTGTGGAATAGTTCGTCCCAATAGGGAGAATACACCCAAAAATGTGCCTGCCGATAATAGTATGCAAAGAGGACAAACGTTTGCCACCAGTTCCCAAGGAAATTCTCTTATTTAATGGATAGACAAAAAAGCTGTTTTTATGTTGACAAACTTCTTGCCCCCAATACCTACTTCTACCGTGAAGAGGAGGCTGCAAGGAAGTTGCGAGAAATCAATGTCACATGTCCCGCAGTCATTGCAAAATATAATAAAAACATGGGAGGCGTCAATTTGTTGGACCAAAAAAAAGTTACCTATCGTAAAGCAAAAATCAAATACTACTTGCGATTATTCTTTGATTTACTTGATATTGCAATGAACAATGCTTACATAGTACACAGTGAAATGCACGAAGGAAAACAAATCGAAGGATCACTGCTGTCCAGCCTGGAAGTTCGCCAGGTTGTGAGTCATTCTCACATTACTGATTTCTCGTCTCGTCAGAGAGCTCCTCCATCTTCCGTAACGACGAATAAGCAAAAAAGGTTACACAAAAACGGGACATGTCTTCTCATTTCATTGTAAACGCAAATATTAGGAAGAGGTGTGTACAATGTGCCAAATCTCGTGTTGAGAATCGAACAAACAATATTTGTTCAACTTGCAATGTTCACTTATGTTATACATCTGAAAGGTTTTGGATTTCTACAATATGTATAAAGTTTTCATCAATATTGCTTGTAAATCTTCATATCGGTAGTTTCTGCTAATTTTATACTTTGCGCAACCTTTGATACATACTGCAACACATTTACCCCTTGTTAAAAATCATAAAAAATAAAAAAATAAATTGAATATTTCATAATTTTTGTTTAAGTGGATCCAAATAAAAAGTTTTACCAGGTTAAAGACTCTGTTGTGTTTTTCTAAGGACTATGTGCGTGTGAGAGTTAAAATCAATAACGTGCGATTTGAACTCCCTATCCACAACGAAGGCCACTCCGAACTCTCGTTTTACAGTAGGCTTCCCACTTTTGAATATTGTGTGCCATGTCATATCTTGAATGTTGTTTCCAGTCCAATTCGTTTACTGGATTGCCAGTATTTTTAATTGATATTTACTGGCCCTTTGATAGAGGTCCTGAAAAGCAACAGGATAATTGAGTGATCTGATATTCCAGGATCCAATGCTATGGTCCTTTTTTCATCTGCAAGGTCGTTGCCGTGAGTTCAATCCATTCCGAGGCCCATCTGCAGGTTTCGAAACATTGTAGGGTTTTCCAGGGACGGGGAGGTAGCCCGTCACCCAACCTCCATTTCGGCGGCAAACTTGCCTTCGCCTTCTTACGTCCACACAAAAGAGGTGTAAGTAGGATTTAGTAGCAGAGCTGTAGATGTATTTACAGTTAGCATATTAGCATTTCTCGGCATTTAATGTCCCATTATTGGGGAACCAGTAAACCCAATGTGTGACCCCGAGAGCATTTTGGATGAGGAATCATAGAGGCTATGGGTCGGGAAAACAAGAGGTTCCGTCCTCCTTTCTCAAACGGGCTTGGGACCGTCTACGGTGGAGTTGATATTAAGCTTAAAATAGTAGAAATTGATGACGGAGATCAACCCCTTACTGATAGAAAAAATTGTCTTCAGTTAGCACGGATTCTGCAATATCTCGAACGCGGAAATTTTTCTTCCCTCTGCACAATGACTTGAAGCACTCTAGTTTGTTGAACCCTCTAGATGCTCTATATCATCTTCGTCAACAGAATAGTTTTATGTACCGGGAAGGAATTGTTATTGAGAAAAAAGCAAAGGAAGGCGCAGAGGCAGTTATTTGAATGCAGGCCTTCCCAAGGATATTCAAGTCGATAAGCAGCTTACTTGCGAGTAACATTACGAATGAGTTTCGCTCAAGAGATCAAATCTAAAAGGAACAGTTATATCACCGTAGGGACTCCGCGCCAAGACAGAGTTATGTTGGGGCTAAAGTATCCGAATTGCGAGTTCAGAAGTATTAAAACAGTCCACTTATGAAAAAGGTTACGATCTTACAATCGGCATCTCTGATAGAAGCGTGAGCATTTCCGATATAAGACCTAGAAGTCTTCACTATAATCATGCTATTATTGTTTTCGGTGGCTTGTACGGGCTAGAACCAGCTCTTCAGAATGACGAAAATCTTTCTGTGGACGATTTTATTTGATCAATACATAAATGTTTTTCCGAAACAGGAAATTTGGCAGTATCAAAAGAGAAACTCGATCCAAAAATGTCACCACCAGAATTCGATCGCGCACGTAAACTCTCCACAAAGTATCAAAATAACAAATGACATTACAACAAAAACAAGTCGATATTGCTGTTATCAATAATGCAGATGATTGTGCGCGAAAGAAAGATAGCCACTAAGAAAAGCTGAGTTCGAATCCAAGGAAAATGCTGTAAGGTTGAGCAGCCGTAGAGGTTGCTGTGGCCTTGAGCGTGAGTTTTTCACCTCAAGAAAAGGAGGTGCTGCTAAAAGTTAATAAAAGAGGCAACTACGGTGGAAGCGGTCTCTTTTACGGATTCTTTCGACGATTGGAATGATAGTCTTACTGCAAATTGGGTAATCACGAGTGTAATCATAGCCATCATGACCAGTAATCAACAGGCACGAGTACAAGAGCAAACAACTAAGATAATCGAATTGGACAGCGAACAGTAATAGAGTTCGGTCGGAAGCGCACAAATTGTACAGAAGTGGAGGAACCAGAAGTCGTGATGATTTTACAAGCTGCCCTCAACGTTAGAAGCTTAACAGAAATTGTAGGTTTGTGAATCTTTACCCTTTGAAGGAAAATATGAAAAATACAATAACTTTGGATTATAATTTAGACTTTATGCATGCGATAAGTATTTGCAGCCGGTGGTGTGATCACACGTGGAGCATGTAGTGTTGGCGGAAGGCGTAAACTATGCCTGGAGTGGCAAGAATCCTTCCCATTGGGGATTCCAAATCGTATCGGTGGTGATTACGTGGGCGGGGTTCAAGCTAGTTTTTGAGGAAGTGTTGGTAGGTGGCTCAACGAGCTGAGAAAGAACTATTAGCGGCTAGGGAATATTAGCCAGTCAGGATAAGGTGTAGGCCTGGTGTGTATGACACAACTCAGTGTTTTATAGTGTTTTAATTATTCCAGGGAGCCTCAAGCTCGCTAACTAAAAACGAAGGCGATGGGTATCGAATAAACGTGAATGAGTGATACGGTTAAGAATGATATTTTTAAGGAAATTTCTTGAGATTGATTGTGGAGTTCACTTGATGTTTATACATATATATATATATATATATATATATATATATATATATATATATATATACATATATATATATATATATATATATATATATATATATATATATATATATATATATATATATATATATATATGTATATATATATATATATAAATATATATATATATATATATATATATATATATATATATATATATTTACATGCATACACACACACATATATATATATATATATATATATATATATATATATTTACATACATACATATATATATATATATATATATATATATATATATATATATATATATATATATATATATATATATACATATATTTGTGGTTGTGTGTGAGTATACATAGGATATAACAAAATTTGTGCCTGGAGGTCACAATTTCGCTTGGATTTTCACCAAATTTTCAGAAATATTTCGGCTAGTTTTGTTAATCATTCAAATTGGTTAAGCGAAACAAAATAGAGGATGTTTTAGATGAAATCCCGTGATTTCTGCTCTGATCAAAGTATAGCTCCGATTTATACCAAAACTCGCACAAAGATTCTTTCAAGTGTGTGATAAAGCTCACAATAAAAAATCCAAAGTCTTATGATTGGAAACAAACTGACGGCGGCTTAAAGGTCGAAAAATGTTGAACAAACAAAGCACTTCAGGATCAGGTCAGAATATCAACCTGGCGGCAAGGAAAAGTTCAAAATTTGAAAACTTCTTAAAGCTACAATTTATACTGCATTTTTATCAAACCTAAAATCAAGGTTGACTTTGATGAGATCATGTATTAAATGAATCAGAACTAAATTCGATTCCTATGAACGCTGCAGATTTTAGCAGTAGTGGTTATTGTATTGTAGCAAAAAATTATATGCATTCAAAAACTGAGTTTTGAAAGATTTGAAATGAAAAATATTGCCACTAAAAAGAGGGAAATAACGAACGTTTAGAGAAAAAGAAACCCGACTTCAAAATTCCCTGAAAACAATGAAATAAATTTTATGGAACCGGTGCCAAATCAATTTCCCCAATTGAATACAAATACTTCCAACATCTGCACCATCACAAGATAATCGGGGAAAAAATGATATGGCACCGCTCAATAAAATTTATTTCATCCTTTTTAGGACATTTTGAAGTTGGTTTTCTTATTTTTCTAAGAGTTTCTAGTCACATTTAGGAATTGAATATCTGCAGCATAATGTTTTGGAGAAAGTGGAATCATATACATATAGGAAAGGTTGAGACGTGAATTAGTTAGGTATTTGCAAATCCATTTGATCTGAAGATCTTGGTAGACAATTCTTATAATTTATTTTGCACTTTCTCTGATTGACATCTGCTGAATTTCATTGAAATTGGAATGTGGGCCAGTTGAAAGAACTGAGTGCTTTTACACGGTTAGTTAAAATAGAATTGTTAGTAGTGCGTATCGGTCGGTTCGGTTAACGAACTGAACCAAACCAGCTGAACCGAAACCAAACCGACTCTCTCACAGAAAACACGAACCAATCCGATGAATGGCAAAACCGAACTCAACCGAACCGATAAAAATCTAACCGAGATAAACCAAAAAGATTATAGATACCCTAATTCTATTAAACTATTGATTAAACAAATAAAATAATAAAGCATATAGGCACTAATTAATAATAAAAATTAAAGATTAAAAAAAATTAAATTTTCATACGCCTTCATTTGTTAAACTTTAAAAAATTGGTTTTCTTTTTTAACTTAATAAATGAATAATTATGTTAACTTTTTTTTAAAATTTCGAATGAATTTTATAGATCAAGGAGTGTTTTATAGTACATATATTGTATTTAAAAAGAACACTATGTAATAATGAAAAAATATCGTTTGAAAAGAAATGTATCGGTATCTCAAATTATATCAGCTCATACATTTATTTTGATTACACAACAAACAAAAGAAACATAATCCTGAAATTCTTAATTGAAATCTTCCTGCAACTCTTCGAAACTCTGAAAGAACTTTACTTTTCAAGGTTTTGTAAAAAAAATTTACAATACACTATTAAAAGAGAAGAGCTGGTTAAATGCCAAAGTCGAACAAAAGGTTGAAGAAAGGTAAAAGCATAGAGAAGTGATGGGGGCAAGACCTAAAGGGCACACGCAGATAGCTCAACCATCTAGCATCAATAAAAGAATGGTGTCTAGACTAATCGAAGGAGTACGGGATAAAAGAAGCAAGGAAGAGCACTTGACGGGCGTGAAACGTTTGATCAGGGGTTTCAGACACTTCTGACAAAAGATGCAAAGAAAGCTGCAAAGACTACATCAAGGACCTGGTTGAAGTAGAAGAGGCTATCAAAAGGAAGGTCTCTTGCATTGTTAGGAACAAAGCGAGGCTGACACCAGATAATCATGGGAGATAACGTATGGCCATCATTGACTTGACCGAAAAGGATGCCGATAAATTTTAAAACAAAGAAAAGTTCCAAAAGAGTGGGTTGTCTACAGGATACGGCAAAGAACAATGTCTCTTTAATGTTTTAAATGCTTTGACTATGATCACACCGTGCAAGCATGCAAAGGATCCAATAGGGGCTCCTTATGTTACAAATGCAGTGAAATGAGACATAAAAGAAAAGAATGTACAAATAAGGCAAGGATTTTGATACAAGACCGGATTTTAAGCACAATTTGGGATCAGAAAATTATCAGATTTTCTAGGAAGCCCTAGCCAAGGCAAAATCAGAACTCCGATGACCCTATCCTCTAGGTAAGCCTGCTTTGCAATTTAACTACCCAAAACACGCTTGAGCAGTTTATCAGTGACATAAAAGCTGACTTTTTGCTGCTAAGTGAGCAACATTACGGCAACAGCTCTGCACCACGTTATCCTAACGAAACTAGCACTGCTACTATCTGGGTTCAGAACAGTGATTTCCAGGGGGAGAGCTGTAGATTGGGAGACAGTTTCATGAGAGCTCAGTGCTCATGAACCACCTTCTTTAGTGTGTACCTAAGGCGGAACGAACCAATTTCATTTTTTCAAGCCAAGCTTAATGCTCTGGAGGATGCTGTCTCGAACGCAGACGACTACGCACTCATTGGTGTCGGCTTCAATGCTAAAGCAACTGAAAGGCGTATGCTTTTCATATCCGTGGGGAAAAGAAATCCTAGTCATGGCGGCCAGAGTTGTGTTTCTAGCAATAAGCATCGGAAGTACACCGACTTTCTGCTATTTTAGCTGTAAAGGAACCATACGGGATATGACATTCACCTTAGAGTCCTTAGTACGGAGGATATACATAGAATATGAGAGTATAAGAGGACTACTCAACCAGTGATCATTGGTACATTCTGCTCGAAATCCATGATGTTGTCTCCCAATGTTCGTGCTCTTGACTTTCTACAATTGGATGGAACATCGGAAGGATGGACATCAAGAGGTTTGTCTAGCTATGCACAGCAGGTGCTCCACTACAGGGTCGTTTGTACGGGACAAATGAACTAGCACCCCAAGATGTGGTGGACCCAACTATGAGTTTTATTCCTATGCCCCGTCGAATACCTCGGCACAGCATACTCCAAGTGTCGACTGAAATCACTGAAAAGCGAATGTAGTGTCAAAATTTCCGCATGAGGCTCAACGGGCATGGAACTATGACGAGGTATGCAACCGGGTAGCAGCATATAAGTTCACTCGGAAATGCCTTCGCAAATTGATTAACAACATCAAGACTCACTTCTAGCAAGACCTAGTGGATATTCCAAACAAGGATCCATGGGGCCTTGGCTAACATACAACCAGTTATGAGGGTAGTCCCAAGAGTACCCAACCTAATTTATGAATACAGGTAGAAAAAAACAATTACTGCGATTGACAATACCACCTTTCAACAACTTAATGTGAAAAATTCAAAACGGTACGTTTATTCTTATTTTTTTGCATACGCCCAAAGTGAACGCTCTTAGTGAATTTGTGAATATGGAAAAAATCGGGCATCGTTATGTAATACAATACTTTCATTTGAAAGGTCTCAGTCCAACCGATATCAAAGCCGAGTTGGTTTCTACTCTGCAGAAGTCCGCTCGTCCGTTTACAACGGTCAAATATTGAGTAACTGAGTCTAAGCGAGCTTGTACGAGCTGCCAAGGTGATCACCGTAGTTGTCGACCAAGTGAGGTCACTACATCAGAAAATGCGAAGAAAATCCACAAAATGGTACTGGATGACCGTCGACTAAAAGTGCGTGAGATAGCAGACATGGCAGGCATTTCAAAAAGTGCTGTGCATCGCATTTTGACTTAAAATTTGGACATGAGAAAGCTGTGCGCGAAATGGGTGCCACGTTGGCTCACAATGGAGTTTTCATCGGGTGTTTGACGATGTTTCGCAGCAATAAAGCCCAGCTTTTGCGTCGATTCATAACCATGGACAAAACATGGGTCCATCGTTTTACACATGAGACAAAGGAGCAGTCAAAACAGTGAACTGAAAAGGGGAAACCAGCTCTAAATAAAGCAAAGACAATTCAGTCAGCTGGAAAAGCCATGGCATCCGTTTTCTGGGATGCGCGGGAATAATATTTATTATCGCGAAAAAGGAAAAACAATCAACGGTGCATATTGTGCAGTCTTATTGCAGCATTTGAGTGATGAAATCAAGAAAAAACGGTCCCATCTGATGAAACAGAAAGTCTTGTTTCATCACAACAACGCACCAGTCCACACGTGCGTCATTGCGATGGCTAAAATTATTCACGGCGGCAAAAGAATTGCCAACAATGAAGAGGTGGAGTCTGCGGTTAGTAAATATTTTGAGGAACTTGGTGGTTTCTACTATAAAGCGGGTATCGAAGCTGTTGAACATCGTTGGGAAAAGCTTATCATGCTGAAAGGAGAATATGTTGAAAAATAAAAAGTATTTTTACAATTTTTTTAGAGTTCTCTTTGTCGGGCCGGGTGCTTTTGGGACCGCCCTCGCACACGGAAACTTGGTGCCCTGCGGCAACCTTGTATACATAATGCGGAAAAGATGGATAGGATAATGCTGGTGCTTTTCTCTGCCCATCCCATCGCTGTTGTCGCTGCCCAACATGCCCACTGGAGGAGACAATCCTTTCGTTGAAAGCAAGGAAGCCTCCAAGCCCATATGGTATTCCAGCTGATGTATTGTAGCCTTGATTTGCTACTCAGAACATTCAACGCTTGCCTTTCCCCGGAATGGGCTCAGGTGAAGCTACGGTTGCCCCTTCTCTAAAGACCTGCTTGCCTAAACTTTAACATGAATATAATTTGGAGTTATAAAAACATATTAAGTTTGCATAAAAAGAACAAATTGGAATGGTTTTCTCACCTTTAAGAGTGAACGGCATGACCCGTGTGTATCTGTTGTGTGATGCCCCAAAGAAAATTGTGTCGAGCGCATCAAAACCGCATTCAACCAATATTTTTGCAGAATATGAAGTTCCATTTTTAACCTCTTTATTCACATTCTTTTGTACATAGTAGGTGGGTTTAACGCGGTACACATCTGCCTCAGGCTTTCTGTAAAGCCGGTTCTCTCCTCATCCATCTAGGGTGACCATTCTATCTAGAATATTTTCTATTGAAGACATCTCCATGTTTAAGCTCTATACGCCTTAGTCTCATCGATAGGAGCAGCTTTGTGATCCTCGATCCATTCAGTTCCCACTTCAATGCCTGACTCGTACTGCTCTGTAGAGGACACTCCGGTCTTCACATCGTTTTCTTGCCTGTGCCCAAATGCCGCAAGAATTTCAAAGTCGTCCGATATTTCTAGTTCACTCTTCCATTTTTAGGGGTTTCTACTAAAATACAAAACGAATTAAAATCACTACCTGTGTACGTCTATCCATCCGTCTGTAAATCACATCAATTTTTCTCCAAAACTATAGAAGCTACAGCCATGAAACTTTGTGGGAAGGTCGGAAGTTATAACTCCTAGAAAGTTTTAGGGAGAAAAAAAATTTTTTTTCGTCAAGGATAGTCAACTGGGGTATCATATGAAAGGTCTTAATGAGATTCTCAAAACAGATCTTAAAATTACTTTATCAGTATCGAAGTAGGCAGGAGAGGGGGAAATGCATGAAATTTAGACGTCCCCCCTCCCCGTCACAATTGGAAACCTTTCATCAGAAAAATCTGAAAAAAAATCATGACTGTAGATCTTTATGAGCAGTCGAAATTCATTCAACTTTGTTAGTATTAGTATGATTTATCAATTTTAAAATTACTTGAACAAAATCGGAAGGGCACACTCAAATTCAATAAAATTGAATCGTAGAGATGGGGGCTTAAATTTTTCTGTTTAGCAACTATACATGACTATTGGACAATATGCATTTCCAATCAACTTAGACACTACGGGTTTCCTAGGATTTGCATGAAAGTTTCCGGAATTATATTCATGATGAATGCCTTTGAGAATTTGTTCAACGGGTGACATCCGTAATCGTGAAACAAAATGGTGGCCGTTTTAAATGAGATTATTGCCTAAAATTCTGTTATTTTTCATGAACTTCAATATTTAAGGTACGAGTACATAAAGGGTGATTCATAACAAGTTTACACATTTTTGTCGAAAAAAAAACATAGTTTTTGTGAAGATTGAGCTATAATGTTTGTTTTTTATGAAAGTTTGGTTCCTTACGATTGAATATAAAACATTATTTTGGGCATATGTGCTTTACAGACTATCAAACGATTATTGTAATTTCGATGACATTTTCGCACATTTCCGGCGTTATTAGGCGTATGATGGCTCGAATATCGTTTTTTAATGCTTCAGTAGTCTAGGGAGCATCAGCGTAGACACGATCCTTCTGAATTCCCCAAAGGAAGAAGGCACAAGGAGTCAAATCACACGATCTTGCCGGCCAATTTATGGGCCCATTTCGTGAAATTATTCGATTTCACGTAGAGCGCGAAAGGTTTGCACGGGAAATTCATTATTTTTGTAAAAAGTTTTAACAATAATAAAACGTTTGGCTGATGTGTATGATGCCATGGTTAAAATTGTAAAAGATCAAACTATCATAATCGGTCAATATATGGACCTAAAATTGGTGACAAATAAGAGTTAAGGCCCCTTCACATGTGTACACTTGTTATGAATCACCCTATATTAACACTTGATTGAACCTATTTTTGAAAAAGTGAAGATAAACAGCTAAAAATAATCAGTGAAAAAATTATAAGGGTAGATCCAAAACCAAATAACTTGATGGTTGAAGTTCGTTCAACTTTGCTAATAATAGTAGAATCTGTCAATTAAATATTTTCCCCAGTAAAACTGTATTAGTATGATTTAATGGGATAAAAGTAATATTTCAGTGTCCTTTAAAAGGTCCTTATACTGTAATAAATATAAGCAGTCGAGCAGCCCCGTGGTGATCAGGAGTGGCTGCTCCTGAAGAGATAAGGTGGTCACCCCGTCGAAACTGCTTAGTTTGTTGTTTTACTAGTGTAAAGTAAACTGCATCCGTCAAGTTTCCATCATTTAGGCAGAGATGAGTGGTTCACTTCAGCCACTTTAACATCTTTAGGTTTGACATTCCCCTAGTAATGCAACGACCTCCTTCGGTGAAAGTAACGGTTGCTTTTTGTGTAATGTTTGCGTTTGTCTCAAGCCTCCGTGTCCGCTAACTTTAACGAGGCAAAACAATATTGAATTACTGTAGAGTAGATTAATTGACACCTAATAGAACTTTTCTAAAGACAATAAAAATTGATCGGTGCGTCTTGTAGAGTAGAGTACGCGTGATAAGTATTTTGTAGTGTAGCTTCGTGGCTCGACAAGAATCCGCCTCATATGATCCCGCAAATGCTAGTCGTCAAGCACGCGTACGCGGTCGTTAAGCGAAGCTAGTTAGCTGAGCTCGGTGTTGTTTTAGCTCGCTGACACTTGTGCCAGACCATCGGCACCCGTGTCCTACACGGACATTTAAAAATAATCATTACAATACTCTCTGAGTTATATTTGAATTTACAGAAGTTATTGCCGTTTGATTTTTTTCCAATTACAACAATTAAATACGATTATCTACATGGACTGTCAACCAAACCAGACACTTCCTTTTTATTGTATTTTCTCCAAATATATAATAGTACAAAAAGTCTCGGTTTAATAAATGATTTTAGCAATATCGTAACAAAATATTGATTGGTTAAAATCTTTACTGGCTTTTATTTCAAAGCAAAAATATATTTGTTGTACATGTCATTAAAAATTTTCTTGAATTAAATCATTCTATACTCGTATGTCTGCATATTGTATTTTATGTACAAAACCCTTCTGACACGAGCGTGGTTATGTCTACCAAACTTGTGTGTCTACATTTGTTGCCTTAAATGGCTTGGTGATCGGTTTTGTTATCGTAGGTATTGCAGTCATTTGTGCCATTTTTGTTGTTGTTTTACGGGTGCCATGTACATTAGGTCCTCTTCGGAGCTACTTTTTCCGTTTGTATATGTAGTCACCACGTTGGTCCTATAGTTACCTTTGAGAAGAAGTGTGGCTATGCGGGGGAGGGTACTAGCCTTTATGGTACTCAGAGCTAGAGTGACGCGACTCGGGAAATCATTTCAACTGAATCCGTACCACCAACTCGATGGTACAAGCTTCGAATGCACTGTAAGGTCTGTCAACGTTTTATGGGGGTGAAAAAGATACTATAGTGAGATTGGAGCTGTTCAAGCTATAATTTCACCCTGCATTACCGTACAAAGTAATTAAGTTCAAAACATCATGTATGTTAGTCCAGAACGACAATTCACAGATAAGTTGTGTTCCATATATTATTTCATGTTGTATTTAATATTACCCAAGAAAGAATCCTCAGTTTTGACGATCTTGAAGACCAGCTACATCCTAGGAAAACAAAGCTCCAAGTACACGAATCTGTGATAAAACCTGTGTTATGCTATGAGTGTGAAACATGAACCCTAACCCAACCCCTTTGAGTGACGGGTCCTGAGGCGAATAATCGGAACGAAGCTAGATGGCGACTTTGATAGACTCATGAGCTGTATGAAGTTTTTGACGACCCGGAGGTCTCAACGATTGCAAGACTGCGGAAGCTGCAATGGGCTGGCCACATGAATTGTATGGATGAACAACTGATCCCAAAAATGGTGTTCGTTGGGAGAACTGAAGGGCGGAAATCAACAAACCGCTGTTCATCGCTGCTCGGATTTCGAAATTGGAGCACGCGGTTAATTAACTGAGGCAATTGGAAGCGAATGCCCAAAAGAGTTTGTAGTGCTAGGATTTTTCATTTGAAGCAAATATATTAGAAGTAGTGTTGCATCGCCCGAATTTGATTCTCAGCTATATATAGACTCTTGTCCATGCGTGTTGGATTTTAAACACATACAATGTAGTATAATGTCGTAGGTGATATAAATACAACTACTCAACACCAATATTGTCCCTTGAAAAGTAAGAAATAGTATTTGGAGATCGGCACTGCTACTGGCATGGTTTACTACTGCCTTCTCAGGGCAATCCCCAAAAATCCCTAAAGTAACTGTATACACGAAAATAGAAAATCAGATCCACCTTCAATCGTTTAGTTTGAAAACAAAAAGCTGTTGCAGAGCTGTTAACTATTATAATCCACAAAACCTTTAGTTGGCAACAATAGATAAGCCAATCTGTTTACTCGTTCAATCCAACACAATATGAAAACGTCGAGCGCAAGGTAAAGCTTTACCCAAGGATAGCGGGAAACATTAAGCAAATGCCTCAGAGTCGATAACTTTCCACTTGTTGCCATAACATAATGCCTTAACGCAAATCAGAGAGTTTCTCAGTAGAGATTTCTCAGGTAACTGAATTATAGTTGGGATTATGGCTGAAGGATATTTCAGAAAATAACATTAAGCAGGAGCACCTTCAAGGAATAGTATTCACCTGAAATAGATAAAAGACGGGTTGATAAGGGATTTTGGAGTAAATGATGATTGGGGTACAATGCTCTCTTGAAGGCAGGGTCAAGTGTGTAGTTTCTAAATGCAATCGAAGTGGAATTCAAGCCAACATTCGTGAGCAAGATATTCATGGCAATTTTCTATTCTATTCGTTAATTCTCATTAGAGAGGCTCTGTATGCAGGGACTGGTTTTACAGTGGAAATTTCACAAGTAAATCTCGGCTTACGCGAATTAGTTTTCGTCAGATTTCTCTGATCTACTTTTCTTTTCTCGTCGATGCTAAGCAGCAGGATGGGATACTGAATATTTGATGAAAGATATTATAAAAGAGCGAACTTATACAAAATACTCATTAAATTCATTATGAACATTCAGAACAATGCGCTCTTTTACAGACTTTGAATCTAAATAAGAAATAAGCTTTTCCAAATGCAAACAGTAATTTAATTCTAAGGAATCAATCATCCTCATAATTTTAGAAGTTTTTTCTTCAATTAGTGCAATATTCATGCATTGTAATTGGCAGCTGTGAAAACTTACTTGCAAACTGTTTAATTTAAAAGTTATTATAAAGTTGCTTCTTTCTTGCAATGGAATTTCCGTCAAATCCTAAAGTAAATCAAAAGTTGCCGTGCCCGCTAATGCCATCTCCGCTGTCCTTAATCCTTAACACTTGTTAACTTACAATCTTCGAACAAGACGTGACAAGAAAACTGCATTCCTTTCCGGCTATTGCGTTAAAACTCCGACGTTGATAAGTTTTCATTTTATTAAACGGGAAAAACAAGTGGAAAAAAGCTATCCATGCGTTTCAGTATTCTCCTTGTAGTTAGCGTGTTGAAAAATGAAGACATATGGCTGCGACACATTCACAGCAATGGTTTAATGCTGGCAAGTGAGTACAAATAAAATCCCTTATACGTACGTGCTATGGACCTTCTCACATTGCTTCCGTATCCACAATGAAAGAATGGAAAATGTGAACTAACGACAATAGCAATGGAAAGATTTTGCTTCACATTGTGTCACGCCAAGCCAATTTACGACACATATTGGCGACCGAAAAATGTCAAATATAATTTTTTCCAGAACGATAATAAATGTCATCTTCGATGTACCGCCTTTCAACATGAAACAAAAACCTAGACAAACACGGACGACAAATCCTCCACGGATATGTCTCTATTTTCCTTGTATCTTTTATCTAAAGAAAATTTACTCCACTCGCGACGGTTGGTGGGTGACGGAATGGGAAGAAGTTGAAAGTGAGCGAAAAAAACTGTATTTGGGGGTGTTTGCAACAAGCTATAAATGTGCTACGATGCTAGAAAGTTGTCGAACCCTTGTCTCATTTGTTGGTAATTAGATGACAGAAGGGTGCCCGAGCTTCATCTTCCTCAACTTCCACTGAAAAGAAAAGCGTAGTGATTGTCAAATAAATATATGTCAGGGAATTTATATGCTTTTTATGAGTCCCATAAAAAGGCTGTAAAATTTTTTTCTATGACAGCAAGTGATGAATTTCATGGAAGTAACAGCTTTGCACGGAAATTCAACACCTAATGCCTGGACCGCAAAATTTTGCGAAGAAAGGGCGTGTCGAGACCTTTTCTCCCAAAGGAAATTTTCATCCTCTTGAAAACCTTTTTTATATTTCCTTTAAATGACGAAAAGTTTAGAGCAATGATAAATTGTTATATTTTGTAGTTTACTGGTGTAGACCTGTTTAAAGAGTGGGATGATATTATTCTGCCATAATGTTGCTAAAGCCGATCAAATCAAAGTAAGAAACACTTACGAGTATATTTGAAATTTTCTTTAGAATGAAAAATTTATATTTTTCTTCTTCTTCCATACACTTGTAGTAATCAAACATAATTTCTTAATATATTAAAGCTATGTAGCTTTGTTTCTTTCTCCGTCACAGATCTTTTATGTCTATAATAACACTATTTTTACTCCTGGACAGGGGCCGCGGAAGGCATGTTGAGTATGTTGAGCTTAGTACAGGCCAAATTTTTGGCATGTTGAATTCAACATGCCTCAAAAGACAAAACTGAATTGAGTAATCAAAATCAGCACCGCTGAGTACACAAGTTCTCGCGTTCACAAATTCATGTAACACTCATGCACAACACCGTTCTAGCGCATATAGTCGCATCTATTATATCAATATAGACCACGCACGATCCACCCAAATGTGAGCATCGGTTGAGAGCAGGAAGAAGGATGAATAGATAAATTCTTACGAGTCATCTTAAAACAGCTTCGGGCTAGTGGCGGAGAGTGCACTTTCCCCCACTTACACCCATAAGTGCTAGCTTAGGCTAATTTCAGCTGATGGCAAGTGTACTGGAGAAGGTGTGGAGACCGGAGAAACACACTGCGTGTTTGTGTGGCTGCGAGAAAAATGGATAAGTTCGTTGTGAGAGTGAAGCGGAAGAGAGAAGAAACTAGAATGGACGAAATTGAAATAAGCCAGAATGAGAAAACGCGCAAACAGGATGATTCCGAATCAACCAACTCGTCGAAAGAAAAATCCGGGGAAAAACGTCCAATAATTGAGACTGAAAATCCCGAGAAATCGAAAAATCGTAAGTTTAATATTCGAATAAATTTTTAAAAATGTGAAAAAGGTCAAGTGAAAGCGCAGTCGAGCAGTGTTTTGTTTACTCCATTTTCTCCCGTATCAATGGCAACAGATAAACAAATAAATAAAAATTTTATTATTTTTTAAATTGATGCTACAATTCTCGAACTTTTTTCCAGCATCCACGCTACTGCCAGCAACAGTACCGATCGCATACAGCAAATGGAAGAAAGAAAATCCTTGGCTAAGTCTCAATGGATTTGTAGTAACCGAGGAGCTATGGCTCTAAAAGCCAGCGCTGCCACAGGCACACAGCACAAACTCAATTTAACAAGGAGTAACCATTCAGTCACCTTCCCCATCGCAACCCTCACTCTTTTTCTTTTCGCGTGGAATTTTCCTCGTTCCCACATAATTGTGCGTTTTCGCAAATTGCATTTGGGATTTCCTTATTGGAAAACGCATCCAACCTGTGTGAGGCCCTAGTCGAGTGCCCAGTTACCGTTTTGGAGCCCTGTCGAGACCGTCGGTGTGTTTTGACTGATCGCAGCTGCAACCAGGTTTTCGCGAGTGAAAGTTGAAGAGACAGCGGCGAGTACGGAGTTCTGTTCTGGTTTTCCGCTTGCAATCGCCGTGGGAATCCGTCCGACATAGTTCTACTTAATTCCGATGTGTATGGCTATTCCGCTGGTTTGTCTTGTTCTCACCTCTATGGAGTTTCACCTAGACAGCGCAGAATACTGCCAGGCTCAGCACCAATAAACTAGAAAACCGGGAAATCGCCGAACCGAGAATATTTTTATACATACTATATATAATCGTAGTAAACAATAAAGGGAATAACCGTAGAAACATTTAAAATAATTAATATTCCACGAGCAAAAGAATCATTTAATTTTGTTTTTTTTATTAATGTGGTGAAATTTAACATTAAATTCTAACACCTACCATCATCAGCAGCTTTCAACTTAATTTCCAAAAAAAGCCGATCGCGTAAATACCTTGAAGTCAGCAAGGCAAGAATAATCTGTGTTTATTCTTCAAATCTACCAAAGGCCTTCAACTTTACATTTAATAAAAGAAAACAAAATAAAATTTAAATTTGAAAAGGACTCTCTCGCTCTTGCACCACCTGACCAGATTGCAATAAATCGAAATAATTTAAACCTAAAAAGAATTAATAAAATATCTCTCTATTTAACGCGTAAAGAAGAACAATAAAAAATACACTACCACTTACAAAACATCCAAAATAACTGAACGTACATATTTAATAGCATAAATAGGTAATTTAATCGCCAAATTATACAACTCGTAACTATTTTTTCTTATGTTTCTATTGAAAATTTTAATAATTGTTAATTTCTTACGAAACTCACGTAAGGTAGTCACTAAGTGCCTTACTAGGGTTAAAATATTACCAAAATATTGACTAAAAGTCTTTTTGATAAAATTGTACAATTATTGTGTACAATGTATGAATTGTCTTCAGAAAATGAATTCAATTAATTTTATATAAAACCATCGTTAATGTTTTCAAACCTAATGAATTCATTTAACGGGTTCTTAATAAGTCGTTTGAAATCACGACGCATTGGAGAGCAAGCCGTGTAACGGAAAAATTTGATCAGTCTTTAGCTGCGATATATCCCGTTAGTTTTATGTTGTATATTGTCGAGCATATTTGGATCGGAACTCGATTGCTACAGTAAAAGACAACAGGGAAGAATAAAGGAAGACAGTTGCCGGCGGAGCGTATTGCAAGTCATTTGGGGGGAGAGCACGCGATTGCTACACAACGGCCGTTTGCAAATTCATTTTTGATTGGAGAATTTTCTTTTGACTTGGTTCCAAGGGGGATTTTGCTTTTAATTTCTCAAGCGCGAGGATTGCTAAGAATTGTTTAGCTTGAAGTGAAGTGTTTGAAGGAAAAGAGAAACTCGTGTGTGCTTGTGTTAATTTTTGGAAGTTGAAAGGAATTTGGTTTCGCCGGGAATTTCGTTTTTGTTGGAGGTCTCGCGCGAATTGACGTGGGGGAGAAGTTGAAAATTTCTGGAGTGCAAGTGACGGTAGTTTGGGAGTTGAGTTTGAGACCAGCATTGGATTTGATTAAAGGGTATTAATAATCTAATGCGATCGCAAAATGATTTGTGATATCACGCTCAATATTGAAAGGTGTTTAGTCCTGTGCTACCTTCGTCCCCCTGGTGTATGAACATGTGGAGCTAATGTGTTCTTGTGCTTGTTTGCATTGAATTCTCGAGAAATTCGAGAAGCAAGTGTATATGACTAAGCTGTTGAAATCACGAAATTCCGAACCAACGGTAGTTTCCAACAAGTGTCGCAGTTGGTTTACAAATAATGGATTAGTTGAAAGCACGTAATCCAAGTGAATGAAAACTTGTGGCCCGTTAAATCGTCATTTGCAGTTAAACCCTATTATAAATAAAATGAGTGAATTTTATGTTAATTAACGGTGTTCCCAAGAATTTGCTGGTGCAAGTAGAAACAACGGTAAAATGCAGAAAAGAAGAGAAAGTTTCGCACTTTGGCTGGCTTGTTGCGCGGGACGAATTGTTTTATAGCGAGAGGCGTCGCGGGTGTCAACTGAAATTAAAGCTACCAATGCACAGAGGTTAATGAAATTTTGGGAATTCGTCATACATAAAGTGATGCATTTGCATATGTTAGATTCGCGAATATCATCTTGAAGTATGTACCTGTTAGCCGCTTAGTTGCTGTCTACTCATGACCGTATGTTGAGAATAAGTGAATGAAAACTTGTGGCCCGTTAAATCGTCATTTTCAGTTAAACCCTATTATAAATAAAATGAGTGAATTTTATGTTAATTAACGGTGTTCCAAGAATTTTCTGGCGCAAGTAGAAACAACGGTAAAATTCAGAAAAGAAGAGAAAGTTTCGCACTTTGATTGGATTGTTGCGCGGGACGAATTGTTTTATAGCGAGAGGCGTCGCGTTTGTCAACTGAAATTAAAGCTACCAATGCCCAGAGGCATGAGAAAATCGGTTGCATCCTGAATACATACAGAAAGTGAATTTGGATACTATCTCTTATGATCATCGTGCCGCAAATCGATAATTGAATTAATTAGTAGATAGAACCAAAATAAATAATAAAAGTTTTCAGGCCGTCCCAGCCCCGTCAACGAGCGTTCGTCGTCGGAAAAGGTTGGGTAAGTACCTTTTTTTTATTGCCTTTAAATTTTTCATATTCATTGTTTTATTGCCTGTCAATTTTTAAATTTTTTTATATACATTGCTTTCATTGCCTTTCAATTGTTTATATACATTGCTTTTCATTGCCTTTTAATTTCTTTTACATACATTGCTTCCTATTGCTTTCAAATTTTTTATATACATTGTTTTCTATTGCTTTTAAATTTTTTATATATATTGTTTTTTTATTGCTTTAAAATTTAACTGAAATTGGGTTGCAATAATGAGAGAACCATGTTTGTTGAGTTTGCATGGAAAGAATGAAACAATAATAATGGATTATTAGATTAGAACGCCGGTCTTTTCATTTCGTTCTATCTGACCGGGTATAGGACCCGGTACGATAGTAGGCTCTTCACGTTACAAATGAGCCAGCCATCGGGCATTAATAATCCCATATAATCTTTTTGTTTCAGGTGACTTTATGGGTTGAGTGGCCCAAGCCAAGTGCCTTTTTATGGCATAGAGTTATGCAATTCAATTGTATAATTCTATGACATAGATTGGTCACCGGGGTACTCCTTTTCTGATGGGAAAGTTCATATAATTCAAGTTGTATGAGTTTTCCACTCAGAAGAGGAATACCTGGCCTCTTCAACAATTTAACGTTGGATTTATTCCAGTTGGGTGGGCATGAAGGGGCTCCACCACCACCCGGTTGCCCCTCTTTCATTTGTGGGCCCTAAATGTATTTGGGTAAAGACGAGGTCACCCCAAATTAGTCTTTCTTGTCAGGTTGCACTTGTTCTCGTAACAAGTCATAATTCCTTCGTGGAGGTTATCTACAAATTTGCGACTTCGGTCGTCCTCTTGTGATCTCTGCAAGCAATTCGTGAATGCGAAATGTTTTGTAGTGAGTCCTCGTGCCGGGGAAACGAACCCGCCCCACGACACCGCAATGCTAGCCTGGCAGCGCATTCACGCGTCTCCGGACGAGGGCATTCTCGGCAGGAACCAACACCTTCCTCTGCCGAGGCAGCAGAACATCGCTGCAGTCCTTTACGGACTTTATTGAAAACTATTCATTCACTACAGATTTGAGAAGGCAATTTGCACTACATGTATAGAAGCGTGTGCTAAAAACCTAGCACAATCATGTAATGCCAACGATACACGCTCACGCAAAACTTGGGTGGAAAACGGATATTCCTCGTGGATTAATGCATCTTGCAGAATCAAGAAACATTCAACAAGCACATTTCACATCAGAAACGCAGAAACCCTTCAGAAAGACAGTAAAATCAGTGTTGTTCAGTATTTATCGACTGCAATGAAAAAACAAATGTGGGACAACCGCACAGCTCTCAGAAAAATATTCAGTACCATCAAGCTATTAGGACAACAAGGTTTGCCGCTACATGGCCACGATGATAAGAATTTAAACTTCCTGAGAATTTTAAAAGCGCGCGGGGAAGATGTTCCTGAGCTGGAATCGTGGCTTCTCTGTTCTGGAAATAAATGGCTTCATCACGATATACAAAATGAAATTCTTGAAATGATGGCAGAAAATGTTTTGTTGACAAACATCGAAGAGATAAAAAACTGCAAGTTTTTTGCTTTCTTGTTGGATGAAACTCCCGATTGCTCAAGAACTGAACAAACTTCCATCTGCATTAGAGTCGTATCAGTATCAGAATTGTTCCTTGGTTTTTATTCAACGACAAACACGAGTGCGGCAACCTTGATAGAAATCGTCATGGATGTTTTCTTTCGTTTTGGCATTTCCTCCAGCAAGTGTCGAGGTCAATGCTATGATGGTGCTGCAAACGTCTCTGGTGGTTTGACTGGATTACAGGCGTGAGTGAAAGAAATTGAATCCCGAGCACTTTTTGTGCATTTTAACGCACATAATTCAAATCTGGTCGTCCAAGATGCACAGAAAAAAATCATGCAAGTGAAAAACTTCGTCGGTATCGTCACGGAGCTCATTAACTTTATTCGGGATTCACCGAAACGCTGTGCCCGGTTCAAAGAAATTCAAGAAGAACTGCGCGAAGACAACGTAGCAAAAAGCGTTGCCGTTTCTGCTTATTGCCCAACCAGGTTAATGTTTAAACTTCATTTCAGAATTGAATTCCTTAGCTATTCAAGTTATATGTATTATTTTTACGTTGATTGTTTCAGGTTTACCATGAGAATAGGTTCTCTCAGAACTGTCCGTGTAAATTACAAAGCGATAATGACGATTCTACATGAGCTAAGATCAAACTCTTCTGTAAATGCAACAGCCTCCGCCAAAGCATCTGGATTTCTTCAAAAAATGGAAAAGTTTGATTTTTCGTTTTTCTTAACAATGTTGACCGAAATATTTCATAAAATTGAAAATTTGAATAGGGAGTTGCAAAATTCTCAACTCAGTGTTGTTGATGTGTTCGAAAAAGTCGATGCCATACAGTATGTCTTGGAATTATCTCGCGAATCTAAATTTGACACGATTTGGCACAAAACAAAAGCAAGTGTCAAAGAATTAGATATTGAAGATGCAAAACTTCCGCGAGTGCAAAACGTCCCAAAACGGTTAAATCCTGACTCAAAATGTAGAGATCATATTTTCGAGTCACCAAAAGAAATGTACAAGAAAATTCACTTTGAAGTTTATGACCAGGTAATTTCATCTTTAAATTGGAGGTTTGGGATTGAATCTGCAATTTTTTTTAAGTCCCTTGAAAGTTTCATAATCTCTAAAAATTTGGATGAGGAAGAGATTGTTAAATTTTACAAAGTTGACTCCGACAAAAATTCTCTAGTCGCTGATAGGGATATGCTTCTAGAGGTGACAACAAAGAAAAATGTAAAGGTTCAGAATTTGAAAGGCGTTGTGAATTTTTTACGAGAACATAAATGGTGCAAGGGCCTTGTCCCGGAATATGTTTGATTTGTTAAATTATTATTGACAATTCCTGCTTCATCTTGTACAAACGAACGAAGTTTTTCAACTTTAAAAAGGTTGAAGAATTATCTCCGTTCAACAATGGGTCAGAAACGTCTGAGCTACATCGCAATTTTACACATACGAGTATATTATGACTTAGCTGACAAAATTGATGACGAACGACTGATCGATGAATTCATTCAAAGAAATGCCAAGCGCACCAATGTGTTTGCGATGACTTCGGATAAATAAGTAATAAAATTGTACTTACATGTATGATAAGAGACAGTTAATTATAAAATGGAATTTCAAGCGAATATACATTTTTTTTCACTGTCTATAATATTTATCGTAAACTATGCCACACAATTTTTGATAACATTGAGATAAAATGCACCGAAAAATTTTAAGACGGAGCCTCCCCCGCTCCGTCGCTATTCTCAGTTACTCAACATACCCTTCAGACCTGTTCCGCCGCCCGCCCCTGCTCCTGGGCATATCTTGCACTTCGTCAAAGTCAAATTCAAAGGCGTTTTATTCAATACTAGTCGTTATAAATTGTCAAAGAATATAAAAAAAATTCCAAACAATAAAGATACTGAAACTTAATAGCCCAAATAGCTCTTTAAATTTATACATTATTAATTTAAAACATTTAATCAAAAAAAAAATATCTAGGTCAATTTAATTAAAAGTATTGCATATTTTATAATTCAATTGGAAATAGCAGAAAAAAAAACTAACCAACGCTATTCAAAAATTCATTATAAAACTAACACAGCAATGAACTTATATGTTTTAGCCTAACTTTAATCAAATTCAATCATAAACTTAATCTCACACTCATACAATGCTATCACGACATTTCTAAATTAAAAGTTAAGCCTTATCTCTAAATCTGATTTAATAAATATAACGACCAAAAAATAAGGTGACATTTGAGTTTAAACTGCGCGCGTCGAAGGATTTGGAGAATTATTATTTTTTTTAAGGTTGGTAGTACTGTCAGTGACATCTATGTCAAATTTACATGCTAAAATATTCATTAGTGTTTGAGAGACTCGTCGTTTTGTGAGCTGCTAAAATCAATTTCACTGTGAGTGACTAAGTGACTTTATCAAGTGAAAGCAGGAATTCGCTTATGATTCCACTTTTTCAAAGTTTTTCTACCCACAACGATTTTCGATTAATAGATAATACTACCCTCCTCGCATATAACTGATCTCACCCTAACCAAAATGAGTGTAAAATTCAGCCTAGCAAATTGCATCGCGTTTGACAACATCTTTAAATATGTTATCTGCAAAGGTTTTTGTAACCGCAAGTTACATGGTGCCTGCATGGATGCACCACGTGATTGGTTTCATCCTTACCTGAATGAACATTTTATATGCTCAGATTGTCAAGGTGTTGAGCAGAAATTGAAAGCAATGTATGATAACATTACCGGCTACATCGAACACCTCGTTGAAGAGAAAAATCAGACAATCGCTCGACTAAGATCTAAATCTCAAGCAAATGAGGATAGTTTTGTGGAGATGGCTAGCAGTTTTGATGAGCTAGCTATAAACTTATCAAAGAGTGATAGGAAAATATTCAAAGCCCTTGAGATGTTTGACAATCGACTAATCTCCATGAAAGAGCAAATCTCCAGCATCTAACCATCATGTACGGAACATTTCCGTGAAGAAGCATTCACTGATATGCTTAACATTATGACACAAAAACCAGTTGAGCAAGAAAACTTGTTGCAGCTCTCGAAAATTCTCAAAAAATTGGGAAACATCGATAAAAAGTGCAATATTTTAGAAGAAAAAACAATAGGGCAGCGTAAAATTGAAAACGTTTTTCCAGTTCAAAATAATGCCAGCCATCTGAAATCATGTGGTCTGAATGAAATGGCGTCGGTACATGCTTCAAATCAAACATCTAAAATCGTCAGCCACATCTATAAATTGGGCACCTTTTGGTCTGAGGACGAATGGAAAAAAGACTTGAGTGGTTGGAGAAAGCTAATGTTACGAATCATCAGCACAGCGACTTCGAAATATTTTTCATTGGGAAAACACCAAAAAATACTAATACTGCTCGAGTTCCGAAATTCTTGGATGTAAACCTATTACTGGAAGGCTGCAGAGTGGAGGCAATTTCACAGAGAAGCAAGAAAAGGAGATTGTTCAAAGTATACATATTACATAAATATGCCTAGCTTTTCTCTTATCACACATCCAAAAACGGTAGCGTCTATTGGACTGAACTAGTCTTCAGGAAATCTTCATGCCCTTTTGGGCCTTCGCTTCCTGCAAACAGCGCCTCCAACTGTCTCGGTCCGTTGAACACGTCATCCTACTCTGAAATCCGAGTAGCGATGACCTGTCTTCGTCGACCGAGTCAGACCAGCGTTTCCTCGGTGTCCCCACTGGCCGCCGGCCTCCCGTTCTCCCAACGAATACCTTCTTGCATATCCGTTGTTCGTCCATACGATTCATGTGTCCAGTCCATTGCAGCTTCCGCAGTCTTACAATCCTTGAGACCTCCTGTTCGTCAAAAATTTCATACAGCTTATGGTTGTATCGAATTCGCCATTGGTCCCCGTTTAGCTTTGCCTCAATTATTCGCCTCAGGACCCGTCACTCAAAGGCGTTCAATATATATGCGAATGCTTAGGTTAAGGTCCATGTTTCACACCCATAGCATAACACAGGTCTTATCACAGATTTGTATACTTGGAGCTTTGTTTTCCTGTGTATGCAGCTGGTCTTCAAGATCGTCAACACTGAATAGAATATTTTATTTGCGAGCTGTACTCTTCAGCGTATTTTGTCTCTTTTATAACCAGTTCTCATTTTTTTGGTGCCTAAATACACAAATTCGCTAACGTTCTCGATACTGTATTTGCCAAGTGTAATATTTTGGGTGCTTGAGGTATTTTTCTCCACTGCATCATGAGCTTTGTTTTATTTTCTTTGATTTGTAGCCCTACTAGTTTTGCTTCGCTGTCGAGTTTCATGAAGAGTTCTTTGGCTGTTGTTAATGACCGTGTCAGAATGTTGTTGTCGTCCGCCTAGGCTACTACTTGGCTCAACTTGTATAGCAATGTACCTCGCATATCGACAGGTAACTTCCGTATGACGTACTCCAGAGTCAGATTGAATAGCAATGGGGCCAGCCAATCTCCCTGCTTAAGTCCGGTATTTTTGTCAAAGACATCGGTGAGTTGGTTATTGATGCGGACTTGGGAGGTTGTCGACGCCATTTTCATTTTCACAAGACAGACTAATTTGGCTGGGATGCCAAAACCAAGGATTATTTGATACAGTACGTTACGACCAATACTGTCGTATGCTTGCTTAAAGTCAACGAAAATTTGGTGTACGTCTATGTTGAACTCCCAGCATTTTTCAAGTACCTGCTTGACTGTGAACAATTAGTCTGTTGTTGATCTTCCTGCCCTAAAACCACTTTGATACTCCCCAATAATACTGTTGGCGTATGATCCGATTTTATTTTCTAAGATTTTAGCAAATATTTTGTACGCCGTACAAAGTAGTGATATGCCTCTATAATGTTTGCACTGTAGCTTGTCACCTTATTTGTGGATAGGGAATATAATTGATTGGCTCTTTCGGCATATGTTTTTGTTGCCAACTGTACTGAATGACTATGTGAATAGCTTGATTAACACTCTTGCCACCATATTTGATGAGCTCCACTGGAATCCCATCAATGCCCGGTGCTTTATTATTTTTGTGGGCTTTGATGATGGAACACACTTCATCCAGGGTTGGTGCGACCAATGGAAGCTCTCCGCAGGCATCTATAGGCTCCAATGTTCTCAAGCTGTGCAGAAGATTAAGGAGGTTCTTGAAATATGACGCCATCTTTCCTTAATCTTGGTTTCATCAGCGATTTTGCTGCCACTATCATCACGACAGAGCGTAGTTTTGGGCTGATAACCACGGTTCAGGCTTTTAACTACTTTGTATGCTTGTCTTGTGTTATTGCTCGCTAAACTTACATATACACTTCCCAAATGGTTGTCATAGTATTTTCTTTTCTTAATCCTAATTATCTTATTCGCTACTCTTCTGAGATTTCCGCAGTGTCCTCTCTTCGTCCTGGTTTTCCTACCTACGTATTCTTTGTATGCCTGGTTCTTTTTATCTAACGCATTCTGGCACTCATCATCGAACCAATCATTCCTCTTGCGCCGGGCTTGATATCCAATCGTCTGTTCTGCCACGGTCCTGACAGCCGCTTTTACTTTCATTCAGAGCTCGTTGCTTGTCTTTAACAATGCGTCTGATAAGATGGGAGCCAGCAGGCTGTCGAGGGTCTCCGTGAAATTTTCGGCCACAGACGCAGTTTGGAGCCTTTTGATGTCAAATTTTTGTAGCGGGCTGGTCTTTGCTGAATATGCCTTTGACATATGACATCAATAGGTTAATTTGACCTAGTAATGATCTGAGTTACAATTGGCGCCTCAGTATGTACGGACGTCAAGTATGCGCGAGGTCCTACGTTTCTCGTTCAGAACATGATTGATCTGGTTTTGTGTGTTGCAATCGAGTGATACTCAGATCATTTTATGTATGCGTCCATGTGGGAAGCAAGTCGAACGCATGACTAGATTTCTGCTTCATGCAAAGTCAATCTGGCGCTGGCCGTTGTCATTTGTTGAGATGAGATAGCTTATTGCCAACCTTAGCGTAGCAATCACCCAGAATAATCTTGAATCGTTTGTGGGCAATGAGTGGACTAGTCTTTCCAGGTGATTGTTAAACGATTCCTTCGCTTCTTCGTCCTTTCCTTCGTTCGGGTTGTGAATATTTATCGGTCGGATTTTGAAGAATTTTGCTTTTATACGGATCGCACACAACCGTTCATTGACTGCCTTAAAATCAATAACATGCGATTTGATCTCCCTATCCACAATGATGGCCACTCAAAATTCTCGTTTTCCAGTAGGCTTCCCATTTTTAAATATTGTGTGCGATCTCATGTCTTGAATGTCGTTTCAAGTCCAATTTGTTTCCTAGACCGCCAGTATTTTTAATTGATATTGACTGGCCTGTTTTAAAAGGTCCTTAACAGCGCCAGGGTAATTGAGTGATCTGACATTCCATGATTCAATGCCATGGTCCTATTTTCGTTTGCGAGGTCATTGCCGTGAGTCCAATCCATTCCGGGGCTTATCTGCAGGTTTCGAAACTATTAAAGGTTTTCCAGGGACGGGGAGTCAGCCCGTCGCCCGACCTCCATTCCGGCGGCATGGTTATAACGGTGATTCCATTATCATGTGCGGAAGATTCGCCTTAACCCTCGTACGTCCCGTGTAAGTAAGATCTAGTAGTAGAGCTGTAGATGTTTTTACAGTTATTAGCATTTCTCGACATTAAATGCTACATTATTGGGGAACCATTAAACCCAATGTGGACCCCAGAGCATTTACTACCATTTGATTGGGGGGGGGGAGGTTGGAATGAGGAATCAGGGAAGCTATGGGTTGGGGAAACAGGAGTTCCCCCCTCCTTTCTCAAACGGGCTTGGGACCGTCTTTGGCGGGGTTCAAGGAAACCAGCTGTTAACAATAACCAACCAAGCAATTGCAAGCAAAATTCTTACAGAACAAAATAAATGCTATGCTTGAATGGTCCATCACAAACCACCTATACCTGAACCTCGAAAAATGTCAGGTGATTAGTTTTTCTCGCAGAAGTTCAATTTTATTAACTGATTATTACCTCGGTAATACTAATCTTTCCCGAACAGTTCCCGAACAGACAGCATAGTCGACCTCGGTGTCTTCTTGGATAAAAAACTCCGTTTTAATTTGCACTATGATAAGGTTCTCTGCAAGGCTTATAAAATGTTAGGCTTCATCATACAGCGTGTTAAAGAATTTCAGAATGTGTGGGTAACAAAGATATTATACATATAATTAGTCCGCCCTTTTCTCGAATATTCAGGTGTCGTCTGGCATCTTCTTTCTGATGTTCATACAGAAAGATTTGAGTCTGTTCAAAAACAATTCCTGCTATTTGCTTTACGATCTCAATATGACCCACGTAACTTTCAGAGCTTGTCTTCATATGAATATCGGTTGTCCATTCTAAATTTATCTTCACTTGCCTCCCGTAGAATTATGGCATGCTCTTGCTTTGAATTTGATGTCCTCTGTGGTACCATTAAAGTTCAATATCTGATTGACAGGATATCCTTGAAGGAACCAGTAAGATTTACAAGACATTCACGTTTGTTGGTGGAAGTCGAAATCTTACCATCTACGGTGCAAATGAACCGATTAATAGATGCAGCAAAATATTAAATAGCCTGAGCCATTGCTTTTCCCCAACCATTTCCAGACTACATTCTAAAACCAATCTATCAATGTTCCACTCTTCCTACTCCTATATTTTTAACTTGCATTTTTGTAAGTGTAACATATATTTTTAACTTGTATTTCGTAACTTTTAACTTGTATTTCTTTGTAATAATTTATAGTTTTGATGTAATACCTTGTTTGATAAATAAAATATTGAAACCGATCCCTAATTTTTAATATTAACTATTTCGGCGCAGGCCTTTCCAGGACGTTTGTTATCTCCTTGTACCAAGTAGGAGAGAATTCGACATGTGCTAGTGCAATATTGGACTTCCAACACAATAATTTCTCGCGGGTCTTCCGCGACGTTTCTTACCTACTAGTACTAACTAGGAGATAGTTCGTCGTGGAAGGCCCGCGATAAATAATTGTTTTGGAAGTCCTAGTATTGACTAGGGTTTGTCGAACTCTCTCCTAGTTGGTACTAAGAGATAACAAACATTGTGAAACAGCTTAGTACAACGGTTGGTATCGCAACCTAGTGCTCAAGCCGAGGGCACCAAGAACCTCAAGACCCTTCACGACATCAACAACGAATGTTTGTTGGGACTGAAGAATCTCAGCATTGAAGTCAGCTCGTGAGATCCAATCCTTTTGGTTTTGCTGCGGAAGAGATTGAACTGTCCTAATCTATTGGTATATGAAAAGCGACTTCTTATCATTCCTAGAAGTGCGCTTTTAAAGCCTTGAAGCGGCGGGCACCAGTTAATCCGGGAACAAGATTGTCAAACCAGCCCCTCTTATTACAATGACCAATGAAGGCCACTGTCTTGTTTGCCTTCAAACTCATCCACTGTATTCCTGCGTAACTTTTCATGAAAAGTCTTCAAAAGGACACATGGAAATCGTGTGCAAGCATAGGCTGTGTATAAATTGCTAACCATTGTGTTTTGGGCGCGTGCAAGTGCTGCGGTTAAAAGCATTACACCCTAATGCACGATGAGGACTTCAAGGTACATAACACGGAAGCATCGACTAAACCTCCTCCGTCAACAAGTTTATCTGCGACCTTCAGCCATTCTAGAGCAAGTGAATGCTACGTCCTTCTTGGAATAATTTGCGTCATAATACGGGCTTCGAATATAATCATGAAGTAGCTGGCATCAAGACTCAAGCTAGAAACCAGTCATGAAAGATACGTTATGATTACCCAAATCAATTGTGAAATAAAATCCAGAACATCTGGGCATGAAACCAAGTTGGAGGTCTTCGTCTTACCACATATCATAAACAGTTAGAAATCGATATTTTGCTGTGGATGATCCCTAAGAACGTGAAGCTAGCGGACTCCAAATATAACGAGCCTGGAAAGATTGACCTGCTGATTGGAGCTCGAGATTTATTCGAATTGCTTTCCCTTGGCCAGATTCGGCTGGGCGAGGACATGTCCACGCTACAAAACACCGTGTTTAGCTGGGAAATTTGCGGCAAAATAGCAGTCATTGCCAATAGCCTACCAGTAACATCTGGCATCTACGGAGTGTGCCCTGACAAAGTTCAACAGCTCGAGAAGCACATAAGTAGTGTCTGGCAACTAGGTGACGTCGCTCCACAGTCTTCGATGACCAGCCATGAAAAGAGATATGGGGAATAGTTCACTCGAACAACTTGACGGGATGCAGATGGCCGTTTCATCGTACGTTTGCCTTTCTTATGAGAACTATTGATTGTGGGTGAAACAAAGGATATGGCTGAATAGAGATTCTCGTCCTTGGAGCGTAAGTTGGCAAAAAACGATCAGTATACCGAGCTCATGCACAAATAGTTGCAACTTGGACACATAGGACTAATACTCAGAGCGGAATAACGATCACCATACTACTCCTTACGCCAACAAAACTCTATACTTATGTGTCATTAAATCAAGAATGTTTTTACTATCTTGCTACGCTTTCGAAAACCAAAGTTTGTTTTCACGGCGGACATCGAGAAGATGGACAAACGGGATCAACCCTACCAATCTAACATATTATTTGGAGGCACTTCCCAGAGCACACTCCAAGTAATTTCCAACTCACAACTTTCACCTACGGTATGACCACCGCACCATACTTAGCACCCAAATGCCTAAAAAATTTAAAAAACGTTTAAGGTGGTCTTCCCATAGAGGGACGTGGCTTCTGAAAAAAAGAAATCATCGCATGTAGGCAATACTGGTATAAAAGGGAAGGTCTTAGTGAAAACTTTTAAAAACAGGTACATTGGTATAAAAGGAAAGGTCTTGGTGAAAACTTTAGTACCTGTTTTTAAATGTTTTCACCAAGACCTTTCCTTTTATACCAATGCAGGGGAAGGGGAAATGTACGAAAATTTGGTGTCCTCTCCCCTCCTTTGACCTGAAAAATCAGACGAAAATCAAAGAGGTGAGACTTAAGAAGTACAAGGGCAACAAACACCTCAGAATTCAAAGTTCGATCAACTTTGTTAATAATAGTAAATTTTATAAAATTTACATTGTTGCCTATAAAATCATAGTGGGGCCCTAAAATTTCCCAAAAACTGCATTTCAAATTTTTTGAAAGCAATTGTATGTGTTCTGAAAATTTTACAATAATTGAAATATAAACAGCTAAGTTACAGTCGGTTGAATATTTAACAATAACAACAACATTTAAAAACATAATAACCATACTGATTTTTCAAACTCAATTTATAGAATCTGTATATTAGTTAAGTTTTGACATGCAGAATATATTGTTTGATTTACTAATTGTTTTACAAAACCCTTCTGGCTTCAACTTGTTTTCCATATTTTCCGTGTCGCACGTTGATTTTATTCTTTTTAGAATAACTCCCGTTTTCAGGGTCTTGTACTAAAATACAAAACCCTATTGCTATCACGACCTGTGTCCGTCCGTCCGTCCGTCTGTATGTCACAGCACTTTTTCTCCGAAACTATAGAGGCTACATCCACGAAACTTTGTCGAAAGGTCAGAAGTGGTGACTTCTTGAAAGTTCAAGGATGGAAAAATTTTTGAAAGGGGTTGAAGGGGGGTCTCCCCATATAGGGAGGTGACCCCTCAAAAAAATGTCAAATTTTTGTAGCGGGCTGAATATGCCTTTGACATATGACATCGATAGGTTAATTTGACCTAGTAATGATCTGAGTTACAATTGGCTCCTCGGTATGTACGGACGTCAAGTATGCTCGAGGTCCAACGTTTCTGGATCAGGACATGATCGATCTGGTTTTGTGTGTTGCCATCCAGTGATACTCAGATCATTTTATGAATGCGTCCATGTAGGAAGCAAGTCGAACGCATGACTAGATTTCTGCTTCATGCAAAGTCAATCTGGCGCTGGCCGTTGTCATTTGTTGAGATGAGATAGCTCATTGCCAACCTTAGCGTCGCAATCACCCAGAATAATCTTGAATCGTTTCTAGGCAATGAGTCGACTAGTCTTTCCAGGTGATTGTTAAACGATTCCTTCGCTTCTTTGTCCTTTCTTTCGTTCGGGTTGTGAACATTAATTGGTCAGATTTTGAAGAATTTTGCTTTTATACGGATCGCACACAACCGTTTATTGACTGCCTTAAAATAAATAACATCCGATTTGATCTCCCTATCCACAATGGTGGCCACTCCAAATTCTCGTTTTCCAGTAGGCTTCCCACTTTTAAATATTGTGTGCGATCTCATGTCTTGAATGTCTTTTCCAGTCCAATTCGTTTCCTGGACAGCCAGTATTTTTAATTGATATTGACTGGCCTGTTGTAAAAGGTCCTTAACAGCGCCAGGGTAGTTGAGTGATCTGACATTCCATGATTCAATGCCATGGTCCTATTTTCGTTTGCGAGGTCGTTGCCGTGAGTCCAATCCATTCCGGGGCCTATCTACAGGTTCCCAAACTATTAAAGGTTTTCCAGGGACGGGGGGTCAGCCCGTCGCCCGGCCTCCATTCCGGCAGCATGGTTATTACGTCGATTCCGTTATCAAGTGCGGAAGATTCGCCTTCACCCTCGTACGTACCGTGTAAGTAGGATTTAGTAGCAGAGATGTAGATGTATTTACAGTTATTAGCATTTCTCGATATTAAATGTTACATTATTGGGGAACCATTAAACCCAATGTGCACCCCGGAGCATTTACTACCATTTGATTGGGGGGGGGGGGGGGGTTGGAATGAAGAATCAGGGAAGCTATGGGTTGGGGAAACAGGGGTTCCCCCCTCCCTTCTCAAACGGGCTCGGGACTGTCTTTGGCGGGGTTCAAGGAAACCTGCTGTTGACAATAACCAACCAAGCAAATCCAACAACATCAAAAATGCAACTGTAATTTCCACTAACAACAAAAACCTGAATATTAACACTACTCACAACACCCAACCATTTATTACTAACAACATTTTTAACCTTTCAGATCCTTCAGATAACACGCTGATGGGAGACGGTACTATTTCTGATAAAAACCAACTAAAAAAAAATATCGGTTCTTCAGAAGTGAATAAAAGCCCAATTCCTGAATTTAACCCTATAAAACTTCCTTCCAAATATCCGAACTTCGTAAGAAGTGGGTTTCACACTTCGTTCCCTAATTGTGTAATTGAATTACCTAGCATACTCAATAGCCTTTTGAATGAAATAAAATCCTTTTTAGACCCACTCATACCTCCAATTGTAAAAGCGACAATAAACTCAAGCAAAGATCTTTAGAGCAGGTATCTACTATCAAGACTGGGTGAGCATAGATTAAATGAGTTGGTTCGAATCAACCTAATTTAAATGCATTAAACACCAGACACAAAATGTATCGACGGTAAAACAAAGAACAATATATAAGTAATAATTCAGAGAGAAGGTATTCCGATAGATGTTGATGCTCTACAAAACCTTTATCTTAGATACCATGAGCAACTTGGTGTTACATCAGAACAAGCCAAAAAAGATCTTGAAATTTACGCTTCTCATGAAAGATCAAATTATATATCCTCCGTCCAAAGGTCACGTGAGTAACATTTAAAATTTTTTCGTTGACAGTAAGAGCTCTACCACAAAATGCCTCAAAATGTTCTACCATAACTGTAGTGGCATGAGAGGCAGACTCAACAAATTTTTTCTTGACGCTTAATCATGCCCTTTCAGTTTCCTTGCTTTCACAGAAACCTGGTTGAATGACTCCCATCGTAACGAAGAGATTCTCGACAGTTGTTGGTCTATTTACAGAGACAAACAAGACTATCTAAGCACTGACCTAAACGAGGAGGTGGTGTCCTAATTGCCATACACAACGCTTACTTGAGTGATATCGTCAATACCGCAACTTTCAAAACTTCCCAACATGTAATAGCGAAAATCTAAATAATTAAATTTTAGTTCTACGTTGGTGTATTCTATATTCCCCCAGAGTCCAGTGAAACAATCTATACCGAGGCGTGTAGACTTGTCTCTTCATTTGCTGAACTCTTGAAAGAAGAAGATAAAATTATTATCTTTGGAGATTTTAACGGGCCCAACTTTGAGTTTGTATTTGACGAACTTGACAATCGTCTCATTCCATTGAATCTTCAAGACGATATTGATTTCAACGAGTTGGTGGTTAGTCCAACTAATCATGGGGAAAATCTTTTCAAAAATACCCTTCACCACTCCGCACTTTCAGTTGATTATTCCATCTCTGATGACACAAACAGCACTGCGTACAATAACTCGATTGTATTTGATTTCCGTAATGCTGACTACGATAGCATTAAGAGTTATATTTCTAATATAGACTGGACTAGTAGGCTTTTGACGGTAAATGTAGATGATGCAGTGAAGTCTTTCTACCGGACCATATTTGACGCCGTTGGAAGTCATACACCTAAAATCAAAAAGAGGAATAAACTGTCTGAGCTATGGTTGGGCAGTAGTCTTCGGCATATAAGAAGCAGAAGGAATAAGCTCCACTAAATTATACAAAAAGAACTCAGTGTCAGTGGTGAAATTAAAAACGAATATAATGAACTGGCCAATGAATTTAGATTGAAGCCACGTGAGGCCTATGTAATGTATGTTAATTTTATTGGCGAAAACGTAGTCCAAAACCCAAAGAAGTTCTTTGATTTTGTAAATATTAAGCGCAAAGCTCATGGTTATCATAATCAAATGACCTATGAAGACCGCAGTTCCTCTGTCCCAGAAGAAATCTGTAATTTTTTCGCAGATAATTTTCAATCAGTGTATTCCTTACAAAAGACCTCATCTCATATAGATAATACTAACGCCGTTTTTGAAACAGCGCTTCAGGAACTCTTAGTTTCTGAAGATGATATCATTAATGCAATTAAAGCACTTCATCTGATCCATGGACCCGGCCCAGATTTACTTCCACCTTATTTTCAATACCAGTGCAATGAAGTGTTAGTTTTACCTCGCCATATCATTTTTAATAAGTCACTCGTAAGCGGAAAATTTCCAATATACTGGAAATCTTCTCACCTGACTTCAATTCATAAAAGCAAAAGCAAAGGGAGTGTTCAAAATTATAGGGGAATTACCATTTTCTCCGCCATCCCGAAATTATTCGAGAAAATAGTATGCTCTAAAATATCGCCCGTAATAGAGCAACGTCTCAATGACCAGCAGCATGGGCCCAGGAAAAATCGATCCACAACCACCAATCTAACAGTTATGGTCTCATACATACTTTGCGCGACGGAAAAGGGCGCCAGGTTGACGCAATTGATACTGATTTTATTAAAGCCTTTGATCCCGTCAATCATACGATTCTGTCAGGAAAATTGCGCAATTATGAAGTCACTGGCCCGTTGCTTCGCTGGCTAAACTCTTACTTCAAAAACTGGACTTAAACCATTAAAATTCAAGGATATATGTCCAAAGAAACTCAAGTCTACTCCAGTGTACCTCAAGGCAGTCATGTTGGACCTCTTCTTTTCAACATATTTATATCAGACCTTTCTGATGTCTTATCCGATGTACCCCATTTATTTTATGCGGAAAATCTCAAATTATACTATGGGATAACAGCCCACAGTGATTCGATATTCTTACAGAACAAAATAAATGCTATGCTTGAATGGTCCACCACAAACCACCTATACCTGGACCTCAAAAAATGTCAGGTGATTAGTTTTTCTCGCAGAACTTCAATTTTATTAACTGATTATTACCTCGGTAATACTAATCTTTCCCGAACAGTTCCCGAACAGACAGCATAGTAGAACTCGGTGTCTTCTTGGATAAAAAACTCCGTTTTAATTTGCACTATGATAAGGTTCTCTGCAAGGCTTATAAAATGTTAGGCTTCATCATACAGCGTGTTAAAGAATTTCAGAATGTGTGGGTAACGAAGATATTATACATATAATTAGTCCGCCCTATTCTCAAATATTCAGGTGTCGTCTGGCATCTTCTTTCTGATGTTCATACAGAAAGATTTGAGTCTGTTCAAAAACAATTCCTGCTATTTGCTTTACGATCTCAATATGACCCACGTAACTTTCAGAGCTTGTCTTCATATGAATATCGGTTGTCCATTCTAAATTTATCTTCACTTGCCTCCCGTAGAATTATGGCATGCTCTTGCTTTGAATTTGATGTCCTCTGTGGTACCATTAAAGTTCAATATCTGATTGACAGGATATCCTTGAAGGAACCAGTAAGATTTACAAGACATTCACGTTTGTTGGTGGAAGTCGAAATCTTACCATCTACGGTGCAAATGAACCGATTAATAGATGCAGCAAAATATTAAAAAGCCTGAGCCATTGCTTTTCCCCAACCATTTCCAGACTACATTCTAAAACCAATCTATCAATGTTCCACTCTTCCTACTCCTATATTTTTAACTTGCATTTTTGTAAGTGTAACATATATTTTTCACTTGTATTTCGTAACTTTTAACTTGTATTTCTTTGTAATAATTTATAATTTTGATGTAATACCTTGTTTGGTAAATAAAATATTGAAACCGATCCCTAATTTTTAATATTAACTATTTCGACGCAGGCCTTACCGGGACGTTTGTTGTCTCCTAGTACCAAGTAGGAGAGAATTCGACATGTGCTGGTGCAATATTGGACTTCCAACACAATAGTTTCTCGCGGGTCTTCCGCGACGTTTCTTACCTTCTAGTACTAACTAGGAGATAGTTCGTCGTGCAAGGCCCGCGATAAATAATTGTTTTGGAAGTCCTAGTATTGAACTAGGGTTTGTCGAATTCTCTCCTAGTTGGTACTAGGAGATAACAAACGTTGTGAAACAGCTTAGTACAACGGTTGGTATCGCAACCTAGTGTTCAAGCCGAGTGTCCCAAGAACCTCAAGACCCTTCACGACATCAACAACAAATGTTTGTTGGGACTGAAGAATCTCGGCATTGAAGTCAGCTCGTGGGATCCAATCCTTTTGGTTTTGCTGCGGAAGAGATTGAACTGTCCTAATCTATTGCTCTATGAAAAGCGAGACACACTAAAGGACTTCTTATCATTCCTAGAAGTGCGCTTTTAAAGCCTTGAAGTGACGGGCACCAGCTAATCCGGGAACAAGATTGTCAAACCAGCCTCTCTTGTTACAATGACCGATGAAGGCCGCTGTCTTGTTTGCCTTCAAACTCATCCACTGTATTCGTGCGTAACTTTTCATGAAAAGTCTTCGAAAGGACAGATTGAAATCGTGTTAAAGCAAAGGCTGTGTATAAATTGCTAACCATTGTATTTTGGGCGCGTGCAAGTGCTGCGGTAAGAAGCATTACACCCTAATGCACGATGAGGACTTCAAGGTACCTACCTAACACGGAAGCATCGACTAAACCTCCTCCATCAACAAGTTTATCTGTGACCTTCAGCGCTTCTTCAGCCATTCTAGAGCAAGTAATGCTTCGTCCTTCTTGGAACAATTTGCGTCATAATACGGGCTTCCAATATAATCATGAAGTAGCTGGCATCAAGACTCAAGCTAGAAACCGGTCATGGAAGATACGTAACGATTACCAAAATCAATGTTGAAATAAAATCCAGAACATCTGGACATGAAACCAAGTTGGAGGTCTTACTTCATATCATAAACAGTTAGAAATCAATATTTTGCTGTGGATGATCCCTAAGAACGTGAAGCTAGCGGACTCCAAATATAACGAGCCTGGAAAGATTGACCTGCTGATTGGAGCTCGAGATTTATTCGAATTGCTTTCCCTTGGCCAGATTCGGCTGGGCGAGGACATGTCCACGCTACAAAACACCGTGTTTAGCTGGGAAATTTGCGGCAAAATAGCAGTCATTGCCAATAGCCTACCAGTAACATCTGGCATCTACGGAGTGTGCCCTGACAAAGTTCAACAGCTCGAGAAGCACATAAGTAGTGTCTGGCAACTAGGTGACGTCGCTCCACAGTCTTCGATGACCAGCCATGAAAAGAGATATGGGGAATAGTTCACTCGAACAACTTGACGGGATGCAGATGGCCGTTTCATCGTACGTTTGCCTTTCTTATGAGAACTATTGATTGTGGGTGAAACAAAGGATATGGCTGAATAGAGATTCTCGTCCTTGGAGCGTAAGTTGGCAAAAAACGATCAGTATACCGAGCTCATGCACAAATAGTTGCAACTTGGACACATATGACTAATACTCAGAGCGGAATCACGATCACCATACTACTCCTTACCACATCACTGTGTCATCAGGCCAACAAAACTCTGTACTAATGTGTCATTAAATCAAGAATGTTTTTACTATCTTGCTACGCTTTCGAAAACCAAAGTTTGTTTTCACGGCGGACATCGAGAAGATGGACAAACGGGATCAACCCTACCAATCTAACATATTATTTGGAGGCACTTCTCAGAGCACGCTCCAAGTAATTTCCAACTCACAACTTTCACCTACGGTATGACCACCGCACCATACTTAGCACCCAAATGCCTAAAAAATTTAAAAAATGTTTAAGATGGTCTTCCCATAGAGGGACGTGGCTTCTGAAAAAAAGAAATCATCGCATGTAGGCAATACTGGTATAAAAGGAAAGGTCTTGGTGAAAACTTTTAAAAACAGGTACATTGGTATAAAAGGAAAGGTCTTGGTGAAAACTTTAGTACCTGTTTTTAAATGTTTTCACCAAGACCTTTCCTTTTATACCAATGCAGGGGACGGGAACATGTACGAAAATTTTGTGTCCCCTCCCCTCCTTTGAACTGAAAAATCAGACGAAATTCACAGAGGTGAGACTTAAGAAGTACAAGGGCAACAAACACCTCAGAAGTCAAAGTTCGATCAACTTTGTTAATAATAGTACATTTTATAAATTTTACATTGTTGCCTATAAAATCATAGTGGGGCGCTAAAATTTCCCAAAAACTGCATAGCAAATTTTTTGAAACCAATTGTATGTGTTCTGAAAATTTTACAATAATGGAAATATAAACAGCTAAGTTACAGTCGGTTGAATATTTAACAATAACAACAACATTTTAAAAACATAATAACCATACTAATTTTTCAAACTCAATTTATAGAATTTGTATATTAGTTAAGTTTTGACATGCAGAATATATTGTTTGATTTATTAATTGTTTTACAAAACCCTTCTGGCAGGAGTACCCTCTTGCTACTTCAACTTGTTTTCCATATTTTCCGTGTTGCACGTTGGTTTTATTCTTTTTAGAACATCTCCCGTTTTTTGGATTAGCTTTCCTTCTTAGTGTTGCTGGACGGCAATTGTACTTTGCGATCACCTTTCTTGATAGAAGTTATCGGCTTCCATTTACAAGGACAGTACTTCAGTCACATTTTTGACGGTGGCGGCGGAATCACCCAACGGCGTTTCGTTTGTCCGTTTACTCCTTTTTTTTTCTGCCGTGATCATTTTGTGGACCTCAGGAAAGTTCATTATTATTTTGACATTTAAAACCCTTATTTCAGACGCTTCGGTAGCAGTCGCAGCAGTAGTTGCCGAATTTTCAATGTTCTTGATATTTTCTTCTACCACGCCGACATCTTCCATGGTGCCAACATCTAGCACATCCTACAGATCTCCCTGCTATTTTTTTAAGGTCGCTCTGGTGTTCACATAATATTTTTGCTGCGCTTGAATATCACAAAAATTTGTCTTTGAACAATGCTGTCCGCTGTGCTCCGTTGTATTCCCGATTTTTCAGCCGAAGTTGTTGCTGCTAAAGATGACGCCAGGATTATTGGTTGCCTTGCCAGAAACTCCGCTATCTTTGAAGACATTTTTGTAGCTTAATTTTTGGGGTTTGGTGGCTTTCTCCACATTCAATTTCCTGTTTTGACGCTGTTCACGCCAACAAGGGTCTACGCCTGAATATTCGTAGATTTTCTGCATCGGACCCAAGATTGCTAGGATACATATCTGTTCAAGAAGATAATTTCACCACTTTTATAACATTGCAGCCATTGGATGATGACGACCAGAAGCATACTTGTTTACTACCCTCTGCTGCTGGTACTGGGGGTCCAACTACTTGCACCGTTTGTTTATTTTCCTTCTTGACTTTCAGCTTGGTTTTTTTCTGGGTTCCCTCCAATAGCGTTTTACTTACCCCCAAGGGTATTTGTATACTCAAAAGTTCACTAAGTCTCAAAGCTCCGTTCGTGACAGCTATTTTTGCCCCTGGCTACCTTCCATCAATAGGCACAAATCGTTCCAAGGATCTGTGGCAGTGCAGAATGTTCGCTCCCTGCTGACATTATATCAAAAGTAAGACCAATAGTTGTAGTCGGATGCTCTCCATAGAGGAGTCTTACAAAAACCTCTACTTCCTCGGGTACATGGGTACGGTACTTCCTAAAGAATGCAAGCCTCCAAGAATTCTCCTGTGGAGCAGCACAAATATTAAAAGATCTCATTTATACCTTGCATTTGATACCCGATTGACTATGTTCAATGAAAACAATTTTTAGGGGTAACATCCTTATATGTAAAAACCTCTCTGAAAACATTTTGACATTTATTTGAATCCTCGGTATTTTTGCGCTTTCTGAAAAGATATACAAAGTTTATTTTCCTAATAACGCAAATTAAAAACAAACAAAAAATGTTTTGCAGTTTTCAGACACACGTGTACCTATTTCGAGAGTAAGTGTTTCTTCTTCATCAGTGCAAAGGGACAAGTTATGTAATTAGTTTAAGAGAGTGAAAAGATAATCAAATGAACTTAGGTAAAAGGATTAAGGCTAAATCAGCAGAATTTTAAGTTAGGTATACCAATTAAAATGAGTTAACTGGTTGTTACGAGTTAAAAGGTTTTGGTATTTTTGCTAGGTCATAGTAGAACCCTGATGAAGAGGGAACACTTACTCTCGAAATATATATATATATATATATATATATATATATATATATATATAAATATATATATATATATATATATATATATATATATATATATATATTTATATATATCTATATATATATATATATATATATATATATATATATATATATATATATATTTATATATATTTATATATATCTATATATATATATATATATATATATATATATATATATATATATATATATATATATATATATATATATTGTATGACTTATAAGTGTAAACATTTTATGTTTTTTTTTTAATTTGCGTTATTGGGAAAATAAACTTTGTATATTCTTTTGACATTATTTTCCATTGTGGAACTTTAATTAACCAGAAACTCTAATAAGGATCTTACATTGGACTACCTCATTCCTTAGCTTCATAGAAACTACTATTATTTTCAAAGTTGAATGAGATTCGACTTCTACGGCATTTATTGGTGTGCTCATAAATAACGGCCTCCCCAATTTTTATTCAGATTTTTTTGACCTCGTAGGCGTGCAATCACAAGTAAGGAGGGATCAAATTATGCATGCATTCTCTACCCTTGCACCCTACAATACAAATAGCTTAAGTTGTAAACCTTTTTTGTAAATTTTTCATCAAGACCCTTCATTTGATATTTCCCATGAGTTTCTTTGGTTAAGAACATTTTGGGGGTCATATCCCGCAGGGGGAATGCCGGTCGACAAGAGCTCTCTTGGAGGCTAGCATTCTTTGGGGAGTTCCGCCCCCACGTACCCGAGGAAACTCCGCAGGGGGAATGCCGGTCGACAAGACCACTCTTGGAGGCTAGCATTCTTTGGGGAGTTCCGCCCCCACGTACCCGAGGAAATTCCCGCAGGGAGAAAGCCGGTCGACAAGAATATTCTTGGAGGCTAGCATTCTTTGGGGAGTGCCACCCCCACGGACCCGAGGATATGGGGGGTGCCGTGAGGTTCCCTCTTATTGTATCTGAATTACGCTTTGGACAACGAACTGGAATTGACGCTTTGGGCTGGCGGATGTGATGGTTTGGACCTAGTTGCTTTGCACAGTAGCGCCGAGGTGAAACTTGTGTGTGAACGGCTCCAATTCAACTATCATACCGTCTCCGTCCCGGTAAAACCTTGGCAGGCCTCGGAGTACGTTCGAAGTTCGCACCATTGGGTTGGTGGTGTAGGTTCGGTTGAGACGGACTCCCGATTAGCGCTGGTCTGGCTCTGAGCACTTGTCCCCATAAGGGCTTGTGCCAACCCTCGCATGGCCTCCCTGCTCTGCAAAGATAACCATGGGACCAAAAAGGTGACTACACACACGAACGGAGATAGCGGCTCCGAGGGGGGACCCAATAAAATGGAGCAAACAAATGAAACCACAAGCAAACAGGACGCTAGCATGGAGAACCCTTTCAGGCAAAAGCCGATGTTGGCAAGAACACCGATAAAACAAGTCACCGATTGCGGGGGGAGGCAGCAAACCCCAGAAACACTGTCAAAGTCAACATCACAGGTTAAATCATCGGAGACAGACCACAGACGGACTAACAAACGAAAGAAGGCAGAGTGTGCTGTGCAACCTGGCATCATTGCGGCCTTTGGGCGCAGTAGAAGGACTATGCACACCCCGGAGCGCCCAGTGCAAGACGTACACAATCCGGATCAAGCTGTGACACCAATGGAGGCCAGTGTAAGACTGGGGGAGGGAGAAGTTTTGCCGTTGGCCGACGCCACTTCAAACGTGACCCAAGCGATAGAAGCAGAAGGGCTAGGAAACGGGGGCCTCTCCCAAGAGGTGGCGCCAAATAACACAATCGCCCTTGACTGCGCCGAAGAGGAGCGGCTTACTCGGAAAGCGGGGAATATCGTCAAACAACTGAGGGCTGCCTGCGAAGTGCAGAAAAACATAGGCAAGAGTGTCAAGAATGGCATTCTTGAACTGGAGGAGCTTTTTGGCCGCATAACGCACTACAGTCGGAGGTGGCTTGCAACCGAAAAGCACCAAAAAGACACGCTCTCCCTCGAGGCATCAGTGGGTCCTAGCTGCAGCAAAAGAATGGCCGGTAGCCCAATTGAAGGCGACTGTGAGAAAAGGAGGAAGGACGAGACCACAAACGAAGTTGACACTCCAGGCGAGGAGTTTCATGTGGTGCGAAACAAGGCAGCGAAAAAAGCGGCTAAAAAGCTACTCCTAGAAAAAACAGACAAAGAGCTCAACCACGAAAAGAACAAAGAACCCCCCGATATACCGCAGAAAACAAAAAGCAAACCGCGGCGCAAACCCTTGCGAGAGGCACTGCTTATTAAACGAACTAAGGGCCGAACGTACGCAGATGTCCTCCGTGAAATTAAAGGAGCGGTCAAGCCAGACGACACCAAAACTGCCATCAAAGCAGTTCGACCAACCCGGACCGGTGGCTTGCTGGTGGAATTCGGGCCAGAGGCCACAAACAAAGATGCATTCCGTGACGCGGTTCAAAAGGTTCTTGGAGATGCGGCAATGGTTGCCTCGCTTGAACCAATGGCCACCCTGGAAATCAGGGACCTCGACTGCGTCACGGACAAAGCTGAAGTAGAGGATGCCATTAGGAGGGAGTTCCCCAGCTTAAGTGAAGTCAAGGCAAGATTGACGCGTGAAAACACAAGGGGGCAACGCATGGCTATTGTCGAACTAGCTGATAAAGACGCCCAGCAAATCCTGGCGAAGGGCAAAATTAAGATAGGTTGGGTGATCTGCAGGATACGGAGAAGAGCGATCCCTATCCGCTGCTTCAGATGTTTCGAATACGGACACACCGCGTATGGCTGTAGGGGACCCGACAGGAGATCTCTGTGCAACAAATGTGGTGAAACGGGGCACAAAAGGAAGGAGTGCACGAACGAGGCAAAATGTATTCTTTGCAAGGATGCTAAGCTAGCACCCGGCGACCTCAAACATGAGCCGGGGACAGGGAGATGCCGGGTTTTCAAGGAGGCCCTAACTAAAGCCAAATCGATACTCAAATGATCCGTATCCTGCAGGTCAATTTGCACCGAAGCACAAACGCCCAGGACCTACTTGAGCAGTTTGCGAGGGATAAGAAAGCTGACCTCCTGTTGCTGAGCGAGCAACATCATAACAAGGACTCGCAAGCGTGGTACCCTGACAAAACTGGTACCTCGCCCATCTGGGTTCGAGACAGCGCCCGTCTTCAGGTGCAGGGCCATGGACGTGGGGATGGTTTTGTGTGGGTGCGGTGTTCAGGGATAACATATTTCAGTGTTTATCTGACGCCTAACGAGGCAATGCGATCCTTTCGAACCAAACTCGATGCCCTGGAGGACGCTGTCTCGAACACAGAGGGCCACATGCTGGTCGGGGGAGACTTCAACGCTAAAGCCATCGAATGGGGTATGCCACAATCCGACCCAAGGGGAAAGCAAATCTTGGACATGGCGGCCAGAACAGCGCTTTTTGTCCTAAATACTGGTAACACCCCTACTTTCCGCCGCTGGGGTTGCGTGGGAACCATACCCGATGTGACACTCGCTTCGGAGTCCCTGGTACCTAGAGTACACAACTGGCGAGTACTAGAGGACTACTCGGCTAGTGATCACCAGTATATAGCTGTTGAGATTCACGACGGTGCCACTCTGCGTGCATATGCCCAAACTTCAATCCTCGGATGGAGGACTGGGAGGATGGACGTCGAGAAGTTCACTGACGCGCTTACGGCAAGCGCACCGTTGCTGGGAGCTCCGCCAGGGAGTGGAGGGCCTACAGCCAAGGACTTGGTGAACTCAACTATGAGTACCATCATAGCTGCTTGCGAGTCTTCCATGCCCCGCCGGAGACCCCGACATGGTAAGCCTCCAGTATACTGGTGGTCAAACAAGATCGCCGAACAAAGAAGCGAGTGTCACAAACTTCGGCGAGAGGCCGAGCGGGCGCGAACACGGGAGGAGGCAGACACTAGGCTAGCAGCATACAGGTCCGGCAGGAAATATCTTCGCAGGCTTATTAACAAGAGCAAGGCCCGATGCTGGCAAGACCTCGTGGACGATGTAAATAGGGATCCGTGGGGCCTTGGCTACAAGCTGGTCATGGGGAAACTTGGTGCCCTACGGAAGCCTTGTATACATGACGCGTAAAAGATGGACGCGATAGTGCGGGGACTCTTCCCCCTCCATCCCATCCGTGTTGACGCTGTCCATGGTGAAACAGCAGTCGAGTGCCCACTCTTCACCCAGCTGGAACTGGAGGAGGCAGTCCTCTCCCTGAAAGCGAGGAAGGCTCCAGGTCCAGATGGTGTTCCAGCTGAGGTTTCGCAGCTCGTCTATCACCATTGTCCTGACTTGCTGCTCAGCACATTCAACGCTTGCCTACGAGACGGGGTTTTCCCGGTACGATGGAAGGTGGCGAGGCTCGTGCTGGTCAGCAAGGGGAAGGGAAACCCCGAATTGCCGTCTGCACACCGCCCGTTATGCATGCTAGACACGGCTGGGAAAGTGCTAGAGAAACTCATCAAGGGAAGACTCACTGACGCGATTCGTGCTGCCTATCTCCTCGGCAGTACGGCTTTAGAGCAGGACGTTCTACCATCGATGCGATTGCAGAGGTGGTGAACGTGGTCCAAAAGGCAGAGGCATATAGTCGCACCAAGCGACGGATCGTCCTGTTGGTGACACTCGACGTCAGGAATGCCTTCAACTCCGCTAGATGGGTGGATATCCTGGATACGCTCAAAAACTCTTTTCAAGTTCCAGAATATCTAATGCGGCTTTTGAGGAACTACCTAAAGGACCGAAGCCTGCTCTACGACGCGACACAGGGCCAACGAAGGATGGAAATTACATCGGGTGTTGCCCAGGGATCTATCCTTGGTCCGGACCTGTGGAACGTGTCTTACGACGGGCTACTGAGACTTGAGATGCCAGATGAGTCGCGCTTGATCGGCTATGCGGATGACGTTACGGCTCTGGTCACTGGATGCACCGTTGAACAAGCACAACTTAGGCTAGGTATGCTAATGTGCCGAGTGAGGGACTGGATGACTGCTCGCGGGCTCAGTTTAGCACTGGAGAAAACCGAAGTGGTCATCTTGACAAAAAAGAGAATCCCTAGAGTAAGGATGATCAGTATTGGAGATAGACAGATCGAATCGAAGCCAGCGGTGAAGTACCTGGGGGTACTGCTCGACTCGAAGATGAGTTTCTCTGAGCAAATCAGGGCAACGGCTGAGAAGGCTGGTTCGGGAATATCGGCCCTGAGTCGACTCATGGCCAACGTAGGGGGACCCAGCCCATCAAGAAGACGCCTCTTGATGAGTGGTGTAGGGTCAGTGCTACTGTACGGAGCAGAGGTATGGGGTGACGCTCTCAGCAAGGAGGTATACCGAAAACGATTGGCACAGGTACAGAGGAGAGGAGCACTGAGAATTGCATCTTCGTATCCAACAGTCTCCGACTCGGCGGTGAGAGTGATTGCAGGCGTGATACCTGTCGCCCTCCTTGCTAGAGAGCGCCGCGCTATTTACCTGCGCCGAAATGAGGATGCGAGGGAGATCGTTGTCCGCGACGAGAGACAACGCTCGCTCAACGATTGGCAGCAGTCTTTGAGGAATTGCACGAAGGGAAGGTGGACTGCGCGCCTCATCCCGGATGTGAGACCGTGGCTAAATCGAAGGCATGGTGAGACTGACTTCTATCTGACCCAGCTTTTGAGCGGGCATGGGTGTTTTCAGTCTTACCTGCACAAGATCGGCAAGTTACGGTCTCCCGATTGTCGGTTTTGCCCAGGAGAGGAGAACAATGCCTGTCACACATTTTTGCGTGTACCAAATGGGCCAGGCTGCGAAGGGAACTCTACAGGGAGACGGGAGAGCTCACCCCGGATAATATAGTTGCGGTGATGTTCGAATCGGTTGACAAATGGAACCAGGTGGCACATTATGCTCGGGCAGCCCTAAAATATAAAAGGGACTCACAGCAGCCGGAGGCAATGGGGCTGGGGGATCGCTCTTCTGGCAATTCCTCTTCCCCCCTCCCCTCCCGCTAGGAAAGGGACCCCCCAGCTTGAAGGTGCCCCACGGCGTAACAAAACGAGACCTGGCCCGAAGTAATGTGTCAAACGGTTCCAGGCTAGGTTCTCAGATTGACAGGGTAGGTGTTTAGTGGGTAGTCCAAAGGTATCCTCCATGGGAGTCCCACACTGCCAGACTCCCTACCACAAAAAAAAAAAAAAATATCCCGATATAGGAGACAACCGTAAAAACTTCTGAAAATATTTTGATACTCAAACTTTCAACAGGCCACTACTTTTGATAATCCTGTCAAGTTTGGTGATTACAGCTTCTATATGTCACAATGTCAATAGAGCTTTTTATGTTAGCGTAAAACTCTTAAAAATGCATTTTTTTACAATAAAAATGTTCGTTGACATGTTGCAGCATCTTGAAAATTGCAATTGCTGGAATAAAATGTAGCATATTGATTCTGCTTTTGATTAGATTTCACCTTGTCCTGTCATTTGACATCGAAATATTGGAAGATTCTTGAATGAATTCAACTTCATGGTTTAGCTAGTAACTATTCAATGATATCTATTCAAACAGCCTCAAAGATGTCACAAAAATTGTATTTTCAATCCAAAATTCGTTGTACTATTAGTTACAAACTATTCAATCCACTCCTAAGTGCTTTAAGTGCAACCATCAATCCTTTCGAAGAATCAATACAGGAGTTTGTTATTAGTTCCTTTTATTCCTGACATTAACTTTCCGCCATTGTAGGATATGCGGTACAATATGAGGAATTCTAACACGTTTCACATTTCCTTTTAGTATTCAAAGAACGTGCTGTTTGCATAGAGTATACGATGAAAACACATGTTGCCTTCCGAGACTGAAAAGAAGATTTAATGGCACTTGGACTATTCTAACACTTTCCGAAGGACTACGCACTAATAGTTGGCATACTCAAAGCGTGAATGATAAAAAGGGGATGTTTATTGAAGAACGATCGAGGTCGCACTATAAGGGTAGATCCTTTCATGAAAACATATACTTTAATTCACAGGAAGTATCAGCGTGTTTTATAAATAGAACCGTTGACTTGGTGGATACCAAGTCTTGTAAAAATAATGTGTCGATTTCAATACATACTCTCCTTTGGGAATATATAAGAGGAATGTTCATCTCTAATTTATAGCATTGAGCTTAGTTCAAAACTAAGCCACATAGATAGTTCTTAAATGAACTGCGTCTGTTTTTGTAGCTCTTCAACTTACAAAGTAACAATCCACTCATTCACTAGAAATGCAAGGAGTCTCGATGGAGTGTTTTCATATACTTGAAAAGGCCGACTACAGGTTGTGGATGCAGCTTTTCATAAAATACGATTTCCTTTAAAGCATCCCAGCATATTTCAGTTGGAAATTATATCAATTACAAGAACAAGAACGAAGAATCAATGAAAACATCTGTAGAGTCCTTGCGCTCTCCTTGCTTTGGTGAAATGCTTTTATCATGAGGCAAGCCACTCAAGTTCTAAGTATCCCTTTTTGCTCTAGTAAATTCTTTCCTCTATCATTGTCAACTGATGCTAAGACCGGAACTATGTAACTGAAACTTAATAGGATACTTCAGTAAAACTTGCAATCGGTTTGACCCACTTTCAACACAGAACGAGAGAGAACCAGCCAAGAAGGTTGTGCTCCAACACATTTACATTGAAAGCGAACGGATGAACGTCTTTGGGTCATTAATTTGAATTGCTGCTTAATGCATAGTCGGAATGAAATGATGACAAGCTGTCCTGTCCATCAAGTTGCAGAGAAGCAGACAAGATCCCCAACTTTGATTATCCTTGCAGCTCCCGTTGACTGTTTCAATGTAATGAATCGCTAAGTACTTAGACTCTGAAAGAACATGGACATTTTTCATGGTCATCATCGTTGTTTGAGCATTCTTTTTTCTGCTCTTCATTTTAATCCTGGGCGAAAAAATTAACGCGCAAACAATGAAGCATGGCAAGCACTTTGTGCATATTCACGGTAGAGTTGATTGGAATCAAAATCTATTGTTAAGTACTTCAAAAATATACACATGAAACTGTGAATTCAAAACCTGACAAAGCTATGATCTTGGAACAATTTTCAAAGGTGCACTATATTAACTGAAGAGAAGAATCAAGAGCCAAGATTATAAGGTTAAAATAAAAATGTTAAAGTTAAAAATAAACAAAAACAAAAAGAAAAAGTTGGATAAACAGACCTACGCTCATGTCAGAAGTTTTGTACTCAACTTCTCAGAAATGCAGTCACCAGCAACGAATAAAGTCAAGAAATATTTACTTATTTATTTATTTAAATTCCATTTAAAAGATTAAACATAATCTAATTACAAAATGGAACAAAACAAACAGAAAAGAAAATTAATGAAAATTAGGATGAAGTGAAAAAGTTAATATAAAAAGGAATTCAATGATATTAACAATAGTAATCCGCGTCGCTTAGATGCTAGAGCACTAAGCCCGTCAGCGGAAGGTCTCTGGTTCAAGTCTCGTTGGCGTCAACGAAATTTAGTTCGAGTGGTTCTTCGGACGGACTATAAGCCTGTTCATTTATGATACGTACTGGCTTAAATTCAGAACGTATCGCAGCTGGGTGGACGGACACACGGCCAAAGCGTGATAATGATCATATCACCTTGTGGAGTGCCGATACATTCGATCACGACAATGGGATACTCAAACTATCTCTAAGCGAAGGCCCGAAAGGGGCTGTAGGGCTACAAAGAAGAAGAACAATAGTAAGTACTTAGTCAAATATGCATGTAAAATTAAATTAAAGCACAAAAAAGTCTAATATTCACACCAATTGAGTTGTAAGAATCAGGCTTCTTAATCTCAATTCAAAAACAAGTTATGAGTTGGAAAAAGGACCAAGCTCAAGCTTATCATGATTTCTTACCATTCGTTTAGTGAGAGCATGACAATATAAATTTGTACGGGCATACGGTGGTACGAAAAAATTGTTTGCTCGAGAAGAACGCGATGATTGGCGAAAACATAAGTCTGCATAAAATATATTGATGAAATTTAATTGTGGCAGAGTTGATATAGAAAACACTGATCTAGATATATGTGAATGGGAAGACAGAGTAGGCAAACATAAAAAGGATCAACGACAGTCATCGGGTTGATATGAGAAATTTGTAAAACAAGACACGAGTAAATTTTTGCTGGACATTCTCTAACGAGTTAATGAGGTAGGAGTGTCGGGGAGACCAAACTACAGAGCAAGATTCAAGTAAAACGAACAAGACAGATAAACAAGCGGACGGAGGTAGATATATTGTTAAATTTATAAGCATGCCTGAATATAAGTCCCAATATTTTCGAGGCCCTAGTAGTCGTGATTAGAATGTGTGCATCAAAATTGAGCTTAGCATCAAAAATAACACCAAGATCTTTAGCAGAGCTCACAGCAGCGAGTGGGACTTCATTTAACATATAGGTAAAAGTCAGCGGAGATTGATTTATTTATTTATTTACCAAACAAGGTATTACATCAAAATTATAAATTACCACAAAGAAATACAAGTCAAAAGTTACAAAATACAAGTTAAAAATATATGTTATACTTACAAAAGTACAAGTTAAAAATATAGGACTAGGAAGAGAGGAACATTGATAGATTGGTTTTAAACTATAGTCCGGATATGGTTGGGGAAAACCAATGGCTCCGGCTGTTTAATATTTTGCTGCATCTATTAATCGGTTCATTTGCACCGTAGATGGTAAGATGTCGACTTTCCACCAGCAAACGTGAATATCTTGTAGATCTTACTGGTGCGTTCTAGGATATCCTGTCAATCAGATATTGAACTTTAATGGTACCACAGAGGACATCAAATGCAAATCAAGAGCGTGCCATAATTCTACGGGAGGCAAGTGAAGATAAGTTGAGAATGGACAACAGATATTCGTATGAAGGCAAGCTCTGAAAGTTACGTGGGTCATATTGAGATCGGAAAGCAAACAGGATTTTTTTGGACAGACTCAAATCTTTCTGTATGAGCATCAGAAACAGGATTCCAGACGACACCTGCATATTTGAGAATAGGGCGGGCTAATGATATGTATAATGTCTTTGTTACCCACACATTCTGAAATTCTTTAACACGCCGTTTGATGGAGCCTGACATTTTATTAGCCTTGCAGAAAACGTCATCATAGTGCAAATTAAAACGGAGTTTCTTATCCAAAAATACACCGAGGTCAACTGTGCTGTCTGCTCGGGAAAGATTAGTATTACCAAGGTGATAGTCAGCTACCAAAATTGAAGTTCTGCGAAAGAAACTAATCACCTGACATTTTTCGAGGTTCAGGTATAGGTGGTTTGTGTTGGATCATTCAGGCAGAGCATTTATCTTGTTCAGTAAGAATATTGAATCACTGTTGGATGTTAACCCATAGCATAATTTGAGATCATCCGCATTAAATAAATGGGGTGAATCGGATAACACATCAGAAAGGTCTGATATAAATGTGTTGAAAAGAAGAGTAGACTTGAATTTCTTTGGAGATATACCTTTGAAATTTAACGGTTTAAAATTGCGCAATTTTTCTGACAGAATCGTATGATTGACGCGATTAAAAGCTTTACTAAAATTAGTATAAATTGCGTCAACCAGGTGCCCTGTTTCCATTGTGCAAAGTACGTATGAGACCATAACTGTTAAATTGGAGGTTGTGGATCGGTGTTTCCTGAAGTCATGCTGCTGGTCATTGAGACGTTGCTCTATTACGGGCGATATTTTAGAGCATACTTTTTTCTCGAATAATTTTGGGATGGTGGATAAAATGGGAATTCCTCCATAATTTCGAACACTCCCTTTCCTTTTGCTTTTATGAATTGGAGTCAGGTGAGAAGATTTCCAGTGTATTGGAAATTTTTCGCTTACGAATGACTTGTTAAAAATGATATGCAGAGGTAAAACTAATACTTCATTGCACTGGTATAGAAAATAAGGCGGAAGTAAATCTGGGCCAGGACCATGGTTCAAATCAAGTGTTTTAATTGCACTAATGATATCATTTTCAGAAACAAAGAGTTCCTGAAGCACTGTTTCAAAAACAGCGTTAGTGTTATCTACATGAGGTGAGGGGTTTGGTAAGGAGTACACTGATTGAAAATGATCTGCGAAGAAATTACAGGTTTCTTACGGGACAGAGGAACTGCGTATTGCATAGGTGATTTTTTAGGATAACCATGAGCTTTGCGCTTAATATATACAAACTAAAAGAGCTTCTTTGGGTTTTGGATTATGTTTTTGCCAATAAAATTAATATACATTGCATAAACCTCGCGTGATTTCAATCTAAATTCATTTGCCAGCTCATTATATTCGTTTTTTATTTCATCACTGACATTGGGTTCTTTTTGTATAATTTTGTGGAGCCTATTGCTTCTGTTTCTTAAATTTCGAAGACCACTGTCCAACCATGACTCAGACAGTTTATTTCTCAGTTTGATTTTAGGTGTATGACTTCCAACGGCGTCAAATATGGTCTAGTAGAAAGAGTTCCCTGCATCATCTTAATCTAGCGTCGAAAGCCTACTAGTCCAGTCTACATTAGAAATAAAACTCTTAATGCTATCTTAGTCAGCATTACGGAAATCAAATACAATCGAATTATTGTATGGAAGGCTGTTTGTGTTATCAAGGATGGAATAATCCACTGAAAGTGCGGAATGGTGAAGGGTATGTTTGAAAAGATTTTCCGCATTATTAGTTGTATTAACTACCACCTCGTCATAAGCATTCGTGAAAATTAGATCGAACCAATTGCCAGAGGAATTGGGTGTTGAAGCTACTTGCTGTTAATCATTGCCATACAATGTAGAAACTAGGTCAAAATCAATATCGTCTTGAAGATTCAATGGAATTAGACGATTGTCAAGTTCGTCAACTACAAACTTTAAATTGGGCCTGTTAAAATCTCCAAAGATAATAATTTTATCTTCTTCTTTTGAGAGTTCAACAAGTGAAGAGACAACTCCACCAGCCTCGGTATAGATTGTCTCACTGAACCCTGGGGTAGTATAGAATATACCAACGTACAAATAAAATTTATTTATTTTGATTTTCGCTATTAAATGTTAGAATGTTTTGAAAGTTGCGGTATTGACGATATCACTCGAGTAAGCGTTGTGTATGGCAATTAGGACACCACATCTTTGGGTTACGCCAGTGCTTAGATAGTCTTGATCGTTTTTATAAATAGACCAACAACTGTCGAGATTCTCGTCGTTACGATGAGAGTCATTCAACCAAGTTTCTGTGAATGCAAGGATACTGAAAGGACATGATTTAGCGTCAAGAAAAAGTTTGTTGAGTTTGCCTCTCATGCCACTACAGTTATACTAGAACATTTTGGGGCATTTGATGGTAGAGCTCTTATTGTGGACGAAAAAATTTGTGATGTTGCTCACATGACCTTTGGAGCGAGGATATATAATTTGAGCTTACATGAGAAGTGTAAGTTTCAAGATCTTTTTTGCCTTGTTCTGATGTAACACCAAGTTGCTCATGGTATCTAAGATATAGCTTTTGTAGAGCATCAACATTTACCGGAAGACTTTCCTTCTGGATCATTACTTTTATATTGGTCTTCGTTTTACCGGCGATACATGTTGTATCTGGTGCTTTATGCATGTAGGTTAGGTAGAGTCAAACCAACTCATATAATCTGTGCTCACCCAGTCTTGATAGAAGATACCTGCTCTGAAGATCTTTGCTAGAGTTTATTGTCACTTTTACAATCGGAGGTACGAGTGGGTCTAAAAAGGATTGTTTTTCGTTCAAAGGGCTATTTAGTGTGCTGGGTAATTCAATTGCACAATCATGGGACGATGTCTGAAAACCACTTCTTAGGAAGTTCGGATATTTGGATTTTATTGGGTTAAATTCAGAAATTGAACTTTTATTCGTTTCTGAAGAACCGATATTTTCTTTAGGTTGGTTATTATCAGAAATGGGACTGTCTCCCATCAGCCTGTTATCTAAAGGATCTAGTAGGTTAACAATGTTGTTCGTAATAAATGGTTGGGTATTGTGAGTAGTGTTAATATTCAGGTTTTTGTTGTTAGTGGAATTTACTGTTACATTTTTGTTGTTATTGTGTTTGCTTGGTTGATTATTGTTGACAGCTGGTTTCCTTGATTTCAATTTCCTGAAGACTCGTCCACTTCAATAGATGCAACCGTTTTTGGATGTGTGATTAGAGAAAAGCCAGGCATATTTGGGCGGTATGTATAGTTTGAACGATTTCGTTTTCTTACATCTCTGTGAAATTGCCTCCACTCTGCAGCCTTCCAGTAATAGATTTACTTCCAAGGATTTTTGAACTCGAGCAGTATTAGTATTCTTTGGTGTTTTCCTAATGAAAAATATTTCGAAATCGTTGTGCTGATGATTCGTTACATTAGCCTTCTCCAACTGCTCAAGTTTTTTTCCATTCGTCCTCAGATCAAAAGATGCCCAATTTATTGCTGACAATTTCAGATGTTTGATTTGAAGCAGGTTCCGACGCCACTTCATTCAGACCACATGATTTCAGATGGCTGGCATTATTTTGAACTGGAAAAACGTTCTCAATGTTACGCTGCTCCATTATTTTTACTTCTAAAATATTTCACTTTTTATCGATGTTTTCCAATTTTTTGAGAATTTCCGATAGCTGCAACAAGTTGTCCCACTCAGCAAGTTTTTGTGTCATATTGTTAAGCATACCACTGAATGTTTCTTCACGGAAAGGTTCTGTACATCATGGTTGGAAGCTGGAAATTTGCTCTTTCACGGAGATTAGTCCTCTCAAGGGCTTTGAATATTTTCCTATCGCTCTTTAATAGGTTTATAGATAGCTCATTGAAACTGCTGCTCCACAAAACTATCTTCATTTGCTTGGGATTTAGATCGTAGTCGAGCGATTATCTGATTTTCTCTTGAATGTGGTTTTCGATGTAGCCGGTAATGTTACAATTTCATACATCGCTTTCAATTTCTGCTTGACAATCTGAGCATATAAAATGTTCATCCAGTTAAGGATGAAACCAATCACGCGATGCATCCATGCAGGCACCATGTAACTTGCAGTTACAAAAACCTTTGCAGATAACATATTTAAAGTTGTTGTCAAACGCGATGCAACTTGCGAGGCTGCATTTTACACTCACTTTTGTTAGGGTAAGGTCAGTTATATGCGAGGAGGGTAATATTATCTATTCATCGAAAATCTTTGTGGGAAGAAAAACTATGAAAAAGTGTTTTCATAAGCAAATTTCTGCTTTCACTAGATATAGTCATTCAGTCACTCACAGTAAAATTGATAAGTGCGTCAAGAATTAATAGTATCGCGCACGAAAATTACACAGTCATCAGCAAATTGCTTATTTCACTATAGATTCGATTATTGCTGATTAATTATTAATATCATTGTCACTTAGTAATTTACAGTGAAATTATTAACTCGGTCAAGAATTAAAAAATTCAGAATTTCATGCACGAACAACAAATTTTCAATTAGCACGGCAACGGTATGATTTAAAGAAGACTACTAATATTTTGCGGAGCGATTCAAAACTATTTCTGTACGTGACGACTTTTGGCTTTCATTGGATTAAAAGTCATTTTATAGTATTTAGCATCATTAAGACAGAGGTAGTTAGACGAACACTAGTTACTTAGTACAATCAGGTCTATCTGAAGATATTGACAATTTTGTACAGACCTGATAGCTCGAAAGACTTTGAAATCATCGACATACAGCAGGCAATTGGAGGTGATAACCGAAGGAAGATCATCTATAAACAATAAGGATTGGAGGGGAACTAGAATGGATCCTTGAGGACGGATAAAATGGAATAGAGTTAGTTCCACAGTAACTAACGCAACATATACGAGAAGACAGGTAGGAGTCCATCTATCGTAAAAGAGGGCCAGCAACCCCAAAAGCTTTCAGTTTGTAACAGAGAACTTGATGGTTGACCGTATCAAATGCCTTCGAGAAGTCAGTGAAGATGACATCAACCTGCAATGGATTGTCTAGGGCCTTAGCAATGTAATCGGTGAATTTAATTAAATTTGAGGTCGTAGAGCGATCTTTTTATTTATTAATGTTATTGACCTTATTTGAAAGTTTCAAGAAGATCAAATCAAAACTGCAGTGACTGATTCGATGAAAATTCCATAAAATACATAAATCCTGTGTTATTGTTGTTGTAATTGGAAAAATTTCAAATGGCTATACCTTCCGTCTACATTATTTGATTTTCATCAAACTCACAAGTTTTAGGACCTTTCGTAGGACTACTTAAATATTGAGTTTTGTTCAGTTTATGGGTGCCTATACGATTTTCTTGGGAAAATGTGAAATTCGCATATTATGCTATTATTATTATTATATTATTATTATTAACAGAGTTGAGTAAATTTTGACTTCTAAGGTATTTGTTGTTGTTTTACTCATAAACACCTACCTCCATAATTTTTTTCAGATTTTTTGGATCACAGGTGTCCAATCGCGAGGGGAAGGGACACCGATTGTTCGTGTGTTTCCCTCCCTGTGCGCCCCTCGAAGCGTAATGTGTCAAATAAAAACCTGTTTTGAAAAGTTCTCGTTAAGACCTTTCATTTGATACCCATACCGGCTACCTTTGATGAATTATTTTTTGGGGGCCACTCCCCTATATGGGGAGACCTCCCATAAATACCTTATACAATTTCATTTGTAGTTGGAATTTGAAAACAGCACTACTTTACATCTACATACAAAATTTGATGTTTCTAACTTAAGTGGTTTGCGAGAATAAGTGCTGTGACATACGGACAGACGGACGGACGGATAGACGGGCAGACAAGACGCGATTTTAGTAGGCTTCTGTAAAATTATTTTACAAAAACCTGAAAAATCAAATGATTACATAAAGCAAAAATAAGATAGTAGAATAAAATAGAATAGGTAGTTGAATAAAATACGTTCTTCTTCAAAATATCTCGAAGTCAAATCACCATTCCTGAATGAAGTCCTGAGCAAGCCTTGGCATCTATCTACTAGTCAAAAATCCCACAGAAAATGGATTTGAAGGAAAACCCCAACTTATAGCGTTTCGTATATTATCGCTGGAGAGAATTCAATTTTCTTCCATATTTCTTCAAAACTGAGCTGTCCGACAATGAGCTCCGAACGCTTCACACAAAATGTCGAGCAAGCTTTAGGTGACATCCGATCTCTATTCGAAGATTGGCGCGCCTTTAGGAACAAAGTACCAAATGGAACATCTGAATAAATATCGAATCGGATGCAAAGTGATACTCCCTCTTGACGTTATCAACATGTTCCGGCAATGTGGATTAGTACCTAAAAAAAATTTTAATTAATTTTAAGTTGAAAAGTTGAAAGCAAAAGTGTTAGAAGGTACAGAACTGAAGCTGAAAATGATAAATACCCGGACAGAACCAAGAAGGAAGCCCACAAAGAAACAAATTCACCACGAAGCACTTTATCTAAACAGAAATCGTTCCTATAAAGAAGTTGCAGCCCGTTTGATACTGTAAACTTAGGATCTTCAGCGATATTGATTTTGAAAAATCACCAAAGCGTCCACTTCTAGGAAAACGTATTGGCTATAGTTCAAAAATTCCAAACAAAACAATTTCAGCAAAAAAGTTCCGTAATTACCCCTTGCAAAGAAACGGTGTCAACTGAAAGTATGCATCCTCAATCCACTACTGTAACAACGCCACGAAAATTTGATTGGGATGATTTAAAGAGAGAGATATTCAACAGGATGCCAAATATAAATTTGCTATGGAAAAGATAAATTCGAGTCTTTTTAAATTGTCCCAAAAGATTCACCTTCTCCTGTAAAGCCACTCGAAAATAATATTTCCAAAAAGGTTGCTAATAGCATCAATAATGCAAAGGAAACCGACAGAAAAATATAATGGATACATACCATAAATAATGGAAGAAAAGAGGTTAAAGCCGTTAATGAAAAAAACTGGAACGGCAGTGAAGAACCCTCCTACTTCGACCGATTTGTCCACATATCCAAACAAAAGAAAAGAAACTGCCAGTGTTTCGGTTCAAACCGAAGAAGTGTTTATTAATGACTAAAAGAATGTAGAAAAGCTTTCTGTGACTTTAGATGAAAGTATGGAAGACCGCTTCTGCAACTTGATGAAAGTATCTGCAACAACGAGCAAAGACCTGAAAGACGGTATCGCTTTAAAGGCCAATCTATCTATATGTTTTGTAAGCAACTTACATTGAACTACTCGAAAAGTTTTGGGCTGTTGTTGATCGAATCCCTGCCGATTACTTTAAACCCATCGAAGAGCATAAAACTAAAACGATTTCTTGAACTCAAAATATTCAGACAAAAATCTAAAACAAAAATGAAATTAGCGGAAAATACATTGAAAAAATTAGAAGAAGAGAAAATAAACTTACGAACTATCACCCGAACCAAAACAAAACACAACAATGGCAGATAGTCCATCACTTTGGCATTTACACCTGATGGGTGAATGTACTAGATGGAGGGAAACTTGGATTTCAATTGCCCGATGAACACCAGTTGGGGGAACGCCGATGCAAGCCCGCATTGCAATTGAACGTTGAATCACCTCGAAGTAAAACTGGTTGAAACCGAGCCGATGAAAAACCTGGGAACAAAGAACGGCTCTCTTTTTGGTAGACAAGGGTCGACGGCGGAGGATCAAGTGCGACGAGTAACTTCGTGATGCAAGTAACATCGGTGGCCCCTAAATAGGACCAGTAGCGGTAAGCTAAACATACGAAGTGTGTTCAAAAAGTATCGCGAATTTTGAATTTTCGCGGGTTACGTAAATTCAAATTTCGATTTTTTTGTGGCGTTATGTTGGTACTCATGTCTGTCACTTATGCCGACAAGCTCGGCCATTTTGAATGTTCACTTGATTGGTGATAGCTGCTTTACTTGCACGTGTTTTCAATCGTCTTCGATTTTTACTTATTCAAAAAAATGGATCAAAGAACGTGTATCAAATTTTGTGTGAAAAACGAAATTAAGTGCGCGGATGCATTCCGAATGTTGACTGTGGCATACGGAGAAGCTACCTTGGACCGAAGCAACGTTTATCGGTGGTACAAAATGTTTTTAGAAGGCCGAGAAGATGTGAACGACGAAGAGCGTGCCGGACGCCCGAGCACTTCAACAACAGACGAAAAAATTAATGAAGTGGAGAAAATGGTATTGGCCAATCGTCGAATAACCGTTAGAGAAGTTGCTGAGGACCTAAACATATCGATTGGCTCGTGCCATTCGATTTTTATCAACGATTTGGGCATGAGACGGGTCGCCGCGAAATTCGTACCAAAATTGCTCAATTGCGACCAAAAACAGCAACGCATGAACATTGCTAATGAGATGCTAAACTCTGTTCGCGACGAACCAAATTTGCTCCAGAGGGTCATAACTGGTGACGAATCGTGGGTTTATGGTTATGACGTGGAAACCAAAGCTCAATCATCTCAATGGAAGCTGCCGCATGAACCAAGACCGAAAAAAGCGCGCCAAGTTCGATCGAATGTGAAAGTTTTGCTGACAGTTTTCTTCGATTGCAGGGGCGTAGTGCATCATGAGTTCTTGCCACAGGGAAGAACGGTCAATTAGGAATATTACCTGCAAGTTATGCGCAATTTGCGCGAAGCAATCCGCCAGAAACGCCCGGATTTGTGGGAGAACAAAAATTGGCTTTTGCACCACGATAACGCCCCTGCTCACACATCGTTGCTTGTGCGCGACTTTTTGGCCAAAAACAACATACTAATGATGCCGCAGCCACCGTATTCCCCAGATCTGGCCCCCTGTGACTTTTTCTTGTTTCCTAAACTGAAGAGGCCCATGAAAGGACGACGTTACGCTTCGCTTGACGAGATAAAGACGGCATCGAAGGAGGAGCTGAACAAGATTAAAAAAAATGATTTTTTGAAGTGCTTCGAAGATTGGAAAAACCGTTGGCACAAGTGTATAATATCTCATGGGAATTACTTTGAAGGGGACAAAATAGATATTCATGGATAAATAAATAATTTTTGAAAAAAAACAAAATTCGCGATATTTTTTGAACACACCTCGTATATCGATGTTTTGGTTGACTAAAATTCATATCTTAATTTGTGAATGGTGTTTTGTTATTAATCGTGTGTTATTAATCGTGGATTTTATTAGACGAGAAATATTGATTCTGAAGTGAATTGTACACCTGTCTCGGGTGTGTTTTAGATTGTAGCTCGGGTCCGGTGAAATAGTGCAAAGTGGTGACTAATCTTCCAGTGTTAGAGAAAAATAGTAGGTCTTATTTTCAGCTGTGTGAGGGGTGTTTGGCGGCCGCGTTTCTCGCTTGGTGGCTATTTGGGACCAGGGGATAAGCAAGTGGTGGCTCCTACAACCATCTTCTATGGTATGCCGGGTCCGAGGTCCCTAGTTGGAGGAACTCTCACGCGGAGGGTAACAATTGATCGTAACAGGGTTTGCTTTCTGAGACATTCTGATTTAAGGGCTATGAGCAACAAAAATATGGGTTAAAGATTTTTTTAACCCGACAAGGCTTTCTGTGAATATTACTTTTTTTTAAATAAAGTAAAATCACAGAAAACATACAATTTCTTTCATCCTTTTTAGGGCATTTTGGAGTCTGTTTTCTATTTATTCTAAAACTTTTTCCTTCCAAATCTATTAAAACTTAGTTTCTTGAATACCATGTTTATTTAAAATTTAAATTCTCGACTGCAATGCAAAACCCTCTACTGCTAAAATTTGCAGGGCTCATCGGTTCTGATACAATTCGTTACAAGATCTCATTAATGCCTATCTTGATTTTCTTCTTCTTCTTCTTCTTCTTCGTAGCCCTACATCCCCTTTCGGGCCTTCGCTTAGAGACAGTTAGAGTATCTCATTATCATGATCTAATGTATCGGCAGTCCACAAGGTAATATGATCATTATCATGCTTTGGCCGTGTGTCAATTCAACCAGCTGCGAAACGTTCTGATTTTTAAACCAGCACGTGTCATGACTGATCAGGCTTATAGTCCGTCCGAAGAACCACTCGAACTAAATCTCGTTGACGCCAACGAAACTTGAACCAGAGACCTTCAGCTTATGGGCTTAATGCTCTAACCTCTAAGCCACACGGACCACATCTTGATTTTAGGTTTTTTTAAAAATCCAAATTGCAGCTTTAAGAAGGTTCCGAATTTTAAATTTTGCCTGGTCTCAATTTTTATATTCTGAGCTTGACCTGAAGGTTTTTTAATTGTTCAACTTTTTTTGATCTTTGAATCCTGAGTTTTCATCAAAAACAGCCGCCATTTTTTTCCTAATCAAAGTGATTGATTAACAAAGCTAGCCGTAATATTTGATTTCTGAAAATTTTGCTAAAAGCGAGGCAAAATTGGGACCCCCAAACACAAATTTCATTATATCCTATACATCCACACACACATACACACACAAATCCATATATATATATATATATATATATATATATATATATATATATATATATATATATATATATATATATATATATATATATATATATATAGATATATATACATATGTATATCTATATAAATACATGTTACATACTATATATACATATATATATATATATATATATATATACATATATATATATATATATATATATATATATATATATATATATATATATATATATATATATATATACACATCTATGGCGTTTGATCCTGGAATGTCAGATCAGTTAATTACCCTGGAGCTGTTTAGGGCCTTTCACAAGAGGCCAGTCAATATAAATTAAAAATATTTGCAGTCCAGGAAACGAACTGGACTGGTAATGATATTCAAGATATGAAATCGCACACAATATTCAAAAATGGGAAACCTACTGAAAAACGAGAATTTGGAGTGGCCTTTATTGTGGATAGGGAGCTCAAATCGCACGTTATTGATTTCAAGGCAATAAACGAGCGGTTGTTCGTGATCCGTATATAAACGAAATTCTTAAAAATCTGGCTGATCAATGTTCATGCCCCGATCGAAGAAAAGAACGAGGTACCGTAGGAAACGTTCTGCAATCACCTGAAAAGACTGGTCGACTCATTGCCTAAAAACCACACAAAAATAATTGTGGGTGATTTCAACGCTAAAGTTGGCAACGAGATATCTCATTGGGAAACGGCTGGAGGATATCGCCTGCAAGACGAAACATATGACGACGGGCAGTGCCTGATCGACTTGGCTTGTAGCAGAAATCTAGTCATTAGCAGCGTTAAGAAGGCTAGGTATTAAGTAAAAAAAACAAGGAGCAGCTTTTCTTCGCCACCAAACTTCAACTCCACTCTCACTGCGAGGAATGGCAATAAAATTCGTGAAATTCTTGGCACACCCAATTATGTCGCACCTGGAATACTAAAATATGATCCATTATCATTGCAAACTGATGTATGGTCGGTTGGTGTATTGGTCTATGTATTATTGACTGGATGTACACCATTTGATGGCAATACAAAACAGGAGACGTTTTTGAATGTTCGCTAACATTCCCAGATGAATTATTTAAGGAAGTTTCTCCGGAAGCTATTGATTTCATCAAAAGTACATTAGGAATTAAACCAGATGATCGTCTCTCCACATTTGAGTATCTAAAACACATTTGGCTAAAGGATGAATCGCTAATGGGTAGTATATTTCTAAGTGTTACACGTCACAATGCAGATCATCATCGCCGATACGAGTCAGTAGACAAAGAAAACGCGATCTAATTTATGTAAAGAAAACGATCTAATTGATGTAAAGAAAACAAATGGATTTGCAGATTACCGCCAAAATGATTTCCAATCGTCACCTACAACGACAACAACAACAATAAATGGCTGTGCTCGTGAACGCTACAGCAATCGTAGATCATCTGATTATGAAATTGAAGCAAATCTAAGCCATTACAAATACAATTCATTTACATTGAATCACCACAGCAGCACCAGCAATGGTCTAGAATATAATAACGATGTTGAAAATGATCAAAAAGACAAAGAGAACTTTCTAGCAACGACAATGTCGACAAATGATATTAGACTTTAAAATTTGCAAAAGTGCGGACACAGTCATGAAATGAATGAAAAATTGAGCGTACAATCCAAATTGCATTCAGTTGTATCAAACCAAAGACATATGAACAAATGGACGAGCAACGAGAATCTGTGTACTCGTCCATGTGAGAAGCAAATTTGCCACATAAATAAGCTATAAATAACTTACGCTTTCGAAACTATATGATTCCCTCTGCTTTCCCTTCCCCTTTCTTTCCAAACAGGTTTTTCTTTTCTCTCTTCAGAAGAATCGCTTCCCCCACTGACACCCGCGCACACCAACGAAATTTCATTTCACGTGCACACGATCGCGCCTTCGTTATCATTCGGAAAACAGTTTGAGAACAAACAACAAACGACTCTCACGGGAAACTCGAACGTCAAAGCAAAAGAAAATCGAAAAGAGCGCGAAATCGCCGAGAAAACTCATGTGTCCAAGCGGATGGAAATTTCGTAAATTTTTAATTAAAACAGTGAATTAAAGTTCCGATTTCGTACGCGCGATCTTCAAAATTAAAAACTTTTTAAATGTGAACGTGTTTCGCCGTGAATAGAGTGCTAAAACAAAAGCATATTATTTCAAACCTCAACTTTACACAACTTTAGCAAAGGTTGCTAATTGCTTCGGCTCTCACGACCGGTTGTGGATCCAGTACGACGAAATTTTCGCCGAGCAGCAGCAGCAAAGATGTAAATATTGAATGCTGTGATAATAGTTCGTCCCTAAAACATTACCACTCAACAAAGAGTGGGGTTAGCAATGGAATAAGCGAGTCTCTGGACTACGTTTAAAATTGCATCGACAGGAATCACGAATGGCGTCCGCGCAAAGACCCATACTATCATCAAGATCAGGAACGAGTTATAGGGCATCCAGCTTCCCACAATAAGTCTTATTTGGAAGTAATCAAAATAATGGAGGGCATGGATCAAGGTGAAGCCATCATAAGACCTTCGAGTAAAGGGGCGGATCACTTAACAGTAACATGGAAGGTGTGCAAGGATATTTATCAACATATTGATGCGCGTAAGAAGGGCTAGGAGAATGCCTTCAGTTTGGGACAAAGTCTTTGGACTGAGACAATCTTGATGAAATTATCGCCCGTCATATCACACTGATGGCAGCGCATACTAGGAATTTGTTAAACTATAAGTATTATCGGGAGACTGACGGTGGTATGAAAGGTGAAATGGAAGAATTGCTGAAAACGAGAGTAATAGATGATCGACTGGTTCGCAGTTATTAAAACACGATTTCAAATTAAATTAATATTTACCTACGAAATCGTCGGACTTATCGCCGGACACAATTATAGCACCGGTAACGAAGAGGACCACTGAGACCCGACAGGGCAAACCCAATGCGCCACCATAAACGCGTACCGTCTTTATTTTGTAATTTTTCGCGATGGACGTAAATATTCATGCACGTAAAGATGACAAGACAATTCAACCAAAACAAATTCATATGGTTGTTATCGATAATGCAGGAATTTGCGCGAAAGAAAACGGCCACCAAAAAAAAAAACTGGGTTTGCAGCCGTGGTGAATGTTGTGGCCTTGAACTTGGGTTCTTCAAATCAAGTCAAAGAGCCGTTGCGACAAAGTTATAAAAGAATCAGCGACGGTCTCTTTTATGGATATTTGGACAGCGAAGAAGGACAAATGTGCGGAATAGAGGGATCAAGACGAGCCAACAGGTGGAGCGTGGAAGAATTTAATCAGACAACGAGGAAAAATTTACTCCAGATAACAGGAATAAAATTGATTCATACAGTGAGTAAGTTGAAGTGCGAGGATTTCGACCATCGACGGGGCCCCCATCGTAGGGATTAAGGAAAATTTTGTAAGTGTAAGGAATTTGAGTTTATAAACAATAACATCGTATAATACTTGCGATTAACTTAGAATTATCATCCCAAATTTGCGTAGTTGGTATTTTAGGGTTTTGTTAAATAATTTTACAAAACCCTTCTAGTTTCGCGACCAGTCTGTCCGTCTGTCCGTCCGTCCGTCCGTCCGTCCGTGTGTCACAGCAGTTTTTCTCGGAAACTACTTAAGCTAGAAACATCAAATTTTGTGTGTAGGTGTAAAGTGGTGATCTCTTCAAAATTCAACTACAAAAAATTTTTATAAGGTATTTAAGGGGGGCCTCCCCATATAGGAGAGTGACCCCCCAAAAAAAAATTTAATTGAAGGTAGCCGATATGGGTATCAAATGAAAGGTCTTGATGCGAGCTTTTCAAATTAATTAATTAATTTGGCAAAATTTGCTTCGAGGGTGCACAGGGAGGGGAAATACACGAAAAATTTGTGCCCCCCCCCCCTCGCGATTGGACACCTGTGATCCGAAAAATCTGAAAATAATCAGTAATGTAGGCCTTGGTGAGTACAACAACAACAAATACGTTAGAAGTTGCAATTCACTCAACTTTGTTAGTAATAGTATGATTTATCGATTTTTTCTTGAATAAAATCTTAACAGTAACCTTAAATTCAATGAAATTCAGTACGTAGATGTCTATTTATAAGATTGATTCATCCTGAAAGTTTCATAAAGATTGAATCATATTTAGCGATGTTATAGTGGTTTGAATTTTCCTGTATTACTATGGAACAATATGCGCTGCATTTATTACTATGGCAACATATGGCTATGGAACAACATGCGCTTTTTACCCACTCAGACACTACAGTTTTGCTAGGATTTGCATGAAAATTTCAGGAATGATACGTGTCATGTATATCTTTGAGAATCAGTTCAGCTAGTGGTATCAGTAATCGTAAAACAAAATAGTGGCTGTTTTAAATGCGAAGATTGCTTCAGTGGGGGCACAGGGGGGAAATACATGAAAAATGTGTTATCTCCGTCGCGGATGGACATCTGAAATAATTATCAAGGGAGATATTTATATTTATGTAACAATACCAAAAACCTCAGAAGTCGAAATTCGTTCAACTTTGTTAATAATAGTATGATCTTCGTGTTTCATATTTTCTCCAATAAAATCGTCTTTGACATGTTTCTTGATTTGATGTGATCTGGTGACTGCATTTTGTAAATTGAATACATAACCCTTCTGACATGAGCGTAGGTCTGTTTACCCAACTTGTTTTTTCTTCCGTGATGAGCCGGATAAAGTGAAACCATTCAGGATAGCCTCAAGCTCGCCAATTGGCTCTTGGGGGCAATACTAGGGTTGGCGAGTGGCGCTTTCTTACCCCATTCCCATGGGCTAGCCGGGATCCCAAGGCCCCCAACAGGAATCACTTGGTGTAGCGTAACATTTTTAACGTAACAAAGCATACGATAGTATTGACCGTAACGTACTATAGCAAATAATGCTTTACTTTGGCATCCCAGTCAAATTACCAAAATGGCAATAATGTCGATGACCTCCCAAGTCCGCATCAATAACCAACTCATCAAATTCTTTGACACATACATCGGACTAAAGCAGGGAGACGGGGTGGCCCCATTTTCATTCAATTTACGTCAAAAGGAAGATTCCAGTTGGTACGCAAAGTACATTACACACAAGTCGAGCCAAGTAGTGGCCTACTCGGAGGATATCAACAGTTTGTTACGGTCATTAACAAATGCGAAAGAACTCCTCCTGAAACTCAAGAGCGAAGCAAAACTAGTAAGGCTACTAGTCAATGTAAATACAGCTCATAACGCAGCTGAGGAAAATGCCTGGCGCATACAAAATATCGAAAATGTGGGCGAACTCGTATATTTGGGCGCCACAACAACGAGAAACAGCAATAAAAGATACGAAATACGCCGAAGAATACAGCTCGCAAATAAAGTATTTTTTTCAGTCTTGACGATCTTGAAGACCAGCTACATGCATTGGAAAACAAAGCTCCAAGTGTACAAACCTGTGATAAGACCAGTGTCATGCTGTGGGTGTGAAACATGAACCCTAAACCAAACATCCGCAAATATTTTGAACGCCTTTGAGCGACGGATCTTGAGGCGAATAATCGGAGTGAAACTAGATGGAAACCAACGGCAAATTCGATACAACCATGAGCCGGAGATCGCAACGATTGTAAAACTGTGGAAGCTGCAATAGGCTAGACACATGAATCGTATGGATGAACAATGGATACCCAAGAAGGTATTCGTCGGGAGAGCTGAAGGCCGGAGGCCAGCGGGGAAACCAAGAAATCACTGGTCTGGCTCGTTCGATGAAGACAGTTCATCGCTGCTCAGATTTCAAAATTGGAGGACGTGGTCAATTTCAATTTCAATTTATTTCATCCAAAGTTTACATATTATCATCCAAAAAACGTAACAATAACAGCTGTAAATCCTACAGAGATATTTAAATATCTGTGCGTAAGCTTGGGTACTTAAAAAACTAGCTTACATACTAAGAGAAGGAATAGACAATATATGATTAAGTGTCATCAATGTTCATCAAAAAGGGGAAGAGAGAAGAAAAAAAAAGTATGATTACTGTATTCCAACAAAATATAAGATTTAAAATGATTTAATAATTTAATTCAATTAATTAATTTTGTGGAAATAAAATTTGAAACAAAGTAGAAAACTTCAAGAAATATTTTGTAATGAAATCCACTTCTTCAGTTTATATTTACAAAATTTAGGGTAATGCAAAATTTTTAGACTATTAGGAAGTTTATTAAAAAGCTGTATTGCTTTAATGTAACTATTTTTACTTCCAACAGTTTTATAAATCTGTGGAAGTAAAATATTTTTGTTCCTCGTAATACTCTTTGAAATATTATATTTAAGTTTTAAAACATTAAAATGAAAACAAAGTGATTCTAGTGCAAACATTTGATCCAAGCTAAGCGGTTTTTTGCCAATTTGAGAATGGTTTTTGAAAATTATTTGAAACAACTTCAATTGAAGTTTTTGCAACATGATTTTGTGTGAAGACGAGCAACCGCCCCAAGCAATAATACCATAATTAAGTATGCTGTGAAAAAAAAGCATGGTAAATCATTAGAAGAGTTTGAGGTAGCATGATTTTAGAAAATTTGTGAAAGATAAAAGTCTTATATTTCGTTTTATTAACTTCAAACTGAATATGATTGAGCCACCGCATCCGATAATCAATAATTATTCCAAGGTATTTGCAAGTTTCCACACGACGAATTTTTGATCCATTAATTTGTATATCTAAGTTTGGTGGTACACTATCACAGTTATTACCGAAAGTAATGAAAACCGTTTTGTCTACATTAAGTGATAATTTATTAAGTGCTAACCATTCAGCTATATTATCAAGGTGATAGATCATTTTTGTTTGAACAAGTTGCCAGCTTTTGTCAGTAGATATAACTGCTGTATCATCAGCAAAAGACAAGACCGTATCTTGAGGTAAATCTTTTAAAAGATCATTTATATACAAGAGAAAAAACAAAGGTCCATGGATTGTGCCTTGGGGAACTCCTGTTTTCACTTCACAAAAATCGTTAAAAGAACCATTTAATTTAACTCGCTCTTTTCTGTTTTGCAAATAACTCAAAATCAACTTATGAGCATTACCCCTAAGACCATAATTGTACAGTTTATCTAATAAAATTTTGTGACTCACAGTATCAAAAGCCTTTGCTAGATCCAAGAAAGTAACTGCAATAGGAATGCTACGATCAAGTTACTTATAAATTATGTTGGATAGATGCTGTAGTGCATCACTAGTGCCCACATTGTGCATAAATCCAAATTGCTTAGTAGATGGAATCTGGCAACTGTTGATGAAGTTCAGAATTCTGCGGTATAAAACTTTTTCTAAAATTTTGGCAAAGTTAGAAATCAGAGATATGGGCCTATAATTGGAAGTAGTATGTCTTCATAGAGATTTGAAAACTGGTTTAATACCCGCTCGCTTAAGGGCATCAGGCCAGATACATTTTTCAATGCACACATTAATGATATGGACCAAGGGAACATCAATATAATCAGATAGTTTCTGAATCGTTTTCATATTGATATTATCCACGCCACCATTTTTCATTTTCATCGAGTCAATAATAATTAAAACCTCAATAGAGTTGGTTTGTGCAATGAAAATTGTCTTAGGATTAGGTTTAGGCAAGATAAGAGCAGAGTTTTTTGGCTTACAAATGTTTGCACTAAGGTTATTTCCGATGTCACAAAAGTAATTATTCATTAAATTTGATATTTCAATATGGTCATGAATTTTATTATGCTGTTCATCAAAAATATAAGTAATATTGTCATTTCTTTTCTTGCTTTTTCCCAACATATCACCAATTATATTCCATAAACTTCTTGTATTATTAATATTATGCTTGATCAAATTCCTATGAAACATTTGCTTAGATTTTTTAATAACCTTATTCAAGATTTTAGTGTAGTTTTTATACTAAGCTTTTGCAAACAAACTATTAGGATCTAATTTCCATATCTTATATAATGCTTCTTTCTTTAGACATGAGTTAAGAATTCCTGCGGTAATCCATTTATTTCTGGGTTTTTGCTTACATTTGTTAACGGGCTTATTATTACACATGTTGCTTAAGTTGATACACTTATGAATTAACTTAATTAGATGGTTTATTGCTTTATTAGGGTTCTGCATTGATAGTATTTCAGACCACTTTTGATTAGCAGCTATTATATTCATCTTATGATAATTCATATGAGGGAAAATTTGAGCTATGGAGACTTTGTTGCCTTTATTAATTGATAAAAAAAGGGGATAATGATCAGTAAACAAGTTTTCATATTTAAAAGGTTTCGGCTCACATGCGTTTACTTTGATAAAAATGTTATCAATACAGGAACCCTCATGAGCATTAAAAACAGATGGTCTGGTGATGCTTTGGAAGCCAGGTTGAAAACCTTTACCTTGGAGATTGAACAAATGTTCTTGTCCCTCTACATCAAGTTTAATGAGGTCAACATTGAAGTCACCAATTATGAGGTGATTTTTATAATTCTTACTATTTTCTAAATATTTTGGCAATTCACGTGTAAATTCATTTTTCGGCAAATCATGAGCTCTATATAAGCACGAAATTACCAATTTTTTATTATTTTCTAGCTGCATGATTGATTTTAACACAGAAAGTCTACCGACTTTAACTATTTCTGTTACCTCCATGAAAAAATCTTGAAAGTACACCACAACATCATCCGTGGACCGAGACATTTGGAGGCACTATTTGTAGCAAGCGAAGGCCCAAGAGCACATTGACATAGTATCCACGTCTTTCGTTTATCCTGTGATGCACACTTTCTGAATTTTACAGGGTCCGGTCAACTGAGTCGGGGCACATAAGCTGAGCCGAAGCTTGTCGTATTCAAAAACAAAAACATATGAAATGCAAATAAAATTTTCAGCGCACGTATTCTTTAACGCATTACAGAACACGGGAGTGTTGTCAGATCCTAATAAAAAAGTAAAACATTATATAGAACGAATTTGTTTTTCTGCAAAGTCATCAATTTATTTTTAGATTTGATAATCCTGAAATCGCTCATTAAAGCACACGTTTATATTCGCGCCAATCCTCGCGTCAGCATTTACCTTCCTGCCTGCTGCTGAACATTTATGACTTGTGTGGGGATACCATGTGAATGTACTTTGCTACGAAGAAGAAGAAACAGGCAATTATTCATCATTCTATTAGCAACGTTTCTTTGAATTGAAAGGATACGAAAAGCAATGGAGGTGGTTTAGAAGTGTCATTCTGGTAAGTCGCTTACTCGTTTTGCGGTCAAGCAAGGGTTCAGTGCTTAGTGAGTTGACACACACGCCTGTGCCTGACGAGTGAATTGAGGCTTAGACGACCGTCAACTAGGGCACCCACTCGGAGGATAACTCAATTGGGTAATATTATTCGAATATTTATTATATTTCAGCAATTTAATGTTACGCTCGGTGATTTCGAAGAAAGAATTGTTGTTACTGATAAAGCCAATATAATTGATTTGATGTTCGATAGCATGGATGATAAACTCCACCATAGACGGTCCCAAGCCCATTTGAGAAAGGAGGAGGGAACCCCTTGTTTCCCCAATCCGTAGCTTCCATGATTCATCATCCCAAGCCCCCCAATTAAATGGTAGTAAATGCTCGCGGCATGGACATTGGGTTTACTGGTTCCCCAAAAACGGGACATTAAATGCCGAAAAATGCTAATAACAATAAATATATCTTCAGCTCTGCTACTAAATCCTACTTACACCTCCTTTGTGAGGATGTAAGAGGGTGAAGGCGAATCTTTCGCGCCTGATGACGCGATCGACGTTATAACCATGCCGCCGGAATGGAGGTTGGGTGACGGGCTAACTCCCCGTGCCTGGAAACCTTTAAATGTTTCGAAACCTGCAGATAGGCCTTGGAATGGATTGGAATCATGGCAACGACCTCGCAAACGAAAAAAGGACTATGGCATTGGATCCTGGAATTTCAAATCACTCGATAACCTTGGCGCTGTTAAGTACCCTTAAGAACAGTCAATATCAATTAAAAATATTGGCAGTCCAGGAAACAAATCGGATTGGAAACGACATTCAAGACATGAGATCGCACACAATATTCAAAAGTGGGAAGCTTATTGGAAAATGACAATTCGGAGTGGCCTTCATTGTGGATAGGGAGCTCAAATTGCACGTTATTGATTTTAAAGCAGTCAATGAACGGTTGTGTGCGATCCTTATAAAGGCGAAATTCTTCAAAATCTTGCCGATAAATGTTCACGCCCCAACCGAAGAAAAGGAAGAAGAAACAAAGGAAAAGTTTAACAATCACCTGGAAAGACTAGTCGGCTCATCGCCAACAAACGACACATAAATAGTTCTTGCTGATTTCAATGCTAAGTTTGGCAAAGGGCTATCTCATCGGGGAATGACTGGAGGATATAGCCTTCACGATGAAACAAATGACAACGGCCAGTGCCTGATTGACTTTGCATGTAGCAGAAATCTAGTCATATGTTCCACTTGCTTCTCACATCGACGCATCCACGCATTCATAAAGTGACCTGGGTATCACCAGATGGCAACACACAAAACCAGATCGATCATGTTCTGATTCAATAATGTTTGGCCTCGAGCACACTTGACGTCCGTACATAGCGAGGAGCCAATTGTAACTGATATCATTACTTGACCAAAGTAAGCTATCGATGTCGTATGTGAAAGGCATATACAGCGAAGACCAGTCCGCTACAAAAATTTGACATCGACAGACCCCAAACGGCGTCTGTGGGCAAAAATTTCACGGAGGCCCTCGACAATCAGCTGGCTCCCATCTTATCAGACGCATTGTTAAAGACGAGCAATGAGCTCTGGATGGAAGTGGAAGCGGCTATCATGACCGTGGCAAAATAGACGATCGGACATCAAGCCTAGCACAAGAGGAATGATGAGTGCCAGAATGCGTTAGATAAAAAGAATCAGGAGTAAAATGAATATGTAGGTAAGAAAACCAAGACGGAGAGAGAACACTATGAAAATTTCAGAAGAGTAGCGAATATATAATGAACCATTACGACCAATTGAGAAGTATAGATGTAAATTTAGCGAGCAACAACACAAGACAAGCATACAAGGTGTGAAAAGCCTAAAACGTGGTTATCAGCCCAAAATCACGCTCTGTCGTGATGAAATCGGCAATATCATCACTGGTGAAACCAAAATTAAGGGAAAATGGGCATCTTATTTCAAAACCCTCCTTAATACTCCACACAGCTCCAGAAAATCAGAGCGTATAGAAGTCTGCGGAGAGCATCCATTGGCCTCACCAACTCTGGATGAAGTTTCTTCCATCATCAAAGCCCAAAAGAATAATAAAGCGCTGGGCATCGATGAGATTCCACTGGAGCTCATCAAATATGGTGGCAGTAGTGTTCATAAAGCTATTCATAAAGTCGCCCAGTACATTTTGCAACAAGAACATATGCCAAAAGAGTGGAGGCAATCAAAAACTGATAAGCTACAGTGCAAAAATTATCAAGGCATATCACTACTTTTTACGGCGAACACAATATTTTCTAAAATCTTAGAAAATAAAATCGGATCATACGCCAACAAGATTATTGGGAGTATCAAGGTTGTCTTAAGGCAGGTAGATCAACAACAGACCAACTGTTCACAGTAAAGCAAGTACTTGAAAAATTCTGGGAGTTCAACATAGACATACACCAAATTTTTGTTGACTTCAAGCAAGTATACGACAGTATTGATCGTAACGTACTGTACCAAATAATGCTTTGCTTTGGTATCCCTGCCAAATCAGTCCATCTTACCAAAATGACAATGACGTCGACGACCTCCCAAGTCTGCATCAAAAACCAACTCACCGATGTCTTTGACACAAATATCGGACTAAATCAGGGAGATGGGCTGGCCCCATCGCTACTCAATTTGGCTCTAGAGTACGTTATACGGAAGCTACCTGTCGATACACGAAGTACATTACTATTCAAGTCAAGCCAAGTAGTAGCCTATGCAGACGACATCAGCATTCTGTCACGGTCATTAATAACTGCCAAAGAACTCTTCCTGAAATTCGACAGCGAAGCAAAACTAGTATGTCTAGAAATCAATGAGAATAAAACAAAGCTCATGACGCAGTCGAGGAAAAATACCCCAAATACACACGTGATTATCAGCCCAAAATCACGCTCTGTCGTGATGAAATCGGCAATATCATCACTGGTGAAACCAAAATTAAGGGAAAATGGGCATCTTATTTCAAAAACCTCCTTAATACTCCGCACAGCTCCAGAACATCGGAGCGTCTAGAAGTCTGCGGAGAGCGTCCATTGGCCCCACCAACTCTGGATGAAGTTTCTTCCATCATCAAAGCCCAAAAGAATAATAAAGCGCTGGGCATGGATGAGATTCCACTGGAGCTCATCAAATATGGTGGCAGTAGTGTTCATAAAGCTATTCATAAAGTCATCCAGTACATTTGGCAACAAGAACATATGCCAAAAGAGTGGAGTCAATCAAAAAATGATAAGCTACAGTGCAAAAATTATCAAGGCATATCACTACTTTTTACGGCGAACACAGTATTTTCTAAAACCTTAGAAAATAAAATCGGATCATACGCCAACAGTATTATTGGGGAGTATCAAGGTTGTCTTAAGGCAGGTAGATCAACAACAGATCAACTGTTCACAGTGAAGCAAGTACTTGAAAAATTCTGGGAGTTCAACATAGACATACACAAAATTTTTGTTGACTTCAAGCAAGTATACGACAGTATTGATCGTAAAGTACTGTACCAAATAATGCTTTGCTTTGGTATCCCTGCCAAATCAGTCCGTCTTACCAAAATGACAATGACGTCAATGACCTCCCAAGTCTGCATCAAAAACCAACTCACCGATGTCTTTGACACAAATATCGGACTAAATCAGGGAGATGGGCTGGCCCCATTGCTATTTAAATTGGCTCTGGAGTACGTTATACGGAAGCTACCTGTCGATACACGAAGTACATTACTATTCAAGTCAAGCCAAGTAGTAGCCTATGCAGACGACATCAGCATTCTGTCACGGTCATTAATAACTGCCAAAGAACTCTTCCTGAAATTCGACAGCGAAGCAAAACTAGTATGTCTAGAAATCAATGAGAATAAAACAAAGCTCATGACGCAGTCGAGGAAAAATACCCCAAATACACAAAATATCACACTTGGTGAATACAGTATCGAGAACGCTGGCTCATTTGTGTATTTAGGCGCCAAAATAACGAAAACGGGCAATGAAAGAGACAAGATACGCCGAAGAATACAGCTCGCAAATAAAATATTTTATTCAGTATTGACGATCTTGAAGACCAGCTGCATACACAGGAAAACAAAGCTTCAAGTATACAAATCTGTGATAAGACCTGTGTTATGCTATAGATGTGAAACATGGACCCTAACCCAAGCATCCACAAATATATTGAACGCCTTTGAGCGACGGGTCCTGAGGCAAATAATCGGAGCGAAAATTGACGGGGACCAACGGTGAATTCGATACAACCATGAGCTGTATGAAATTTTTGACGAACCGGAGGTCTCCACGATTGTAAGACTGCGGTAGCTGCAATGGGCTGGTCACGTGAATCGTAAGGACAAACAACAGATACCCAAAAAGGTATTCGTTGGGAGAACTGAAGGCTGGAGGCCAGTGGGGAAACAGAGGAAACGCTGGTCTGACTAGGTCGACGAAAACAGTTTATCACTGCTCGGATTTCGGAATTGGAGGACGCGGTCACCGAGACATTTGGAAGCACTATTTGTAGGAAGCGAAGGCCCGAGAGGGTCTGTCGTGCTAAGAAGAAGAAGAAGCATGGATTATGGAAATAATGAGAGTTTTTTTATGCGATAAATGGATGTCGATAATGCCCGTCTGTTTGTTCGTGCGTCTATCTAATAGTCAGTCTATTAAATAGGAATGAAATCTTGCATAACATGAATGAATATCAAAACAAGTATGGGGGTAGTGAGTCTGGAGGTACTTTCAATACTATGATCGATTTAAATATTTAATGAAAAGTCTGAATTTTTATTTATCTTTAAACGTTACAAACACAAATTACTTCTTAACTACAACCGTTGTACCGATGAAATTAAGATTAATTGTTGCTTTAAATTTACAAAACATTTCAAATCTAGTTTTTCCAAGCTGGAAATGCTTTATACTTCCAACATAAGCTCTAATGTCATATAATTATAAAATTTATGATTGCACATTCATAAGATGTTAAACCGGAGAGAACGAGCCCCTGTCCACCTTATGCGTGGAAACATCAATTTTTATTATGAACTATAACCCGCATTCTTGACCATATCAGAAATATATTACAACATTTACAAGGTTATCCCCTGTAGGTGAAAGCAACCTAACTTTACAGCATTCCTGGGAACAATCGTGATACGGTGAAATAACGAACACAACAATAGTGGCATTAGCAAATAACAATACAGTTGGGAGTATTATTTTCTATTAGTCAAAACAGCTATTAATTTTTATTAGCGCCTAATGAACCGAAAATGATTATATTGTACTCCTTTTGAACAAGGAGAAGCGTTAGCAGGCAGTCCAGCTTTAACATCAAACATTTCGTGTGCGATTGCTATTAGCACAAGGTCAGTTTTAGCTGAGAAGTTGTCTCTGAATAAATTCCATCGCCGCTGGTTCTGTCTTTCTCCATCGTCCTATAGCATGATGGTTAGGACTTGTGGATCTTTTCCTAGCCATAACTGAGCACGTGCTGAAAATAAGGAAGAATTAAATGATGCAGGAAATTTGAGCTTAGTTGGTCTGATTTTTGTGTAATGCAAGCTTAGTGGTTAACTAGAAGCGACTAATGTTTCTATTTAACTTCACTATAAAACATCAAAATTGATTACAGTCAGCTAAATATGAGTATTTACCTATATCTCACGAGAATTCGATCTACAATAGACTTCGTCTCCTTTACCTATTTTCCAAAAGATACTTTCAGTACAAATAAAATTATCGATTTTGCTATTCGAACCCCTCTGCTAAAATTTCGCTTTGCAAATCAATTATCCCGTCCCTCACAGTCATTGCGGCCATGACTTTGAAAGGATATTTTCTGTCTCTAGAAATAACATTGATATGCAAAGAATGCAATCTTCTTCTTGAATATTTCTATTTGCCTTAGGCTGTATTCAAACGAGTAGATTGACATTCAGGAATTTATTGGAAACAAATCGAATTCTGAGAAAGGCGCAATACATTAAGTCAATTCTATTCACAGTTGCAGGTTCCTCTACAAAAAACTCATGTTTCAAATTTGCTGAATGTTTTCTAGAATAAAAGTAGGCTCATTGTTTACACATTCTTTCTCAGTCGAATTTGCGTTATATTTCTTTATATGGAGAGCAAGAATTCATTTCTACTCTACCCCACGCATGCTTAAGATGTATCACTTTACGCTTATCCGATTCCATGTTTGTCCTGTTCCTCTAATTCTTGAGGATTAGCCTTGTCTTTCGACTTGACCCATGTCTCTCCGTGGCGTGTTTCAAGGAAGAATAACAACAGCAAAAAGCCATCTTTGTGCTCTTCGGCTTTTACCACTTTACCAAAAATCAACATTCATCCTGATTTCTCTTAAATGGGAGATTTTGGAAAGTATTTTATTGGATTAGAATTGATTTCTTCTATTATAAGTCACGTCTTGAATTCCCGTTTGGGCGAAATATTTCTCAGTCGCATTCGCCTATAGAATGGAATGAGAAAATTGAATGTAAGAAAGCAGAAAATCATCCAATGTTGAAGGACTTTCTGATCCTACCCTAGTGACTTTTTTGGTTTGCCGGATCTGTTTGTTCAATTACGTGATTATGGATTACCCTCCTACAGGATTTCCCTCTTGAAATGTTTCGAGGTAAAATTAATTAGGAAAGTATAAAATCATCCTGATTTGGAGGAGATTAGCGAGATACTGCCTCTTTGGGAAGCTAATTTGAATTTCAAGGTAGACTAATAATTTATTTCTGCTGATGAGCCCAAAAAGGAATCTAATCAAACAGAAAGCATGGTATGATATTTCGATTCTGTAACAAATCTGGTTATTCATATTCATTTTCCCACTGAGTGAATTGGAGCACCGCTGGAAACAACATCCAATCAAACCATTGAACGGACAAAGGTTTTAGACCTCAACTGTGAAAAAGTTCAAGTCAGTCAGGCATGAAAACGCATGGCGTGCATCGCGAATGAATCGGCTCTGGAAAACGTTAAATAGTAAAATCGTGAACTCCACTAAAAATAAAATTACTCCGGAAAACGCAAAGAGTGAAAGCGAAAATAGTGAAAACGGGAACTACCTGAACCTCCAAGAACGAATACCCAGTGATTCTGTACATGTGTTCAGTAAATTGAAAGCATTATTGAATGGATTGTGAAAGCATCAAAAATTTTAATAAAAAATTAAATACTATGTTCGTCTCTTTGACTTCCATCCACGATATAATTAGCAATCTGAATTTAGAAGAGTCAATTGGTCAATTTCTTTCGGGTTGCTTTTGTATAGATCTACTTCGGAAAGAAGTTATGGATACGCTGGAGGCACGAAATGAGTACCAAACAGGGATATCTAACGCCTCTTTGCCTAGTTTTTCCCACATCGCGTCATTTGATAGGCTGTATACGCGTATTAAATATAAACAGCATCAACTCCAGAATAAGAACGGTGGCGAGGGAATTAAATTCAAACCTCCGCAACTAAATCGCAGATTGCCGAATTTAGAACTTATTCCATTCAATGGCGAGCAAGAATCTTGGCCATTATTTTATGAGATCTTCCGCACTACTATTCATGAAAGTGAACAACTCACTGACGGGGAGAAGATTTAATATTTAATGGGTCAATTATCGGGTAAAGCGCGAACTAGTGTTGGAGTTTTACATACCGCTGAAAATTATCCAATAATTTGGAATGGCCTGGTGGAAAAGTATAATGATAAATGCGTCCAGGAGATGGCCTACATTAACAAGCTATTGAATTTGCCCGCTGTCAGTGAAGTGAATGCAATAAGTTTAGAATCTTTCGTAGATAATTTGCGTCGCTAGTATTTGCTTGAAAGCAACTCAAAATTCCGTTGGAAGATTTTATCTTTGTCCACTTGGGATCCCTCAAAATAGGTACGGAAACATTAAAGGATTTTGAGAAATCTCTTGAAAATGCGTCCGAACTCAACCACCGATGAGTTTGTCTCAATATATGCAAAACTTGTTCCGCACAGCATCATTCACTTCTACAGTTCGGTGAAAACATACCGCCAGCAGAACTGCAAACTGCATCAAACAAAGTGGAAGTTGAACGCAGCAAACCACTGAATCGAAAGCATCTTCTTCTATGCAGCCCCACGTTCATAAGTGTCTCGTGACGCATTACACTGAACGAGATAAAATGCCATCTTCTTCGAATACTGGGAACGTACTGCTAGGAACAGCGCAATGTAATTTAGTAGATAGAGATGGGTATATTGTTGTATTACGCGCCTTACTCGACTCCGCATCTCAACGCGATTTAATAACTTCTGAATGTTGTAAACGATCAAATCTCCCGCTTATTTCTCCGAAAAATAAATACGTTTCGGGAATAGGCGAAATTAAAAATACTATTGAAGGCGAAACGTGTCTTACAATTTGGTCGCGTATAGATGACTCGATTCGTTTCACTATCCAACCTATAGTAGTCGAAGGCATTACAAATTAATTGCCCACCGCAAAGGTTGATTCAAGAACATTCGAATATTTAGATGGCATTGTATTAGCCGATGCTAGTTACTCTACGCCGGGTCCCATTGATATGATTTTAGGTGCGAACATTTTCGCATTAATAATTCGTCCCAAACGTATCTCACGCGATGAGAATGAACCTATTGCAATAGAAACATCGCTAGGTTACATAATAGTAGGTAATATACCGTGTAAAGCTGTTCCTCTCTGCAACTTTGTTTACACGTTTAAAATAACAGAGGATTTCGAAACGCGTATGTCACAGTTTTTGGAAATTGAAGATGTACCTTCCTCCACTGCGGCCAAGTTCACGCCTGAGGAGCAACTATGCGAGCAATTATATTGCAATACTACGCATTGTGACCCATCCGGGCGCTTTGTAGTCTCATTACCTTTCAAAGAGGACTCGAAAGAATCAGGAGACTCAATGAAACGAGCTGAACAACAATTCTTATCATTGGAGCGTAGGTTACGAGCTAAACCAGATATAAGGGACTCGGCGATCTTCGAGTACTTGCAAAAAGGTTACTTAAAGCCTATAGGTATTGCTTCAGACTTAGCCTCAGAACATAAAGATGTTATTCGGCACCACGCTTTAGTTCGCATAGACAAGTCCAGAACTAAGTTGCGTATATGACTAAACGCTAGTATGCCTTCCATCGTTAAATGACTTGTTGTTTACCGCTCGCAATTTGCAAAATAATTTGTTTAGCATATTGTTAACTTTCCGCTTGTTTCCAATCGCAATTAGTGCGGATATTCGACAGATGTATCTGCGCATATTTGTAGAAGAAAAAGATCAGCGTTTTTAGCGTCTCTTGTATAGATTTGATGATAGATCACCTATTCAGATGTTCGAGATGACTCGGTCCCATTCGGGTTGTGCTGCAGTCCATTCCTAGCAATTAGAACGATTCGGCAATTAGCACAAGAGGAGAGAGAAAAGTTCCCCGAGGCTGCCGCTGTTGCCGAGAAGGATATTTATATGGACGACTTGGCCACCAGCTGCTGCTCTGCGGATCAGGGTGCGCAGCTGTCTAATCAATTAATAAATTTCTTCGCTACGGCTGGATTTGAGATGGTTAAATTCTCCAGTAACTCGCCGCAGGTAATGGAGAGCATTCCTTCGTCTCGTCGGGTTATGGACGTGGTTGAATTCAGTCCCGAAAGTGACCTCAAAATTCTAGGCGTACGCTGGCTTCCAGCTGATGACGTTTTTACTTTTACAGTAAATGCCTCGTCTGGGGAATGCATTAAATACAAAATCCTCTCCGCTATCGCTCGCTTGTGGGATTTGATGGGCTTCATCGCTCCTGAGCTTATTCTCAAATCTCTTTGGGAAGGTAAAGTAAGGTGGGACGATATACCCTCGCAAAATATTGTGTCGCTTTGGAGACAATTTGAATTCGAACTACACTTATTAGAAACAATCAAACTGCCACGTCATGTTGGAGTCGAACCTGAATGTGTCATTTCCATATTGGGATTTTCCGATGCCTCCGAACGTGCGTTTGGAGGTGTAGTATATTTACATGTTTATTTCCCCGCAAATAATTTGATTTGCGCCAAGTCAAAGGTTGCGCCATCACGCACTGTCATTTCGCTCGCACGCATGGAGCTATGCGCGAACTTGGTGTTATCGCAGTTGATGCGAACTGTGATCGACGCTTATGCAGCACGATGCACAATTAATAACATCTTTGCATTCACGGATAGCACCATTGCACTTGCATGGATACATTCTTCGTCCACTAGATGGCACACATTTGTTGCTAATCGAATTGTCAAGATACAGGAAAATATATCGCCACAGCATTTCTATAACATCGCTGGTAAAGACAACCCCGCTGATTGCCTATCACGAGGGTTGACACCCGCACAGCTTGTGGATCACCCGCTTTGGTTTCATGGCCCTGCTTTCGCTCGGGCACCGGTCAAGAAATGGCCAGTACAGAATTTTGACGCTAACGTGCCAATGGAACAACCTGAAAGGAAGGTCAATACTTTAGTCACAACAAAAGTAAACCCATTTCATAAACCGCTTCCCTACGAGCTCTCTTCTCGTGTTTCTTCATGGCCTAAGCTGTTGCGTATAGTTATTTACGTCCTACGGTTTGCGAAGAAGCTGCCTCGAAGATTTGAATTATGGCATCTGGAGATAGCAGAAATTAAGGTCTTGCGGGAACCTGCATTTTCAACGCGAAATAGACTCGCTCAATCGGGCAAAACACTCCCGCCAGCTTTATTAAAGCTCAACGCATTCGTTGATAAGGGATTATTACGCGTTGGAGGCAGGCTAGCTAATGCCTGTCTTAACTACGCAAGCCAACAGCCTATTTTACTTCCTGGCCGCGATCATATAGTCGACTTGATCATAGACCAAGTTCATCGAAAATACTGCCACGCTGGCCCGCATCTTGTCATGTCTTTGCTTCGGCAGAAATATTGGATCCTAACAGCACGCAACATTGTACGAGCACGGATACGAAAATGTAATCAATGCTTCAAAGCCAATCCTAGAAATGAAAATCCAATTATGGCAGATCTACCGGAGTGTAGAGTTAACCAAGCTAAACCCTTCTATCATATGGGAGTCGATTACGCCGGTCCTCTGACAATTATTCCCTTTTGCAAACGGGGGGTGAAGAGCATAAAGGCTTATGTTTGTCTTTTCATCTGCCTGGTAACTAAGGCCATACACATTGAGATGGCTTCTGATCTGAGTACGGATACCTTTATGAATGTATTTAAACGGTTCCTATCCCGCTGCGGTCCGGTTGGTGTAATGTACTCCGATTGCGGCACTAATTTTGTTGGTGCAAAAGCAAACCTGGATAACCTTTACAAATTGCTAGATTCCGCTGAGTACAAAATTAGATCTGGAACGGTGGTGTTATTAAAATCCGATAATGTTGCTCCTTTGCAATGGCCACTAGGTATTGTAAAGAAGGTTTATCCTGGGAAAGATGGGGTAATTCGCGTTATTGATGTCCGTACTAAATCAGGACTCTATCGCCGCCCTGTAGTTAAAATTTGTCCATTACCAACGCAATAATATACAGTCCACTATTAATAGGTTGTAAGAAATTATAGATAGATAGTAATTCTAGTAGTTATAGTTCATAATTATAATTTCCATATCAATTGAATTTAAGTTACGGTCGAAGGATCACGGATGTTGCGCAAAGTAGAATTTATACAGTATTTGAAAGGACATTCAGTCCTGTCAAGCCGCAATAATGATCTCCATTTATTACCTTTCCCTTCCAAATATCCATTTATTATCTTCCCTTCCAAATATTCATTTTCCCTCTGAGTGAATTGGAGCACCGCTGGAAACAACATCCAATCAAACCATTGAACGGACAAAGGTTTTAGACCTCAACTGTGAAAAAGTTCAAGTCAGTTAAGCATGAAAACGCATGGTGTGCGTCGCGAATGAATCGGCTCCAGAAAACGTTAAATAGTAAAATCGTGAATTCCGCTAAAAATAAAATTACTCCTGAAAACGCAAAGAGTGAAAACGCGAACTACCCGAACTTCCAATAACGAATACTCAGTGATTCTGTATATGTGCTCAGTAAATTGAAAGCATTATTGAATGAATTGTGATAGCATCAAAGATTGTTGGAGACCCAGGTAATCCTCTGTTAAGTGCCGTCCATTCTTCCTTAGAAGTAGTATTCACATAATTGGAGAACCCGCAATTATTTCATCCAACAAAAGCTTGGATCGTGCGCAAACAACACAATAGTGCTCTCTATTCATGGTAACATGGATGCGGCCCAATCACAACATCAAACAAGTTGGGTAGACAGACCTATGCTCATGTCAGAAGGGTTTTGTACTCTACTTACAAAATGCAGTAACCAGCAACGAATAAAATCAAGAAACATGTCATGTTCGAGGATCATACTATTATTAGCAGTGTTGAAAGAATTTTGACTTCTGAGGTATTTGTTATAGTTATACCCATAAATATCTCCCTTGATAATTTTTTCAGATTTTTCAGATCATGGGTGTCCATTCACAAGGGAGGAAACACATTTTTCATGTATTTCCCCCCCTGTGCCCCCACTGAAGCAAAAACTCTCAGTTAAAGAACTGTTTTGAAAAGCTCTCATAGAGAACTTTCAGTTGATATTCATATCGGCTACCTTTCATGAAATTTTTTTTCAGGGGCCACTCTGTACTGTAATCATCGATTCATGGCCTGTTTTTTTCGAATCATAGAATGGTTACAAGGCCCTTTCGCTAGGAGCTCTCTCCTCCCTCTTCGACTTGTTTCAATTGTATGTACTCATCTTCATGATACCTGTCATTCCTCAAATTTTCATGCAAATCCTAGCAAAGCTGTAGTGTCTAAGACGGTAAAAAGCGCATATGGCTCCATAGCCATATGTTTCCATAGTAATACAGGGTATATTGTTCCATAGTAATACAGGAAAATTCAAATCGCTATAACTTCGTTAAATACTATTCGATCTTTATGAAACTTTCAGAAAAGATCAATCTTATAAATACTCATCTGTGAATGAATTTAAGGGTCCGGTTAGATTTTATTCAAGAAAACATAAAATCGATAAATCATACTATTACTAACAAAGTTGAGTGAATTTCGACTTCTCATGTATAACCCATTAAGACCTACATTCATGATTTTTTTCAGATTTTTCGGATGGAAGGCGTCCAATCGCGAGGGGGGGTACGTCCAATCGCGAGGATTCGTACGTTTCCCCTTCCCCTGCCTCCCTCGGTACTCATAAGGCAATTTTAAGACTTGTTTTGGAAAGATCTCATTGAGACTTTTCTAAAAACACCCTACTCGACTACCAATGGTGAAAATTTTTTTTTGAGGGGTCTCCTCTCTATATGGGGAGACCCCCCTTAAACCCCTTTGAAACATTTTTTTACCCTTGAACTTTCAAGAAGTCACCACTTCTGACCTTTTTACAAAGCTTCATGGCTGTAGCCTCTATAGTTTCGGAGAAAAAGTGCTGTGACATACAGACGGACGGACGGACGGAGGGACGGACCGACGGACACAGGTCGTGATTGCAATAGGGTTTTGTATTTTAATACAAAACCCTAATATTATCGGCAATTATCGGCAATTTTCAGACTACAACCATCCGTCGTAAAATTTGCTGAAATTACACCTGAAGAATGTCCGAAACTTAATCCGGTCGTACTTCAGGAGTGAGGTCAACAATCAATGGGCGCAAAAACTGAAGGGTATTAGCCCACAGGACGCAGATGGTGTTTTTATAAAAGTGAATAACTTATTTCGTAAGAAGTCTCGAGGAAAGGTATCGAATCTTGGAGTCGCTAGTGATGAGATAAATCTTCACGATAGGGCTGGTATCGAAATTGATAGGACGACCCCAGATAGAAATAGAAACAGGATTATATGTGATTGCAGAAACTTACCCTGATTGGAAAACATTTTGAATTGGTTCATCTATCAAACCCTGAGAGAGGAAATCAAATATTTTCAGAGATCGTTGAAGCAAAAGCTTCCGACTTCAAATCAAGCCTGAACGGCGCGCGGCTCAATTCTTCATTCCAATAAAACATTAACATCTGACCTCACACCGAGCTTGAATCTTGTTGATTATTTTGTCAGCAATGAAGACTTTTGTCTCTTATTTCGCAGGATAAACCACAAGAATTCATGTGGTATCGATGGTGTTCCAATTGTAGTTCTCCGACATTTTCCTGAGGTTGCCATTAGGATATCGCATATTGTTCAACAACATGTTGTATAATTCATATTTCCCAAATCAGAGAGGAAAAGAATCTTCGTGCCTCAAAAGCTATCGCCCAATCAGCTTGCTGCCTAACATCAGCGAAGTGTTTAAAGTGATACTAAATAATGCATTAAACGCCCAAATTGAGAAATATGAGTTGATGCCCAATTGCCAATTTGGTTTTCATGCCAGGCTTTTCTCCAAACATGCGATAACGAAAGTAACCTCAGACATCTGTTGGAAATTAAACAACAGAGAATGTGTTGGAGCATGTCTTGTGGTTAGATGGACGGAATTTTAAACTTCTTCAGGACAGGCTCCCCAGACACCTTGCCGCCATTATGTGCAATATGTTCTACGAGAAATCATTTGTTGTATCTGATGGGAATCTGACAACAATACGCGAACTCAAGGTCTTGAATGGTCTACAGCAGGGAACAATTAACACGTCCCTGCTTTTAGGGTTTTGTAAAATAATTTTACAAAATCCTACTAAAATTACGTCCTGTCTGCCCGCCTGTCCTTCTGTCTGTCCGTCCGTCCGTCCGTCCGTGTGTCACAGCAGTTTTTCTCGCAAACTACTTAAGCTAGAAACATCAAATTTTGTATGTAGGTGTAAAGTGGTGATCTCTTCAAAGTTCAATTACAAAAAATTTTTATAAGGTATTTAAGGGGGGTCTCCCCATATAGGGGAGTGACCCCCCGAAAAAAATTATGGCTATCAAATGAAAGATCTTGATGAGAACTTTTCAAAACAGGTCTTAGTTTGGCAAAGTTTGCTTCGACGGGCGCACAGGGAGGGGAAATACACGAAAAATTTGTGTCCCCCCCCCCTCGCGATTGGACACCTTCCATCCAAAAAATCTGAAAAAAATCAAGAATGTAGGCCTTGATGAGTACAACAACAACAAATACATGAGAAGTCGCAATTCACTCAACTTTGTTAGTAATAGTATGATTTATCGATTTTATATTTTCTTGAATAAAATCTTAACGGTACCCTTAAATTCAATGAAACACAGATGACGATTGATCTACCCTGCAAGTTTCATAAAGATTGAATCATATTTAGCGAAGTTATAGCGGTTTGAATTTTCCTGTATTACTATGGAACAAGATGCGCTGCATTTATTACTCTGGCAACATATGGCTATGGAACAACATGCGCTTTTTACCAACTCAGACACTACAGTTTTGCTAGGATTTGCATGAAAATTTCAGGAATGATAGGTGTCATGAATATCTTTGAGAATCGGTTCAGCTAGTGGTGTCCGTAATCGTAAAACAAAATAGTCGCTGTTTTAAATGCGAAGATTGAATAACTTTGAGTTATTTTTTCCCAACTTCAACGTTTAAGGTGCATGCTTTGAACACTTGATTCAATTTAATGAATGACTGAAGATGAGAAATAATGAATTTCCTTCTAAACGTGCACGTCTCGTTAACATTTTGCTTGGCCTAATTCGGATTTGGTGACTGCATTTCGTAGAAGTTGGGTACAAAACTCTTCTGACATGAGCGTAGGTCTGTCTACCCAACTTGTTTTTCAATATTCGCTGAAGTATTTTTGTTACAATTGAGAAAGTAAGTTGCGCTCTACTTGTATCAGATATTGTGTGAGCATGTTTGAAAGAGTCTGTTTTCATCACTTTAACCTCATTTTGTGGATACGACTGATGATTAGTATATTTTAGTACCCATTCATGGTCGCAGATAACATTGTTTCTATGAGCATCGTCCAGATCATGTTGTTATAGGCTGCGATTTTTAGGTTCTTACAAAAAAAATTATACAATATCCTGCTGAAATTGCGACCTGTCTGTCCATCTGTCCATCAACCCGTGCGTCACAACAAGTTTCCTTGCAAGCCACAGAAGCAGGAAAAATGAAATTTGGTGGCTGGGTAAAAAGAAGCGCTCTTTTAAAGGTTTCAGCGCAAAATAAATTTTAAGAAGTTTCTCCATTCACCTCTCAACCAAAAAAAGGGGGTCCCCATATAGGAGAGACCTTGATGAGATCTTTTCAAAACAGGCCATAAGCTGACATTTTTTGCTTCGAGGGGTATAGAGGGAGGAAAAATCTTTGAAAAACGTGTGTCTCCTGCTCGTATTTTGACCCTTTTGATTCAAAAAATCAGAAAAAAATCATGGAAGTAGGCCTTTATGAGTATAAGGCCAACAAATACCCATGAAGTTAAAATTCGATCAGCTTTGATAATAAAAGGACATTAATGAATTTTGCATTTTCATCTATAACATTAAAACGCTACCCTCAAATTCACTTTAGCTTTTCCTGGAATGTTCATAAAAATCAAGCCATAAAAGGCTCAGTTACAACCGGTTGAACATTTATGAATTACAACAATAATAACACGTGGATATATGTTACGATGCATCCCTTACATACTCCACTTTTCAGTCTAAATTAAATCCTTTAAATTGCTGATTCTAAAATTCTTACACGCGCATTTTTTATTAATTAAACCATTCTCGCTAAGACATTCAATTACAAGAAATACATTTCCGCCACGCGCATTTTTTCTACATAGATTAAAATCGTCCCATTGAAAATATTCAATTGCAACGAATGCATTTCCGCCACACGCGTTTTTTATACATAGCGCATATGCACAGGTGTCATATGCTCACCTTTTCGATCTTTCTGTTGCAACAATTAGCAAGACCTAATTATTGCAACAGATCAGCATGTTTACACTATAAAAGAAATTCAATTAGAAAGCTCGGGTGGATAGTCATTTTCCGGTAGTAACAGAGTACGGGCAAGCCTTAATACCCTCGTTACCCAATGTGAGGCTGCATTGGGGTATTCTTTCGGTACGGTTTAGGTACGATAAAGTTATTGTGCGAAACCTATATTGTAAAAGTGTTTAAATATTGTAAAAGTGTTTTTAAAGTGAAAATAAAAAAACATAATTTAAGGATAAATTGTGTTTTTTTTGGATTCAGTGTTCGTGAAGAAAATAAATGGCGCAGTCGGTAGGATGCGCTTCGCGAAAGTTCGTGTGATTTTTTAAAATCGTAAAAGCGTATCGTTATCACGTCGGGAAAAAGTAACTTAAATAAACCCCAAGAGGAGGTAAATTTTTGTTTCTTGTTATACGACGCGAAAATAAAACGAATCCCGTAAATCCAAAAAAAAAAAAACGGAGTTCTGACATAAAGGAGTTCTTAAGGAAGAACCCAGGACAAGTGAAAATTTCTCATTTTGGGTAGATTTTTGAGAAGTGAACTAAATTCAAGAAGCACAAAGTAAATCATCGATCTTGTTACTAAAAGCAAGTTTAATTGAAAAAAAATAATAATAATAATAATAATAAAAGAAGAAAATCAAAACAGTGAACCCCTTAAATAAACAAAATTTAAAGGTGAAAATTTTAAAGTGAATGAAAAGGGCGAAAATCGAAATAAAGTGTAAAACTAGGGGAAAATTGACCAAAAGTGGAAAGAATTTTAATGTGATATTTGTAAAAAAGGAGAGAAGAAACAACGAAATTTTTTTTTGTGGGAGAAATCTAACACATATAAACCAAATAAGTGTACACAATAAAAAAAAATAAGTAATACAAAAAAAAAACAAACAGTGAAAAAAAAACATATATATTGAAATAGAAAAGGTGCAAAAAAAATACATTTACATAACAAAATAAACTTTACAAGGAAGATCAACGAATAAGGAAAATTTACAAGTCCTAGGAAAACTCAGGAACCAGTCAGCTGTAAGGAGAATCATCAAAGCAAGTAGACGACCACTATCTTAATCATTTAATCTTTTAATTAAAATTTTACATAGTATAAATATTTTCATAAATTGTCATATATAAAAATATGCACGTATACGTTTGAATATTCAAATATACTTAAATTTACACATATATATTCACTCGACTACAAATATTTTAGTCCTTTCCCAAGAATTTCATTTTTACCAAATTACCTCTACATTCAAAGAAACATATGCGAATATACGCATGTGTATATTTGGGTATTTTAAAACTTATACACGTATATTGATTCGCACAGAAATAATATCTGCCCCAAAGCCAATTGCAAAAAATACTTAAACTGTAATAATCCTTTGTAAGGTTGGTGTGGAATTGGACAAAATTTCGAATCTTGTTTTCATCTCAAAATGGCGAACGCCGAAGCAGCCCCTGCCATCCAAATCAATCCCTTGAAGTATTTACACGGTCTCCCTGAATTTGACGGCAGGTCCGAAAACCTGCAAAACTTCATAAACCTTGTGGATAGAGTTAGCCCTATACTACAAGCTCATAATGAAGCATCGCAACTCCTTTTTAGCGACATTATTAAAAGCAAATTGAAGGGTAGAGCCAAAGAGACAATCGACATTAATTGTCATGCTACCCTTTGGCAAGACATAAAACAGGTCCTTCAAAACAACTTTGGTGACCGCCTAAACGTGGACGAACTTTACGACAATTTACGTGGCGTGACATTTAAAACTAACACCCTTGAATTTTATAACGAAATTAAAAGTAAGTTAAGAAGGCTGAATAATAAAACCTTAGTAGTGCTAGGTACTGGAAATGCTACCAACGAATGTGCCCGCAATAACATGAGAACTGCTCTCAATATATTTAAAAACAAACTCCCAGAGCCCATGAAAACTATTTTATTTTGCAGGAATCCTGAATCCCTTGAATCAGCCATGGATATACTGTTCACTGCAGGATATGCCTATTATGGCTCAAATGGCCAAATTTACCACACGAAAAATAATCAAAATAATAGCAATAATAATAATAATAAATCTAACAATCATAATAATCGTAACATAAATAATAACAACAATAGACCTAATAATAATAACAATAGTAATAATAGTAACATTAATAATAATGATGGCAATAAGTCACACAATAATAGTAACAACAATAGTAGTAACAATAGATTTAGTAACAACAACAACAATAGGTTTAACAACAATAATAATAATAATCACAATAGTAATAATTACAATAATAATAGAGCTCCTAATAATAATAACAACAGTAACAGATTTAACAATAATAATAACAACAACAACCAACAAAATAAACGACAGAATAGACCTCACGAACCTAATTATAGACAGAATCCAACCGAAGCCCAAAATTTTTATAACCCCAACGACTTTAGACAATCTCGATACTTCGAGCGACAGCCAACACCAGAACCAATGGACATAAATACGACAGAAGTGGCCGAAAATTTTCCACCACAGGCCTCGGACGGAGACTACCATATATAACCCTGAAAACAAAAATTAAACCCCTGAAATTTATCATTGACACAGGAGCTACCCACTCAATTATCAATCCTGGTCTTTGCCACCCGAAATGGCAAATCGAAATCCCAAACACTAATCTCAAAACCCTACAACATACAATCGACATTCACGAAAAAGTAAGAATCCCTCTCTTTGAAGAATTAGGAGATACATCTCAACAAATTGAATTTTATGTATGCAAATTTCACGAACTATATGATGGTATTTTAGGAAATAACATATTACAACAACTAGATATAATTATCGACTATAAGAAACAAATATTAAAAGCCGGTGAAAAGACTATCCCAATCCTCTTTGAACTTGAAGAGGAAAAACAATATTGCCTGTTCAATAAGGCCGGATGCTATGAAGTACCCGTGCCTGTAAACCAAGAAAATGGCTTGGTACACTTCCCTGGAAAGACCTCCAAAGATGAGATGGTCAAACTGGAGGAAGGCATTTATAACGTCGAAGATTCAAAAATGCTGGCCCTAGTAAAGATACTAGACGACCGCCCTGTGAAAGTTAAATTCAAAACCCAGGAAACCATTCCCGTTACAACGGAAAATTTTAATATCATTGAAAATGAGTCAAGAGAACATTTTCCCATTTCTAACCAAATAAGGAAAGACCATCTTAACGAGGAAGAAAAGCAAAAATTGATGCCAATTATAAACCATTTTTCAGATATATTTTATAACGAAGATTCTGACTTAACTTTTACTAATGCCATCAAGCACGAAATCCGAACTACAAACAATATTCCTATTGTCGCAAAAACTTACAGATATCCGTACGTTCATAAGGATGAAGTACGCCGACAAATCGAGGAAATGTTAGAAAAAAATATAATAAGGCCTAGCAAATCTCCCTATTCAGCACCAGTGTGGATAGTGCCAAAAAAAATGGACGCAAGTGGAAAACCGAAATGGAGACTTGTCATCGATTATCGTAAACTTAATGAAGTAACAATCGATGATAAATATCCAATTCCGAATATCGATGAAATATTGGAAAAACTCGGAAGATGCCAATATTTCACAACTCTAGATTTAGCGAAAGGGTTCTATCAAATAGAAATAATGGAAAAAGATATCCATAAAACCGCTTTCAGTGTAGAAGGAGGGCATTACGAATTTCTTCGAATGCCATTTGGTCTAAAGACAGCTCCTGCAACTTTCCAGCGTCTGATGAATAACGTACTCTCAGACTACATAAATAAAATATGTTTAGTATACTTAGATGACGTAATAATCTTTTCCACTTCCTTACAGGAACATATAGAATCCTTGAAAAAGATTTTTAAAAGATTCAGAGAAACCAACTTAAAAGTCCAGTTGGATAAGTCTGAATTTTTCAAGCGAGAAACTGCTTTTCTTGGGCATATAGTCACACAAGATGGTATTAAACCCAATCCACAAAAAGTGGAGTGTGTCCAAAAATTTCCAATCCCCAAGACCCAAAAACAAATAAGGCAATTCCTTGGTCTCGCTGGATATTATAGGAAATTTATTAAAGATTATTCAAAAATAATAAAACCTATGACCAAAAATTTAAAAAAGGATGCACAACTGAATATTCACGATCCCGAATATGTTCACGCCTTTGAGACCATAAAGACCCTTCTTACTAACGAACCAATCCTGGCTTATCCTGATTTTAATAAAACATTTGTGTTAACAACGGATGCAAGCAATTATGCTCTTGGTGCTGTGCTCTCACAAGAGGGACGACCACTTAGCTACGCTAGCTGCACCTTGAACGAACACGAGATCAACTATAGCACCATCGAAAAGGAACTATTAGCGATTGTTTGGGCCACCAAATACTTTCGGCCCTATCTATTTGGAAGAAAATTCATCATAGAAACAGACCATAGACCTTTAACCTGGCTTTTCTCAATTATGGAACCAAATTCGAAACTTGTCAGATGGAGACTACGACTCTCTGAATTTGATTACACGATAAAATATAAAGAAGGTGCGAAAAATGTAAATGCTGATACGTTATCCAGGATACCCAGGCCCGATATAAATCTAGTTGAAAATCAAAACGATATTCCAATTAGTAATTCTTGTATCAACGTGTTTAAGAATCAAATAATCATAAATAAAACAAATTCAGGATCGCTACGGATAAAAAAAGAAAAAGTTTTCGATAAAAATAGGACTACGATCAATGCCAAACAATTAGATGATCAGGATGCAATCACAATATTAAAAAATCACTTCAACCCAAATGGTTTAAATGCCGTACTCATCGAAAATGAAGACTTCTTTCAAACCATCAATTCCGCATTTAGTAATAATTTTGTCACTACCGGTAAATTCAGAATCATCAGATGTAACACCCTTCTAGAAGATGTTACAGACGAAGAGAAATTAGCTAAAATTATCGAGGAAGAACACCTGAAAAATAACCATAGAGGAATCGAAGAAGTTACAAAAGAAATAAAACTAAAATATTACTGCCCAAAATTAAACGACAGAGTTACAACTTTCATTAACAACTGTGAGATCTGCAATTGTGAAAAGTACGTCCGAAATCCCCCTAAACCTCTATTAAAAATCACCGAAACCCCACAAAAGCCTAGGGAAATAATTCACGTAGACGTGTTTTACACTCTAGAAAAGTTCTATTCCTGACAATAATCGACAAATTTTCCAAGCACGCATGTGCAATAAAGATCCTTGGAAGAACATGAACGGAGTTTAAAAGAGGGCTCGCATATTATTTCAGCCAATTTGGCACGGTGAAGAAAATTATAGTTGATAACGAATTAGGATTTAAAGCAATACCCTTAAAGGACTACCTCTCAAACGAAAATATAGAAATCCACTACACATCTAGCAGTAACCACACATCCAACGCAGATGTGGAAAGACTCCATAACACCATCAATGAACATATTCGCCTTTTGAAACACGACCCCATAAATAATCAGGGAACAGTAGAAGAAAAAATCCTCAAAATCATTTCATTCTATAACAACACCATACATTCCTCCACGAATAGAAAACCAATCGACTTTATCAATGGAAAAATTCACCAAGACGAGTATACTTCTATATACGAGACCATCCATCAGAAGAAAATTAAAACAATAAACAAACTCAATCAAAAACGAGCAGACGCCGAAATTGAAACCGGTTCGAATTTTATTAAAGAAACCAGAGGAGGTAAAAATTATTCCAAATTTAGGAAAATCAATTCCGAAAAAATCGACGACGACCGTATTATTGACATAGACAACCAAAACAAATACTTCCGCACCCACGTGAAAACCAAAAAGAAATATCAAAACTTAGACCATCTAACAATTAAGTCAAAACTTAAAAAGAAAAAGAAGAAAAAGTCCCCCTTAATACCTCAACCCTCTTCTAGTAATTTAATTTAATACTTTATAATTCTTTCAGGAAAATGTTACTACTACTAACAATAACTATCTGGACAATGACAGCTGCACAGAAAATAGACTTCCAGGACCTAAACTTTAATAACGGATATATACCCATCAACATTGGCGACGAAAAACCTATCGACTACTACAATAATGTCCTACACATAATCAACACCTCGGAATACGAAAGAACAATGGAACTTATTCGGCAAAATATCAATACTCTGTCAGCATCTACAATTGAATCAAAAACTATTTTACAGACTATAAATAAGAACTTTGAATTAATAGAAACAAAAATAAACAATCTAACTCCCCACTCAAGACATAAACGCGGACTAATAAACATTTTAGGAAAAGGACTCAAATACGTTACCGGAACTATGGACGATGACGACAGGACAAACATTGAAACCTCTATAAAGAAAATTTCTGGAAACGAAGACAAACTCATCGACAAATTTAAGAAAACTTTAACAACTAATAACTTTCTTTCGGCTCAAATAAAAAATATTACTCAACACATAAATACCCAACAAACACTAATAACAAACTATCTAAACACATTCAAAGATTTCAACCAAAACGGCATAGCAACCCTCCGAGAAGAAATTAACTTCCTTCAACATGTACATCAAATCGACAACGACATATCCCTGTTACGAAACCACTTAACGGACATCGAACAAATAATATTATCAAGCAAATTAGGTCTAATTACACGGAACATATTTACAAAGACTGAACTTGACCTTATAGACGATTTCGAACAATACCTGAACATAAAAACGGCTGTTTCGTCGAATAATAAAATTGTTACTATCATTTTGGCAATACCAAAATACTCTAATGAAACATTGAGAAAAATCATTCTAGAACCAATTCCAACCATCCAGAATAGATCTTTGTCACTAAATTACAACATAATTCTAGTAGACTCTAATAATAAAGTTTATGATGTAAATATTGAAAACAATCTAAGAAACAACTTAAAAGAAATTAAAGACAGATGTATTAAGAGTATTATAGAACCAGGAGAAACCGATTGTAAAACAAAATCATTTGACCAAGAGGAAATAAAAGAAATTATACCTGGAATTATAATTTTCAAACATTTTTATAGAGAAATAGAGCACAACTGCAATACTGAAAAAACCAATATAAAAGGAACCTTTATAGCAAGATATGAGAATTGTCAGATAAAAATACTAAATACAACTTACTCTAATTACTTCTTCAAAACTTATGATAAAATTGTACTTCCACAGCTTATTAAATCTATTAAAGAAAATAACACTATTCCTGACTTTAAAATTGAAGACTTATATTTAAAACAGATTGAAAATGAGAATACTATTGATACTATTTTATTTAGAACCAAAACAGATAATATTGTAAGCCTGGGGACAGATTTCATAATTGTATTCATAATATTATTAATTGTAATTATCGCATACCTAAACCGAAATAAACGTAAAGTAATCATTTCGTCGGAGCCTCAATTTAACGGTGGGGGTGTTACGATGCATCCCTTACATACTCCACTTTTCAGTCTAAATTAAATCCTTTAAATTGCTGATTCTAAAATTCTTACACGCGCATTTTTTATTAATTAAACCATTCTCGCTAAGACATTCAATTACAAGAAATACATTTCCGCCACGCGCATTTTTTCTACATAGATTAAAATCGTCCCATTGAAAATATTCAATTGCAACGAATGCATTTCCGCCACACGCGTTTTTTATACATAGCGCATATGCACAGGTGTCATATGCTCACCTTTTCGATCTTTCTGTTGCAACAATTAGCAAGACCTAATTATTGCAACAGATCAGCATGTTTACACTATAAAAGAAATTCAATTAGAAAGCTCGGGTGGATAGTCATTTTCCGGTAGTAACAGAGTACGGGCAAGCCTTAATACCCTCGTTACCCAATGTGAGGCTGCATTGGGGTATTCTTTCGGTACGGTTTAGGTACGATAAAGTTATTGTGCGAAACCTATATTGTAAAAGTGTTTAAATATTGTAAAAGTGTTTTTAAAGTGAAAATAAAAAAACATAATTTAAGGATAAATTGTGTTTTTTTTTGGATTCAGTGTTCGTGAAGAAAATAAATGATATACTTGGCAAAGGACGCAGGCACTACAAATATGTAGGAATTTCGATGAATATTTTTGCAATGTCTTGTAATATTGCTACACTCGCAGGTGTATTCTATTTTCGTACATCTATACTATCTTACATGGTAAATATTTGACTTGCGTGGACTATTTAAAAGCATAAAATAAACAAATTTTTTAATTTTTCTCGATAAATTAGGTGAATAGAAAGCAAATGTTGCTTCCGTTTGTTTAAGATGTATCGGTATATAATACAAGTAGATAAGATCTCATACATTACAGACTATGACTTTGAAAAACACTAATTACCATAAAATTTATGTGAACTTCAAGTATTTCCCGCTGTACAGGAATAAGGAAATAGTATCATAAATCATTTCGATAAACAGTAAAATTGAATAATGTGCAGCGCAAATGAAAACATAAATCTGGCGACGTCTTATAAGGAGCTCGCTTTGTAATCTTGATTGAATCTCTCAAAGTAATAAGACAGCCCTTCGTCGAACGTTCGCAACCTTACAGCCATTGGAAGTCAAAATCTCAGAATAAAGTCATTCTTTAAAAAAATAATTTCCTGTGCTACCGTTTGGTATACATGTTCCAATGTTACGACCACATTTACAGGGTTTATTCGAACAGGAGCAACGACAGCATCCTTGTGTGCCCTATCTCCTATTTGACTGCATGGCACATTTATTTGTTATCGACTCACAGTTTGAAGACTCTCTCTTCTTATCATTTCTTTTCTTCCCTCCTCGCGGACCGCCAACGTTGTCGCTGTTTGCTTGCATGTCATTGTAATTTAGATAAAAAAATTTTACAGCGAATTTCTACATTTTTCTTCAATAAGGTCGTTTTCATTCTGCAGAGGCAAGTCAACTTGAAAATTGTGAACGCGAAGAGGTATTTAGTGAAGAGGTGATATTCTGTCATGGAAAGCACGGGAAAACCAACTAAGCTTCTCGGCTACATCAAAATACAGCAAAAAGTGAGGGCTTTAGCCTGATTTGCATTCAGTACACTTCTCAAATCAGGAAAACCATCAGGAGGAGAAGTCGAAACAACGAGATCCAATTTACAACTGAATGATTTACAGAACGAACTTCGCAGAAAAGAATAAACATTGGTATCATTTGAGAGCAAAGGATTTGTATGAAGAGCGTAAAAAAATATTCGAGTCATTAGTCGACGTTTCTGAAAACATTTTCGAATAATGCCAAAGTACAGACTTGAATATTAGAATTCTATTAGTGAGACATTTGGTACGTGCCTGATTGGGAGGAAGCGATGCTGTTCATTTTGAATTGGCTCAAGTAGTTTTTGCATTGCAAATAGCAAAGGTGAATATAACTTTCGTTCACCGTAAAATTACTTGATGCAAATTATATTTAAATTACTGGTTCAACTTATGGATTCTGTGTTATTGCTGAACAGTAGAAAAATATTGGTATTTCATGAATAAGAAAGAGAATTCTTAGAATTCACTTAATTTTGTACCTTCGGCGTTATCATTCAATGGATCGATATGAAAAGTGCCCCAGATATTTTGAAGAGTTTGTGAAATAATCAAAAGGCTCCAATAAAATAGACCTGTTTTTTTGTCAGTTAAAGGCAATTGTCTTGAAAGTGACATTGATTTATGAATTTTATAACTTCCCGTTTAGTAATAGATTGTTGCCTCCAAGAAATCTTAAAGCAATCGTCGTATGAAAAAAAAGTTACAATTATAACAACTAAAAATATGCGGCGAATAATTAGTTACACTGATGACATCATCGGCTTACATCTTTAGAACAATTAAAAAGTGTAGTGATGGTAATCAAAACACCAATGAGCCATAGAAACTTATGGCATTATAATTACCAAAAGTATGCAGCAGGTAATTAAGTACATCTGACGTGATCGGCGAATGTTCGAGATATATTGATAACCCCATATAAAGTGCTGAGATACATATGCAGCTTTTTTTCATCGACTCGTGATCTTAGAAAGTATTCTCATGAAGTGAAAAAGGCGAAATTTTGATAAGTATTTTTATTTCATTGGGAGACCGCGCTTAATTTTGCGTAAATCGTATATGAGGGGCTGCAAACCTGAAATGTGCGACAATATGGACCGAAGTTATAAACGTTTGAATTTTTTCAGTAACAAAAACAACAATTCATTGTTTTTCTACTATTTTGGTCAACTAGCCAGCCAAATAAATCGACTTGGAAAAACTACAATATGATTTTCATAATATATGAATTTTATACACTCAATCTCACATCCTTGGTTGCTGTAATTGTCGAATTCCCAATCGGCGATCGGCTGAAACTTTGTTGTTTAATGTTAGGAGAGACTGGAGCTAGTTACCGTAAGGGGTAAGTTGGCATTCAACTCCTAAATTTTCACGCGGAAGTATCAGAGTGCTGCTGTCTGTATGTTGTGATAATTTTATTGTGTTTCATTTTCACGCAAGTTTTCAGTTCGATTCTCTTTTTCTGCCTGGTGAGTAAAGTTTTTCATGTACAGTTGATTTGTTTTACTGAAACGGTGTAACATTATGTGATAATGTCAGCAACGATTTGTGATTCAGTGACTCATTCTGTTTATATCTAGATGTGATAATCTTTTGTTTCGACGTTATGAAAGAGTGGGGAGGCCGTTTTGTTTCAAAAACATTATTGGGGATCGTTGGTATGAGTTAGTCTGGGGTTAGTTGGCACAGGCTAATTGAATTACGCGAACTAGCCCCAAACTTCTGATGAAAATCTTTCTATTTGAGAAATCAATTTATTGTCTTTTAATTTGTTTGATAAATATCTTATGAATAGTAGAACCCTTCAACTATTTATTTAAAGATATAAAAAACAAGAAAAAAAATTTTTTTTAAAGGAATATATAAACCTGCACGTCTTTTTTTTATTTTCCCCCACTTAATATTGCTTTTGTAGATGGTAACGTATTACAAATGAAAGTCCAATCGGGCTAATTACTCAGTTGAAAATATGAAGAAGGCTGTAGAAGCTCATATCATTGAGGGAAAAATTCTGGCTCGTGCCTAAGATGAATCTGGGATCCCTCTTCGCAGCTTAGCTGGACATTGCCAAAAAGAAAGGGAACGTGATGCTGCAAGGACTGCCAATGCGGCTACAGCTTCCAATGCTACGGCAAATGCTTGGGCTCCAGCTTCATCTGGTGGATACGTTTTGCCGAGAATGGTAATTAGGTACCCACTTATCTTTATCTTTATATATTTTCATGCTTTTTAACTGTAATATTTATTGTAATCTTCTACGTTTTGTATTACCTGCTTATTAATAACTCTATTTCCTCGTACAAGTTTTTACAACCAAGCAAGAATTGCTATTGTCCGAATATTTGAAAACGGCTGCAGATGTGCACTTTTGGTTGTCGTCCAAAGAAGTCAGAAAATTTGCGTATCAGTACACAAAAGCAAATTCTATGAAAATACCTGCTTCATGGAATGATAATGAGATGGCGGGATCGGACTGGTTTTATCATTTTTCGAAGCGACACCCAAGTTTATCTCTACGTACTCCTGAAGCTACCAGCTTATGAAGAGCTACAAGTTTCAACAAAAGCAATGTTGCGAGATTTTTGCATTGCTGAAAAACATACTTGACAAATATAAATTAGATTTACAATGTAGACGACACAGGGATCACAACAGTGCAAAAATCGGACAAAGTGGTTACACGGAAAGGATTTAAAACAAGTTGGGTAAACAGACCTACGCTCATGTCAGAAGGGTTTTGTATTCAATTTACAAAATGCAGTCACCAGATCGAATCAAATCAAGAAACATGTCAAAGACGATTTTATTGGAGAAAATATGAAATGCGAAGATCATACTATTTTTAACAAAGTTCAATGAATTTTAACAAAGTTCATAAATATCTCCCTTGATAATTATTCCAGATGTCCATGCGCGACGGAGGAAACACATTTCTCATGTATTTCCCCCCTGTGCCCCCACTGAAGCAAAAATTGACAGTTTAACAACTGTTTTGAAAAGCTCCCATGAAAACATTCATTTCATACTCATATCGGCTACGTTTGATGAATTTTTTTTCAGGGGCCACTCTCCTGTGCTGAAATCATCGATTCATGGCCAATTTTTTCGAATCCTAAAATGGTTACAAAACCCTGTTGCTAGGAGCTCTCTCCTACCTCCTTGACTAGTTTCACTTATGAGCATTGATTGTAGGCACTCATCTTCAGTCATTCATTCAATTGAATCAAATGTTCAAAGCATGCACCTTAAACGTTGAAGTTGGGAAAAAATAACTCCAAATTATTCAATCTTCGCATTTAAAACAGCCACTATATTGTTTTACGATTACTGATACCACTAGCTGAACCGATTCTCAAAGATATACATGACACCTATCATTCCTGAAATTTTCATGCAAATCCTAGCAAAACTGTAATGTCTGAGTCGGTAAAAAGCGCATGTTGTTCCATAGCCATATGTTGCCATAGTAATACATGCAGCGCATATTGTTCCATAGTAATACAGGAAAATTCAAACCGCTATAACTTCGCTAAATATGATTCAATCTTTATGAAACTTTCAGGATAGATCAATCTTATAAATAGTCATTTGTGTACTGAACTTAATAGAATTTAAGGGTACCGTTAAGATTTTATTCAAGAAAATATAAAATCGATAAATCATACTATTACTAACAAAGTTGAGTGTATTGCGACTTCTCACGTGTTTGTGTTTTTCGGATGGAAGGTGTCCAATCGCGAGGGGGGGGGACACAAATTTTTCGTGTATTTCCCCTCGCTGTGCGCCCCTCGAAGAAAATTTCGCCAAACTAAGACCTCTTTTGAAAAGTTCTCATCAAGACCTTTCATTTGATACCCATATCGGCTACCTTCAATGAAATTTTTTTTTCGGGGGGTCACGCTCCTATATGGGGAGACCCCCCTTAAATACCTTATAAAATTTTTTTGTAGCTGAACTTTGAAGAGATCACCACTTTACACCTACACGCAAAATTTGATGTTTCTAGCTTAAGTAGTTTCCGAGAAAAACTGCTGTGACACACGGACGGACGGACGGACGGACGGACGGACAGACGGACAGACGGACAGACTGGTCGCGAAACTAGTAGGGTTTTGTAAAATTATTTTACAAAACCCTAAAAAAATTGGACGTGTAACCTCTGCTGGAAGAGGAACATTAGTGACTCTTGCAGCATGCGTCTCAGCAGGAGGAGCTGCAATTCCTTTTTTTTTTTGTTTTCCGCGAGTTAAATTTAAGGACCACTTGGTCTAAGGTGCACCACCTCGCTCAAATGGTGATGCAAACAGTTCAGGATAAATGTTGAAAGCTAATTTTATAAAGTTTGTAGGATTGATTCATTTTAAGAGATGTTCGAAGGAACAACAAGTACTACTTCTTCTGGATAACCATAGCTCACACTTATCGATTGAGGCTCTCAATTTGCTTAAAGAGAATGGAGTAATTGGACTATCGTTTCCCCCACACTGTAGCCACAAGTTGCAACCCCTAGACAAAAGTAACTTTGGGCCACTCGAAAAATATGTTAACTCAGCATGCGACGCTTGGACGAACAACAAGCCAGGACAGATTATGTCCATATATAATATTACCTCAATTGTAAACATGGCATTCCTGCTTGCTATGACTCCATCCAAATTAACAGCTGGATTTTGAGTTAGTGGAATGTGCTGCTTCAACACCGATATATTTGATGATGCAGAATTTTTACATTCATCCGTAACTGATCGCCCACCTCTTCAGGAAGAGATAGCGCACATTTTAACACCTGCCGATTTGACGGACTCAGCTCATGATCCTTCACCACACTGCATTGCACTAGCCTCAATATCCAGCCAACTTGTTCAACCTCAGGAAGTCTGTCTATTACCAAAAGCAGGACCACGGAAGCAATCTAATCGAGGAAGAAAACGGAGGAAAGCTGAACTTCTCACAGATACTCCAGTGGGAAATTCGTTAGCAGTTGAAGTACGAATCAGAGCAAAGAAGCCATCTGATAAAACGACCAAGATGCTGAAGATTTGCAAGGCAAAGAATAGGCGGTTTGTCAAAAAGAAATAAGCGTTTTCCTCAACGGAATCTGAACCCAAAGGAATTACTTATGCTGAAAGTGAGGATAGCGTCAATCGATTATCTGATGCTTCGAGTGAAGGTGAATCCTTCACTTATGATGAAAATTTCCATCCAATCGAACAACCCCAAAACAATGATGGTTCCTTGCAGAACACAGGTGTCACAGGACCTGAAGTACACAAAAATGATAATTCAGCATTAGAAGTAACAGATTCTAAAAAGAACAGTAATATAAATGAAGCTGAGAGGCGTTATAGACTTCAATACGAAATAGGAGACTTTATATTGGTGAAGTACCAGTCACACAAATATCCGGGTATGATTTTTGACATCTGCACAGATACAGACGACATTTGTGTAAAGACTATGATAAAACATCATAAATACTGGAAATGGTGAGACATCGAGGATCGCCTTTGGTACAAAAAAAGTAAAATACTGCCAAAACTGGATCCTTTTAAATAGATTAGTAGTAAGCCAATGTTATTTACTGTTGACATATAATGCTGACAAACCAAATTTTTAGAATGTTTAAGACCGTAGCTTTGAATGTAAATAATGGTTCTTGGGAGTATGTGTGCGGTAAGATACCGAGGCGAAAGACTTCAGTCCAAGATAGCGTAGAAAAACGCCAAAGCAAGGGCAGTTACGAGATACAGTGCCGAGTCCTCACGTATTCAACAAAAAGTTCTGAAAAAAATTAATTCGAGAAACAACAGCAAATCAATGAAGCAGCGGAAGAGATATGGGCAGAAAGAGGCAGAGAAAGTCTCAAAATATCCGAGGTGGTAGGAACAATCGAAATTAATTTTAAGTGACAGAAAACAAAGTAGGGGAAAATTAAAAATTTCTGATACAAGTGTTTTAGGTATCATGGTGTTGTCATAAGGCTATCAAGTGTCCTGAAGAAGCTTCACAAGAAAAAAATCGTCATCAAAAGCGGAAGTTGTTGAAACAACTTTTCTAAGTAGAGCGCGAGAAGAGCAAAAGACAGTACTTGTGAGAGGCGCTGGTGTTTGGACAGTGGCTGTACGTCAGATATGTGTGACAATGAAAGCACCTTTCCAGAACGTACAAACACGAGAAAGGAGAAGTTATTGCTAGACAGTAATATCTAAATTGACATTAAAGTACGGAAAATGGCAAGTGTTGTGACAAAGAACTGTAAACAAAAGGAGTCCGTCAAACTCAATGATGTATTGTGAAATGAAATATTCCTTACGAATCTACGATTGGTCGCAAAAATCACAAGCCAAGAACACACTGTACTGTTCGGCAAAGATAGAGCAACAGTGCGGGGAGAGGACAGAAAAACAAAGCTTGTCGCTAAACACGAGGGAAACCTATATTATTTCTATGAAAAACAAGAGAAACTGAACCTTGTAAATAATAGTGCTGTGAGTATATATCAAAGTCTTAGCCATTTGTATGCCCGAGATATTCTCAAGTTGCCGATGCACTAATTTTGGGAAGAAATAAAGAAAGTGAGAGACTATCACAGCCGTATGACGTGTTCATGGGTGCAAAAGTGATAACGTTACCATCTCTGGAGTGAGGTTGTGATCCAGAGAAATAAAAGTGACTTACGATACTTCCAGCAATCAAGAAATACAAAGCGCAAGTAGAACGTCAGACTGATAAACGAATAAAATGTCTGCTAATGGACGATGGATAAGAGTATTGTGGTCATGAGATCGATGAATTTCAAAAAGAAAGCGATATCTCTAGACGGTTGCCAATGGCTCTCACATGACAACAAAATCGTGCTGTTGAGCATGTGAACTGAAATCTCAAGGAGATGGCAAGGTATTTACTAATGTGAACAAGACTGAGAAGTGCGTTCTGGGCTGAAGTTCTTGGCACGTCGAACTGTTTACAAGACAGGTGTCCAACAGTGAGCCTAGAAGATCATATACGATATGGATATTGGTGTAAGCGCAATCCAGAATTTAGCAATTTTAGCGCGTATGGAACCAAAGTGTACGTAGGTACTAACGAAGGAGCCTGGTAGGGGTAAATTTGAACTCACGACAAAAGAAGGCATCCTAGTGGAAATCAAAGGGTTATTAAGTGTAAGTTCCTAAAGACAACAAGGTTGTGATAACTGGGGGCGTAATATTCGTTGAAGGAGAGGTGACAGAAAAGTTGATCGAAGTAGACGTCAAAGAGTCAACTGAGAAGTTTGATAAAGACAAAGAAGAGAACAGAGTTGACATAGAGATCAAATCCAACAAAGACAGTGAGTCATCTGTGAGGACAGATAGCTCGTCAGCACGGCAGATTATCGTAGACTGTTCAGTTTATTGGTGATGTCAACGTGAGGAGTGGGCAGCCCGAAATTAATGCACTTAAGTAGTAAAGGGAGACTGAGAAAAGGGCATCAAATAAGATTGGATGAAATGGAATCAAGAGCTCGCGACGAAGAGCCTGATGATAAGGTGAACGAAGATGAGTTTGGAGATGAAGTGCTCGGAGATGCTGCGCACGATGATTTGCAAGCTATACAGATACCAAACCCAGTCAATCTGTTGGTAAAAGTACTACGATGAGTAGCCATGAGCCTCAAGAGTGGCTACGGTTGATCGCTTAATAAATAAAAGGGTTGATCACGCACGATGCATGGACACTAGAGGAAGGATTCAAGGAAAGAAGAATCATTACATGTAGAGCTGCTGAACGGTATGAATGAAACTGATTGGAGCTAAGAGCGTAGAAATTAACAGTTGTGGTATGTAAATAAGAACGTTGAAATTAAGATTTGTTGCATATCAATTTAGTGAGCGTGAAGTAATCGACTTCGCTGAAACGCTCGCGCCTGCACCTCGCTAGAATCAGTAAGATTACTGATGGTTTCGACAGTAAATAAAAATCTTGAAGTTCTTCAACTGAACGTGAGGGCTGGGTGAGGAAATATTCATGGGGACACCAAAGTACATTAAGGAAGTGCTCAATAAAATAGTACGAAAAGATGGTAAAAGTGAATATGGTGTCAAGGCTCTAAGAAAGATTTGTGAGTTACGAGTGGGTGAAAAAATTACAATGAAATAAAAAAAGAGGCTGAAGAAATTAAACTAAGTTAACCGCTATATGTGAGAGATTGGTTGAAAAAGTTGGCATGGATGAATCGAAATACGTGAATATACCGAGTGAGTTGTGAGAAAATTTGGAGATGTCATGTAGATAGCTGATTAGTTCTTTTCATTGCTATAAAATTAAACATCGCATTTACTGCAAATAAATTAATGCAATTTAATATAAAGTCTGGTGGACAATATTGTGCAGCAGCAAAACAAATGTTCCAATATCTATGAGGTAAACACAATTAAGAGCATGTGTACAAACGAAACAAATTTGGAATAGTAGGTTATTTAGACGTGGATCATGCAGCAACTATAAGAGACAGAATATCGAATTGAGTGGTCCAGCAATGACCTGGTGATCGTGTAAATAGTAGACTGTCGTGATTTCTAAAACAGAAGCCAAGTACTTAGTGCTGTCAGAGTCATTTTGAGTTGTGATATACTAAAGAAACTTAATGCTTAGTAAAAAAAATTCCACAGCTATCGTGTGTAGCCATTGGGAGTGATCGTCGTGGGGCTACAGTATTTGCTGAAAGTGCGGTGTATCATCCAAAGATGAAGCACATTGAAATACATACATCATTTTGTTCATCAATTGCTTTGGGAAAAGAAATTCAAGCTCGTACACACACAGGCTGGACAAATGCCCACTGATATACTGACCAAATCGTTGTCGAGGTCAGCGCATTTGAGACCCATCATAAGCATGGGAATGAGCGTTTGCTGAGAGTGTAAGAACGTGAAATTTGAAGAAGGCACGTGAATATAGTTAAATCCTCATTCTGTTACAATTAAGTAGCCAAATGTTCATTTCATTTGACATATACGAGGGCGGTTGAAAAAAAATCGAGCCAAATGCTCTGACACGTTTATTTACCATCGAAAAAACTGACAAAAATTTACAGTTTTTTCAGTTACTCCCCCTTACAAGTTACACATTTTGTCCACCTTTCCTTGGGCAACTAGGACAGCCATTTGCGTCTACCTCGTCGTCGATGTTGAATCTTTAACCTCCGCTCTTCTTTCAGTAGTCAAAACATGTGGTAGGTGCAGGGTGATAAATCCGGACTGTAGGGGGATATTCCAGTATCTCCGATATTGTATCGAGCGTGAGACGCGCGATATGAGAGCGCGCGTTATCGTGGAGAAGAATCATACTTCGTGCTAGAATGCTCCTCCGTTTTGAGCGACAAGCATGTTTCACGTGTGTTTTCAGAAGGTTAGAGTAGTATATAGCATTGATGGCACGTTGGGTTTGCAGGAAATTGACGAACAACACGCCCCGTCGGTCCAAAAACACAGTACACATAACCTTACCCGTGGACCTGGTTGTCTTCGCTTTGACTTGCACCCCTTCCTCCTTCTTCCTCTACTCCTTAGACGACACCTTGCTTTTGGAAGTGTAATAGTGTACCCATGTCTTGTCTGTAGTGAAGATTCGCGTTAAAAAATCGTCCCCCTCCACCTCGTATCGTGTCAGCAAGCGGCGGCAAACTTCCAACGACGTGGATTTTTACTCGAAGTTTAACAGTTTAGGAACCCATCGCGCTGTTATTTTGCGATATTGAAGGTGTTCGTGGATGACAGACTCTACACTGCCAATACTGATGCCGAGTTCAGCCGAAACGTCTCGAACGCGGCAAAAGTTGACTGGTGTGATGCTCGTTAGCGGTCGACAATCACGCAGCTCATTCTCGACTGTTTCGCCACCATCCTTGAAAGCTTTGGCCAATTTAAACACAGCTGTCCTACTCAGTCACTCACTACCAAACTGATTTCGCAAACGCAGAAAAATTTCCGTGTTTTAACGCCTGCCTCACTGTTCGTAAGGGAACCAGCTATCACATACTCAAACCACGACCTTCAAAACATACATGCGCGACATATACAGCGTTGGTCTCCATCATATTTGAACCACCTTCGTAGTCTCATAAACTTAGTTAGCCTTTGATTTTTACATGAGCAACTGTTTTTAACACATTTTCGTTATCTAATATAGAGTAATATAATATTCAATAAAGAACGTATTATCTTCTTTTATTCGTGGGTTTTAATAACACTCGTTTAAAATCGGTACCTGTCTGTTCTCCAGTGTGTCACAACAAGTTTTCTCGGGAGCTAGAGAAGTCAGAAGCATCAACTCTTGTGAATAGCACCACCATTTCTGGTTAAGGAAAATTTCATAGACAAGAGAAAAAGTCAAAATATTTTAAGGGGGTTTCTCCTCGTAGAGAGATGATCCCTCTGCTTTTTTTTACCGCAGATAGTCGAGTTGAATATTATATGAAAGGCGTTGATGATTTCTTTTCATATCAGCTGCTAAAATTGTAAAGTCGATAACTGGGTAAGCAGGGAAAGTATGAAAAAATTTAGCCCTTCTTGTGATTCGACACCTGCCGACTGAAAAATCTGAAAAAAATCTTGAAGTTGGCTTCGATGAGCACAATGAAGAGAAAACACCTCAAAAGTTGAAATTTATTCAACTTTGTCAGTAATAAAATTGCGAATAAAATCTTGGGGTACCCTTAAATTCAATAAAATTTGAAGCCAAGATGCCTATTTATCAAACTTATTGACTATTAAAAGTCCGAAAGGGTTAAATAGTATTCAATGGTGATAGTGGTTTGAGCTTCCAATATGAGTTTCCAATTGAGTTTACAGCCTTATGAAGAGTTATATGAGAAGCCCAGGTAAAATATATATCATGAAAATCTTTCAAAATTGAACAATATGGCGCCCATTTCAAATGAGAGTGCTAGTAAATTTATGTGATTTTCACCAAACTCAAAATTGAAAGTACATGCTTTTAACTTAAGAATAAATCGTTCATTTTATAGGTGATGGTGGTGATAAGTTCAATAATAACATATGCCTCAGAAGTCAAAAGCTACCCAAGTTTATTTTCCCCAGTACATGTCTATTATTATCATCTACGGCGCAACAGCCTAAACTGGGCTGTGGCCTCAAGGATTAACTTCCTACAATCATCGCGGTTCCGCAACCTCGTCCACTAGTTAACCACTACCAGCAAGGATCTGCTATCAGCATCTATTATGTCTTCCTATCGAGTTCTCCTTCTTCCTATTTGACATCTACCCTGTGCTATTCTCTTTAATTTTCTTCTGGGCAGCTGGTTTTCTTCCATTCTTATCATATGGCTTGCCCATTGCAGGTGGATTGTTAAATAATTCATGCAACTCACCGTTGCAACGTAGTCTTCACTTTGTTCCTTTTTTCACCAGCCCAAAGATTTTCCGGAGCACGTTGTGTTCAAATACGTCCCGTGCCTTTTCGGATTCGTTCATTAGGGTCGATGTTTCACTTCCATAAGACAACACAGTTCTGACTAGTGTTTAATAAATGCGGAGTCTTTCTTGCCTGTGCACAACTTTGGACCTTAGCATGGAAAGTACGGAGTAATATACTTTATTTGCGGCATTCGTCCGGCACCCAATCTCATCCTTTTGGTGCTTCTTCTATTCCGGTTGGCTCCAAGATGCACAACATTATTCACACTCTCAAGGTTGTAGTCGCATATGTTCAGGTTTTGCCAAACTGGAGTTTTCTTCCTCGTTTGAATCACAAACTTGGTTTTAGTTTCGATAACTTGTAGGTGAATTCGGTTTCCTTTAGATTCTAGACTCAGAAATGTTCCTTTGACATCTGATATTGAATGTGTCATAATATTGACGTCATCGGCATATACTACTAATTGTGTGAACTTGAACATTAGTGTACGCGAGGTTTCAGCCAAAACTGACGAAAGATACAAGCCATATGGTAGCAATTTGCATATGTATTAGTCGGCCTACTATGGACAAGCTTCTGGGAGCTGTCACCCAACTGCGGCATTAGCAAATGCTTATATTTCGTCATATATACTATTTTCCGAATAAAAAACGTGCCGAACGCATTCCGTGCATGCTATAAATTCACCTTTTATAGCCCATTGTGCTCCTAAACTCTCCAAGACGAGCAAATGAAGCACACGTTTTGCACCTTCGACTGATAGCTTAGCGTTGAGATGTAAACAAACTCCTATAAATTCACTTTGGAAGGCGATAAAAACTAAAAGGGTATAGGTACTGAAATAATTTTCACTTCACTAGGAGCGCTATTATGTTCTCCGCGGATCATCTGGATTTCACTGTAGAAATCTGTCTCTAAACCGTATAAAACCTCGAATTTTCGTTGGCACCTCCACAATTCTTCATATAACGCCATGTAAGTTAGCCAGCAAAGTCGGCCTACTAATGGTCATGTGTGTGGTAGTAAGTGCTGCTGCCATATGGCTTGTATCTGTCGTCAGTTTTGTTTCAGCTCATGTTTTTCTGATGACGTGTTCCATCACAATATTAAAGAGCATTGGGATAAGTCCATCTCCTTATTTTAAGCCTGATCCCGTTATAAATCTGGCAGTTAGTTTACCATTTTCCCTGACCTGGTACTTTGTGTTTAACATCGTTACCTTGACTATGCTGACTAGTTTTGTTGGGACACCAAAGTCAAGCATAATTTTGTACGCCATATTTCTGTCAACCCTGTCGTATACGGCTTGAAGTCCACAAAGAGTTGGCGAACATCGATGTTAGATTCCTAACAAGTGCTGGGAGCATCTGCTTAACTGAGAATATTTGATCTAGTGTAAACCGTTTACTTGTTAAGCCTTCCTGATGCTCTAATTTCTTTCTATGGCTTCAAAGAGCACTTTTAAAGACGTACACAGTGCAGCAATGCCTCTTTAAGTTTCACACCTTAGCTTGTCCCTCTTTTTGTGTACAGAACATATTCTACTTTCTCGCCAGTCTTCTAATAACTGCTCTTCTGACCATATTTTGTATATTTGTCGATGCAGAAGGTTACATAGATGGGAACCCTCACTCTGGAGTAGTTCTGCTAGTATTCATCTATTAATGGAGCCTTATTTTTTCTTAGAGCCCATAGTGCTACCTGCACTTTATCGCACTTGCATTTGTTTGTGAATTAAAGCCATCTGTTAGTGGTTTTAAAGAAACATCAGACATCATGTAGGGTTATATTTTTGTTTACCCGTTGGATCTTGGTGTTGATGGTCAGTCATTTTTCCTTTCGGCACATTTTATTAGCTTGTCACCAGAGGGTTTTATATTGTTATCTTTGGCTCAAGTTAGTTCCTGGGTGTGTTTTTTGTATGCTTGGCTCTTTTTTGCCACTTTTTCGCATTTTTCGTCATACTAATCGTTTCATCTTTTTTTTTTGGCTGGTGCCACAAGATCACTTCAGCCGCTTCTATTACCACATCCCTTACTAGACTGTGCACTTTTGATTGAATCTTCCTAAAATTTCTAAATAAAACAGGCTACCAAAGCTTCTTCAAGATTTTAGGAATTAGTAATTTACCATTAAACACCAAACAAATCCTTTTTTGTTGTTTTAGATCTTTGTAAAAAATTTTAGTTTTTAGTTTCACGACCTGTCTGTCCGTCCGTCAGTCCGTGCGTCACAGCTGAATTCCTTAGAAACTATAGAAGCTAGAATGCTCAAATTTGGTGAAAGATCAGAAGTGATGGTCTCTCAAAAGGTTAAGATCTTACCAAACATTTAAAAATTTTTAAAGGGGATTCCCTTATAACTTTTTTTAACCCAAGGTAGTCGAGTGGGGTATCAAATGAAAGGTCTTGATTTGGACAAATGTACAAAACATGTATGTGAAACTGTGCATCTTTTGCATAAATTTGAACGATTTCATATCCAAATATTGGATGAATAGGTCAAGTTATCGATTCACACTATTAGAAAACTTGTTTGTAGCCCTAGGATGTTTACAATGACCTTCGGGTAGGAGCACTCTCCTGCTTACTCAACTTGTTTTTGTTTATTGTTACTTTAGCGCTGCAGCCCTTTTCGGGCCTTCGCTTAGAGATAGTCAAAGTGGCTCTTACCTTGACTTTATCCTTTTCCTTGAAGAATTATCTTTATCCTAAAGGAAACCTGCGAAGATACAGTATAATACAACGAAGGAACGTATTTCCAAATGGTCAGTTTAATTGGAGTATTTCCAAATGGTAAGCTTAATTTCAGAAAGATGCGAAAATCCTAAAATGTTCAGTTTGTATATAGTACTTCAGTGAAGACCTGAAATCCATTGTGAGCGAAAAATCACGTCTTCATAAGAATAACAGGCGTATGACTGAAGTTTGTCTCAAATCAAGACGTAAACTAAGTTTTGAAGAAATAATGTCCATTCTTAATGTCATCTCGTTGATGTGATCCCTAAAATAAACCTTTAGAAAAAAAACCCAAAATTGAAATGCCCTTAAAATGAAGAAATAAATTACAGGGTGCGTACGGTATTTGAGGACATGCATAAATGTGACTGTAACTTCACGAATTTTGCTTTATTTATTTTTTATTTTCAGATAAGAAATGGTAGACTACAACATCACTCAAGAAATGAAGAGGCATGCTGTCATCGTCGCTATATGTGCGAACCATACAGACTTAGAGAAATCTAATTTTCTTAGTTGCGCCGTTCATTCGTGCATAAGGTTCGCCGTGAATTGGAAGCATCAGGAGGCGATACAGAATCGGTCGCAAAAGGCAAAAACCACGAACAAGGTTCTGACGCTGTCCAAACCTATGGCCACCAAGCTCCCCAGACCTTAATCCTTTGGATTATTACGTATGAGAGGTAGTTGAGCGTGAGACCAATAAACGTCCTCATAATACCACTCCTTCGCTGAAGGCTGCTATTGATCCCGTTATGGTCAATATGAACAAGGAGCATTTGATTCGGGCATGTAATCGTTTCCGAACCCGGAAGAGATTATTGCTGCCAATGGCGATTTTATTGAATAACCTTATAGCCATATATTAATTTAAAATTGTATAAAATTAAATTTTCTTAAAAATACAAGCTAATTAATTTCACTCCCAAGTTGTCCTCAAATACCGTACGCACCCTGTATATGAATTTTCCTCTCCAACAGTTTTTTCAGAGGCAAATTATTTCATTTGTAATTTATTAAAATTCAGTATCTTGAGTTTATTGTACTTTATACAATATCAAAATTTAATTTTATGACTATAATGCGTAATTCACATTTGCCAAAATCTACAGATTCCACGGGATTCTAATTCTGTCCTGATAAATTTTAATCCAAGACCCCATCAACGTCATCTAAATTTAAGGTTTTATTAAAAATCCCACAAAAATGGTAGCTTTAAAAAGCATTCAGAACTTGAAACTTTGTCTAGCCGTCATTTTGATATTCTGACCTGATCTTTAAGTTTTTAGGGTATCTTGAAATAATTGTTGTCCGTCCGTCCATCCGTGCGTATGTCACAGCAAGTTTTCTCACAAAACACGACTTAAAAACATAAAATTTTGTGGATAGATCAAAAATGGTACCTTTTTGAAAAGTGCAGTATAAAATAATTTTTATAAGGTGTTAAGAAGGATTTCCCTGAATGGGGGGAACACCTAAAAATTATTTACCAATGGTAGTCGATACGGGTATCAAATCAAAAGTCTTGATGAAATCTTTTCAAAACAGGGCTCAAATTGATAATTTCAACTTCACAGAGTGCAGAGGGAGAGGAAATGTATGAAAAATTTGTGTGTTCCCCGTGTATATTTTTGTATTTATATACTTTTTTTCGGTAAAAAGTCAGTTATTTGTGACTGACGACTGAATCTACGGTTTTGATTTTCAAATACAAGCTTCAATTTGATTTAAACTATTATACAGGGGGTCAGTTGTATATTTATTAACCTTTAAATAGGAATGCAACACACTCAACGAATTTTCATTTGAAGGCGGTTGCTGGAAATCAACTTCTAATTTCTCCTCCTTCGTGCCACTTCGGCAGTCATCTTCGTTGTTCAACTGTACTGATTCAGACCTACAGGACTCGATAATATCATCAGAAGGAAACTCCGAAGTAACAATATCATCATCCACATGTATATTCTATATTTTTAATATTTGTCCAAGCTGCGTACGCGACTTGTAGTTGGATTTCGTCTTTACTATTTTCTTTCAGGTGTTCACTGATGAAAATCAAGGGAATGTTATCCTCTTCTTCCACTTCGGTATACTGACCAGATCCGGCTTTTTTAAAGCAGTTGAAAATTGTTTCATATTTGACGTCGATATTCCATGCGTTAGTTATATCGCCAACATAATCCATTAATGTGCCACGGTGTTCCTGCAAATTAAGTTGACATAAATCGTGAACTAATGAATACGATTGGTAACTTGAATACCATACCTAACATTTGCAAGAATTACAATTTCGATTTATGCCACACGCGCGGGCACATCTTTTCCGTTACTGTGAATAGGAACCTCCGTTCGGTTTATCTGTCCCTCGTAAGCGTAGGATAGTTTAGCAGATTATCACCGAACTTTATCGCTTGTTTAGCAATGAATACAAATGCAATAGTCTACGAGTTTAGAGTTGATATGGACACATGGACATAAATGGAGAACAATTTTCACAATAATTTGCCACTTTATAATTTTATCGTGCAGAGCGGCCAATCAAATACACTTCACTCCTCTCAATTTCCCCCGTCGATGCATTCAGCTTGACTGTCGATTTTTTTTTCATTACACTTGTTTTTATTTCTCGACAATTAATTTTTACTTGTCTGATTTTAATCGACAGCTGCTTTGTCCCGTATTTAAAACGCGACCGCCATTTTTTGCTTCTTATCCACGTCCCAGTGAAGTCGTCGCGAGCTGTCGGTTTTTCTTTCTAGTTCGCTGAACACCGGTCGACGTCAGTGGCGTAGGGTGTAGAGATCTGTCACTCAGCCAGATCAGCTGCATGGGATATTTAAATATAGGGGTGACAGATCTTGGCGGAATATCGATCCGCGGGATCGAGGTTATCACAATGTGTTATAGCCATTTCAATTGTATGCAATTACGAACAAATAACATGTGTTGATGGTTGATGAATATTTCAAATCAACCTTGGCGCTTTTATTTTTTTCGGTTTTCATGAAAATTTAAGGAAAAGTGTTTTATTGGAATATGTTCAATTGGCTGAACATTTAGAAAACATTTTAAGCTGGAACAAAATGGCGGCTGCAATGTGCTTATGAAAGAAAATCTATCTAAATTTGGATAATTTCTATCCAAATATTGGATGAATAATTCATGTCAGCGATTCATATTATCAGAAAACTTGTTTCGAACCCGAGGATGGCTACAAAGACCTTCGAGTGGGAGCACTCTTCTGCTTACTTAACTTGTTTTGGCTTTATTATGAGTAACTCTTCACTCTTACGTTTATTTCGCTATTTATCTTCTAATACTGGAATGAGGACATATCGTCGAACTTTTTCAAAGGCATGCAGGAGTATGGATGATTGAGTCTGAGCTTGCGAATTTGACTTTGATAGCATTGCATACTTCTCATGATTGCTCTGTTGAGGTAAGGGGGTAAACATCAAGTACTGAAGAGATTGTATAAAACCTCGAATTTTCGTTGGCACCTCCACAATTCTTCATATAACGCCATGTAAGTTAGCCAGCAAAGTCGGCCTACTAATGGTCATGTGTGTGGTAGTAAGTGCTGCTGCCATATGGCTTGTATCTGTCGTCAGTTTTGTTTCAGCTCATGTTTTTCTGATGACGTGTTCCATCACAATATTAAAGAGCATTGGGATAAGTCCATCTCCTTATTTTAAGCCTGATCCCGTTATAAATCTGGCAGTTAGTTTACCATTTTCCCTGACCTGGTACTTTGTGTTTAACATCGTTACCTTGACTATGCTGACTAGTTTTGTTGGGACACCAAAGTCAAGCATAATTTTGTACGCCATATTTCTGTCAACCCTGTCGTATACGGCTTGAAGTCCACAAAGAGTTGGCGAACATCGATGTTAGATTCCTAACAAGTGCTGGGAGCATCTGCTTAACTGAGAATATTTGATCTAGTGTAAACCGTTTACTTGTTAAGCCTTCCTGATGCTCTAATTTCTTTCTATGGCTTCAAAGAGCACTTTTAAAGACGTACACAGTGCAGCAATGCCTCTTTAAGTTTCACACCTTAGCTTGTCCCTCTTTTTGTGTACAGAACATATTCTACTTTCTCGCCAGTCTTCTAATAACTGCTCTTCTGACCATATTTTGTATATTTGTCGATGCAGAAGGTTACATAGATGGGAACCCTCACTCTGGAGTAGTTCTGCTAGTATTCATCTATTAATGGAGCCTTATTTTTTCTTAGAGCCCATAGTGCTACCTGCACTTTATCGCACTTGCATTTGTTTGTGAATTAAAGCCATCTGTTAGTGGTTTTAAAGAAACATCAGACATCATGTAGGGTTATATTTTTGTTTACCCGTTGGATCTTGGTGTTGATGGTCAGTCATTTTTCCTTTCGGCACATTTTATTAGCTTGTCACCAGAGGGTTTTATATTGTTATCTTTGGCTCAAGTTAGTTCCTGGGTGTGTTTTTTGTATGCTTGGCTCTTTTTTGCCACTTTTTCGCATTTTTCGTCATACTAATCGTTTCATCTTTTTTTTTTGGCTGGTGCCACAAGATCACTTCAGCCGCTTCTATTACCACATCCCTTACTAGACTGTGCACTTTTGATTGAATCTTCCTAAAATTTCTAAATAAAACAGGCTACCAAAGCTTCTTCAAGATTTTAGGAATTAGTAATTTACCATTAAACACCAAACAAATCCTTTTTTGTTGTTTTAGATCTTTGTAAAAAATTTTAGTTTTTAGTTTCACGACCTGTCTGTCCGTCCGTCAGTCCGTGCGTCACAGCTGAATTCCTTAGAAACTATAGAAGCTAGAATGCTCAAATTTGGTGAAAGATCAGAAGTGATGGTCTCTCAAAAGGTTAAGATCTTACCAAACATTTAAAAATTTTTAAAGGGGATTCCCTTATAACTTTTTTTTAACCCAAGGTAGTCGAGTGGGGTATCAAATGAAAGGTCTTGATTTGGACAAATGTACAAAACATGTATGTGAAACTGTGCATCTTTTGCATAAATTTGAACGATTTCATATCCAAATATTGGATGAATAGGTCAAGTTATCGATTCACACTATTAGAAAACTTGTTTGTAGCCCTAGGATGTTTACAATGACCTTCGGGTAGGAGCACTCTCCTGCTTACTCAACTTGTTTTTGTTTATTGTTACTTTAGCGCTGCAGCCCTTTTCGGGCCTTCGCTTAGAGATAGTCAAAGTGGCTCTTACCTTGACTTTATCCTTTTCCTTGAAGAATTATCTTTATCCTAAAGGAAACCTGCGAAGATACAGTATAATACAACGAAGGAACGTATTTCCAAATGGTCAGTTTAATTGGAGTATTTCCAAATGGTAAGCTTAATTTCAGAAAGATGCGAAAATCCTAAAATGTTCAGTTTGTATATAGTACTTCAGTGAAGACCTGAAATCCATTGTGAGCGAAAAATCACGTCTTCATAAGAATAACAGGCGTATGACTGAAGTTTGTCTCAAATCAAGACGTAAACTAAGTTTTGAAGAAATAATGTCCATTCTTAATGTCATCTCGTTGATGTGATCCCTAAAATAAACCTTTAGAAAAAAAACCCAAAATTGAAATGCCCTTAAAATGAAGAAATAAATTACAGGGTGCGTACGGTATTTGAGGACATGCATAAATGTGACTGTAACTTCACGAATTTTGCTTTATTTATTTTTTATTTTCAGATAAGAAATGGTAGACTACAACATCACTCAAGAAATGAAGAGGCATGCTGTCATCGTCGCTATATGTGCGAACCATACAGACTTAGAGAAATCTAATTTTCTTAGTTGCGCCGTTCATTCGTGCATAAGGTTCGCCGTGAATTGGAAGCATCAGGAGGCGATACAGAATCGGTCGCAAAAGGCAAAAACCACGAACAAGGTTCTGACGCTGTCCAAACCTATGGCCACCAAGCTCCCCAGACCTTAATCCTTTGGATTATTACGTATGAGAGGTAGTTGAGCGTGAGACCAATAAACGTCCTCATAATACCACTCCTTCGCTGAAGGCTGCTATTGATCCCGTTATGGTCAATATGAACAAGGAGCATTTGATTCGGGCATGTAATCGTTTCCGAACCCGGAAGAGATTATTGCTGCCAATGGCGATTTTATTGAATAACCTTATAGCCATATATTAATTTAAAATTGTATAAAATTAAATTTTCTTAAAAATACAAGCTAATTAATTTCACTCCCAAGTTGTCCTCAAATACCGTACGCACCCTGTATATGAATTTTCCTCTCCAACAGTTTTTTCAGAGGCAAATTATTTCATTTGTAATTTATTAAAATTCAGTATCTTGAGTTTATTGTACTTTATACAATATCAAAATTTAATTTTATGACTATAATGCGTAATTCACATTTGCCAAAATCTACAGATTCCACGGGATTCTAATTCTGTCCTGATAAATTTTAATCCAAGACCCCATCAACGTCATCTAAATTTAAGGTTTTATTAAAAATCCCACAAAAATGGTAGCTTTAAAAAGCATTCAGAACTTGAAACTTTGTCTAGCCGTCATTTTGATATTCTGACCTGATCTTTAAGTTTTTAGGGTATCTTGAAATAATTGTTGTCCGTCCGTCCATCCGTGCGTATGTCACAGCAAGTTTTCTCACAAAACACGACTTAAAAACATAAAATTTTGTGGATAGATCAAAAATGGTACCTTTTTGAAAAGTGCAGTATAAAATAATTTTTATAAGGTGTTAAGAAGGATTTCCCTGAATGGGGGGAACACCTAAAAATTATTTACCAATGGTAGTCGATACGGGTATCAAATCAAAAGTCTTGATGAAATCTTTTCAAAACAGGGCTCAAATTGATAATTTCAACTTCACAGAGTGCAGAGGGAGAGGAAATGTATGAAAAATTTGTGTGTTCCCCGTGTATATTTTTGTATTTATATACTTTTTTTCGGTAAAAAGTCAGTTATTTGTGACTGACGACTGAATCTACGGTTTTGATTTTCAAATACAAGCTTCAATTTGATTTAAACTATTATACAGGGGGTCAGTTGTATATTTATTAACCTTTAAATAGGAATGCAACACACTCAACGAATTTTCATTTGAAGGCGGTTGCTGGAAATCAACTTCTAATTTCTCCTCCTTCGTGCCACTTCGGCAGTCATCTTCGTTGTTCAACTGTACTGATTCAGACCTACAGGACTCGATAATATCATCAGAAGGAAACTCCGAAGTAACAATATCATCATCCACATGTATATTCTATATTTTTAATATTTGTCCAAGCTGCGTACGCGACTTGTAGTTGGATTTCGTCTTTACTATTTTCTTTCAGGTGTTCACTGATGAAAATCAAGGGAATGTTATCCTCTTCTTCCACTTCGGTATACTGACCAGATCCGGCTTTTTTAAAGCAGTTGAAAATTGTTTCATATTTGACGTCGATATTCCATGCGTTAGTTATATCGCCAACATAATCCATTAATGTGCCACGGTGTTCCTGCAAATTAAGTTGACATAAATCGTGAACTAATGAATACGATTGGTAACTTGAATACCATACCTAACATTTGCAAGAATTACAATTTCGATTTATGCCACACGCGCGGGCACATCTTTTCCGTTACTGTGAATAGGAACCTCCGTTCGGTTTATCTGTCCCTCGTAAGCGTAGGATAGTTTAGCAGATTATCACCGAACTTTATCGCTTGTTTAGCAATGAATACAAATGCAATAGTCTACGAGTTTAGAGTTGATATGGACACATGGACATAAATGGAGAACAATTTTCACAATAATTTGCCACTTTATAATTTTATCGTGCAGAGCGGCCAATCAAATACACTTCACTCCTCTCAATTTCCCCCGTCGATGCATTCAGCTTGACTGTCGATTTTTTTTTCATTACACTTGTTTTTATTTCTCGACAATTAATTTTTACTTGTCTGATTTTAATCGACAGCTGCTTTGTCCCGTATTTAAAACGCGACCGCCATTTTTTGCTTCTTATCCACGTCCCAGTGAAGTCGTCGCGAGCTGTCGGTTTTTCTTTCTAGTTCGCTGAACACCGGTCGACGTCAGTGGCGTAGGGTGTAGAGATCTGTCACTCAGCCAGATCAGCTGCATGGGATATTTAAATATAGGGGTGACAGATCTTGGCGGAATATCGATCCGCGGGATCGAGGTTATCACAATGTGTTATAGCCATTTCAATTGTATGCAATTACGAACAAATAACATGTGTTGATGGTTGATGAATATTTCAAATCAACCTTGGCGCTTTTATTTTTTTCGGTTTTCATGAAAATTTAAGGAAAAGTGTTTTATTGGAATATGTTCAATTGGCTGAACATTTAGAAAACATTTTAAGCTGGAACAAAATGGCGGCTGCAATGTGCTTATGAAAGAAAATCTATCTAAATTTGGATAATTTCTATCCAAATATTGGATGAATAATTCATGTCAGCGATTCATATTATCAGAAAACTTTTGGCTTTATTATGAGTAACTCTTCACTCTTACGTTTATTTCGCTATTTATCTTCTAATACTGGAATGAGGACATATCGTCGAACTTTTTCAAATGCATGCAGGAGTATGGATGATTGAGTCTGAGCTTGCGAATTTGACTTTGATAGCATTGCATACTTCTCATGATTGCTCTGTTGGGTAAGGGGGTAAACATCAAGTACTGAAGAGATTGTCCGATTTGCTAGGCCAGTTCATTATTTTATTTCATCTACTCCATTCTCATCTTTAGTGAAGTTCACTTCTAGCTAGAGGAATCGGTCGATGTTTTGACGCTTGTAGCTTACTATTGTTGCACTTTGCCTTCATTTGTTCATAATTTCTGCTTTGTGGTTTATAATTTTAAGACAAATTTATTTACCGACTCGTCTTTGTTTCGATTGTAATTCCAAATTACTTGCAAACCAAATTATTAATAATTTTATTCAAGAAAAGGCCACTATCGAAAGATTCTTATAATGATTTAGTATTATTTTAACATTAAAAATATAAGATACAAACTATAAAATTTACAACTAGATAACAGGAACATCAATTTGCAACAGCTACAATTTCAGTCGAGAAACTGTTCACTTCCAAGATATTATTCCAGGAATTTGTGTAGTTCTCAAATCGCTGGATGCCTTCAACAGAGACGCGGTAAAGATCGCCTTTTGTTGAGACCAAACAGCCAGGAAGACTGAATTAGAGAATGATTTGTTAGAATATCTTCTCAAAATTTGACTGACTGAACTTACTTTAATGCATCAGGTACGCCCGACCATTTATTAGCTTTCGCATCGAATCTTTCAACCAAACCAGAACGGAATCCTGTGCAATAGATTAGATTCGATGCAACTGATGATGAGCATGCTCCAGATATTTTGTTGAGGGGTGACACACCTTGCCATTTACCTTCCCGAGGATCATAACGTTCAACTGATGATGAAAGTGAAGGTTTGTCTGTAATACCTCCAATCGCATAGAGGGCGCCGTCTGTAAAGGGAAGTGTTAGTAAACTCGGCCAAAACCAAAATAAGCAGGCACGCTTTATTATTTCTGAAGTTTTGTACATATATACTTATAGAAACTATGTTAGACTTACTGTGCTTTGATAAACCAAAGAATTTTCTGGCTGTACTCATGTCGGGTGCATCAGTCCATTTTCCAGACTGGAAATCAAATATCCTCATTGATTTCAAATTTTGATGATCTTTGCAGCCGCCAATCACATACAGCATATCCCTTACAACGCAAGCGCCATGATAATAACGTTCACAGTCCATTGTAACCACATCCCAAGAGTCATCCTGTAAATTGAATCGATCGCATTGATCGCTGCAACCATACTTCACGAGGCCTCCAGTGAAGTAAATAGAATCGTTATAGAAAACAGGATAACTATAACGAACTCTTGATCGAGCGGGCAAATCTGTTACTTCTGAACTAATTGTGTCGTATTTGTAGAAAGTGGAATACTTTCCACGCAAGCTGCAAACATAAATATGGCCGGTGCTACGGCTCAAAATTTCATCCTCTTCTTGACTCAATTCGGCGGTGTCCGTTTCAAAGAGAGAAGTAAATATTTGGTGCAACCATACCATACAAGTAAGATCCTCGGTAAGTAAAGTTTCTTTGATAATGGTAGTTCTGAGGAACTCTCGAGTAATTTTTTGTGGTGAAACGAATTGAAGAAGTTTTCCCAAGCATGGTTTCCGTTTCTCCAGGTCATGTTTAACCCATGCAATGATTGCTCTGTAGAGTTTGTCGGCTTTGGAGTGTTCAATCGATTGTTGTAGAAGATCCTCAACCTTGATATAGAATGTATTGATTTTGGCTATGTAATGAATTAGAACATTTTAATCGAAATCACCTTCTTCTCAGAAAGATTCAAAAACGTTCCTGAAGCCACTAATTGATCAATAGTAGCAACAGATTGTTTCTTGGCCTCCGTTTGCAAGTCTTCCAATCCAATGTTACCTTTACAAAGATACAAACAGCATACTCGTATTTTTTAGAAAACTTGTCGGTAGTTAGTACACTAACCTGCAATGTTCCAAATGACTAATGAGCTTTCACGATTTAAAGCTGCTTTCAGGAAATGGGTGCACACGATTTTAATTCGATCCATTTGTAGAAATTCGCTTGTTTTGTACAGCTCTTCCGCAGTTTCCAGGTTAACTTCAATTTTGCCAGTGTAAATATAGTCAATAATATTCTTAACAGGCTCATAGCGTTGTTGAGGTAAGTCAATAAATTTGGCAAGAGCTGCCAATGACTGAGCTGGATGAAAATAATATCGATGGCGAAGTTAAAAAACAATTTAGAAAGTGAGGTTGCTCTAATTTAAGTTAAGAAAAAGAAAATCGAGTGAAGACCTCGGTTTAACAACTTATTTTCTGATTTATACGTTGACCCATTAGTGTCAACAGACGTAAATTATAATGAGCAAGCAACATAAAAGAAGGAAAAAGTATAAGTTATCCTGAAAGTCATTTAAGAATAACACACGGCAAGCGTCCAGTTGGAAGACCGAAGAGTTGATGAAAAGATGACATTGAAGCCAACAGTGATATCTTGTTACAATAGTTATAGCAAACTTGAGTACAAGGCCACAGACCCATGACGATTAGAGGTCTGCAATACTGGAGGCCAAGACTTATTACTTTGCTTCAGGTAAAAGGTATGTATTTCGAATAAAGTCCTGAAAGTAAATGGGAAGTAATATTTACGGAGCTTCTTAAAGACCTAACAATACTTGATAATCAGCTTATTATTTGAAGCAGTAGTATGATAGTGATATATTGTAAGGATTGGTGTGAGTTTCATAATTGCAAGTAGCTCACTTAATGATCGACAGCATGCCTCATTACTGGTTCAATCCAATGCACGGTGAGACTGAATTCTACCTGACCCACCTCTTGAGCGTTTTATTGGCTCAAGATTGGTAAGTACCGATCCCCCGACTGTGGGACTTGCACAGGAGTGGAGGGCGATGCCCTCTACATATTCTTTTCATGTAAAAGGTTGGGTGAGGTGCATCGGAACTTATACAAGGAAACAAGAGAGCTCTTCTTGGATCGGGGAGATGCTTGAATTGGTTGATTAATGGAACTACGTGGCACATAATGCTCGAGAAGTTATAAAAGATAAAAAGAACTCACAGCAGCGGGGACATTGGGTTTGGCAATTACTTTTCTTGCGATTTGTTTTCCTTCCCGCCAGAAGCAGGATCATCCAACTTGAAAGCAGCCCACATGGTAGCAAAGTGAGGCTTATTTGGATTGCATAGCTTTGAATTTAAAAGAAAGAACATATCATCTAAGTGACGCCAAATATAACTCTTTCCTTATGAAGACTGATAAAAAAATAAATGCGTATCTGCAAAGGTCGTGCGTGAACCAGAACTACTTGATATTCACGAGTAATTTCTATAAACAAATTTTTGGGCTAATCATAAGCAGCAAACTTTGATCACTTCTGGTAAGAGCTTTTAATGACCGGCTTTAAGGTGGAAGCATAAAATTGTATTCTCTTCTCCCAAGAATGGATACATTATTTTGATGATATATTCACTATGGTAAAAGAGAACTTATTCCCACAGTTGCTAAACGTGCTGAACTCTAAGTACAAGTCAATAAAATTTAGTATTGAGAGAGAAGCAGATATAATATTTATTGATCACCAAAAAGAGGATAGTTTTCTTGAGTTTGGTATGCATTCAAAACTGGCATAAATAGATCCATATACGAGTATAACTTTAAGCTCCAATTAATTTGAAGCTCAATAACACAGGCAGCTTTCCACTTGATGGCCCTTGGCTTAAGGGTATGTTCTCACAAACCTGGTGGTAGTGGTGGTGGAATTATTGGTCTCCATTTAGCGCTAAATTATTGTGGATGGTAGGAGTGACATAATAAAACTGTCCGTTTGTGGTTGGGTATCTTGGTGACTAAAAGTATCTGGGAACGTTTCAAGAAAAGTTGGCTTTAAGCATTCCGCTGAAACATTCATTGTTTGCCTGTTAGCTTCAATGGTGAATAAAACATCTGACGAACGATTGAGCACTTATGGATGGCCGGTAAAAGGCTAAAACAGTTTTAAAGCTTAAAAATTTCGAGTTCACAGTTTTTGATTCATTTCTTCGAAGCGATGCATCATCGTCAAAATTTCATGCTTATCAAAATAAAGATGTAATGAAATATATTTCAAATAATACATCATACAAATTCCTACGTTTCACTGTCTCTGAAATGTTTAGCAATGACCAAAAGGTAGTTTGATTTAGTCAATAAATCTGACGTCCTTTGGCTCAGTGTGCTGTCTGGAATAGCTCAGGCTCTGAAATGGTGTTAAAAGGAGTATTTTCATGGCTTAGTAAAATAATTTTTTTTAACTTTAGTAAATTTGCGACCTGTTTCGTCTGTCTGACCGTCTGTCCGTATGTCACAGCTTTTTTTTCGTAAACTGCATTATCTACAAACACAAAATTTTGTGTGCAGCTAAAAAGTTGTGATCTGTGCAAAGCTTCGATATAAAAAAATTTAAAAGTTTCTAAATGGGTTCCCTCTATAAATGGAAATGACCCTTAGATTTTTTTTTGTAAAAAGCAGCCAATACAGGTACCAAATGAAAGGTCTTGGTTATAACTTTTAAACAAACATAAAAAATACTATAGCAGAGGAAAGGGGCGTGGCAGGAATCAAAACGTAACAAAAATTAGTGCCGCTCCAATTGTGACTGAGAAAAACACAAAAGTAAGCCAGTATAAGTCTGTGGTGACGATAGTTTTAGACGTTGTTGGGAGAACGACGCCAACAACACTCATCGAAACACATTATGTGGCATCCAGGCCATCAACGTACAATGTGATGCAGCAAACACATGAAAACTTTATGTGGAAGTCGAGTTGATAAGAGAAACACGACACTCGATCAATAGTGCTTCAACGAGAAACTAATAAATTAATAATGATTTGTGTGCTAGACGTAGAAGAATGACAAAACCGTCGTCGAATGGACCACAGAAACTAGTGATACATTTATAAACTGTTAAAACAGTCTCGCTAATGCTGTTCTTTTAGTCCACTTTCGAACCAATGAACTTCTCAGTCTCACAAGCGATGCATCTGAAGTTGCCGTAGGCACCGTTTTAGAGCAGAAGCAGAATAATAATTGGCCACCATTGGCTTTTTTCCAGAAGAAGTTGTCTGCTGCCGAAAGTAAATATAATGTATATGATCGCGAACTTGTAGCTATATATTCCAGTGCCAGACATTTTCAGCACTACTTAGAAGGTTCTAGTTTCTACATCCCCATGGATCACAAACCACTAAAGTATGCATTCGCTCAGTCTGCAAGCAAAGGGTTGCCATGCCAGATCAGGCATCTCGATTAAATCTCGCAGTTTTCAGCAGATTTCCGCTTTATCGCGGGCGCACATAATGATGTCGCCGATCCGCTCTCATGACTGGAAGAGATTACGATGCCCACAGTAATCGACGAATCTGAACTGATGAAAGAGCAAGAACGAGGCGTTGAACTGCAAGGACTACTTTGTTACAACACAACATCCATAAAACTTGTCCGCCAGCCTATAGGCCTAAGTGATGGGATAGTGTACGACGAATCACTGCAACGATTCAGGCCCTTTGTTCCGCTGAAGTTACGAAGGAAAGTATTTGACATATTTCATCAGCTAGTGCATCCCAGTGCACGTGCCACACGTAAGGCTATAGCTAAGAGATACGTATGGACAAACATGAAGAAAGACGTCCCCGTTTGGGCTCGTTCATGCATTCCATGCCAGCGCTTCAAAGTTGCTCACCATCAAAAGAACCCAGTGCAGCCTTTTCCGATGCCCGATGCTCGCTTCCAACATATCCACGTCGATATCGTGGGGCCGCTTGTTTCGTCGCAAGGGTAATTAATATTGCTTGACAGGGTAATTAATATTGCTTGACAGTTATTGACCGATTCTCTAGGTGGCCAGAGGCATTCCCCGTTATGGATCAAACCACAGCTACCATCGCAAAACATTATTTAACAATTGGGTTGTTCGTTTTGGCACGCCTCTAACAATTACCACCGATCAAGGTATTCAGGTTGAGTCGGAACTGTTCAATGCTCTAGCTGCGTTTATCGGAAGTACGATAAACAGGACATCACCATATCACCCGGCGTCTAATGTATTAGTCTAACGCTGGCATCGGACTCTGAAAACTGCGATTATGTGCCCCTCTAACAATCCTTCCTGGCCCGATGTCTTTCCCACCGTATTACTGGGATTGTGCACCAGCTTTAAGGAAGAGTTACGGGCCTCAAATTCAGAGTTGCTATACGGAACTACACTGTCCGTTCGGAGAAAACTCGTCAGCCTTAGCAGTCCCTCCGTCAGCTAGCATGATTTTATTGTTCACCTTCGGGATGTCATGCCATCAATCAGGCCCACGCACACACATCGTCATGGAGACAGACCAGTTTTCATAAACAAAAAGCTAAGTACATGCACACATGTTTTTATGCGCGTCGATGCCATTCGCCAGCTACTTTAGCCACCATATACAGGACCACATCTTATAGTGCGTCGCCTATCGAACGTCGCTTACATGATCGAAGTAAACGGCTGACAAGTCAACGTGCCGACGGAGTGCCTCAAACCCGCATTCATTGAAGCTTCCGCAGACGAATATCCTCGCGATCATACATCGGAGCCGATAAGTGTAAATTCGACACACTATACGTCAGTACCTACGCAGCCAGCCCAAAGCCAGGCGATTACCAAACAGGTTATTCCTGCTCATAAACACTTGCAACCGACCTCGCAGTGATCGTTTCATGTGTATATAAAGCATCACCCAACACCAATCAATACGCCGCCCGAAGGAACAAGAACGTACCCACCAAGGAAAAAGCACGTGACATTTTTAATACCTCACCCAACATCAATCAATACACCACCTGCAGGAACAAGAACGTACTCACCAACCAAAAAGCACATATGTTCGAGGCACCATACAGATCGTGACATTTTACTACCCCACCAATGTCACTCGGAAGGGAGTATTGTGGCGCCGAACGTTTTAGGTGCTGTTGGGAGAACGACGCCAACCACACACATCGAAGCACATTATGTGGCAGCCAGGCCGTCAATGTACAACGTGACGCAGCACACACACATGGTAACTTTGTGTGGAAGTCAAGTTGCTAAGAGAAATGAGTCAGTCGATCATTAGACCTCCCACGAATACGACAAATGCGACGCAACTCTTTTATTGCTTTTATATATCTTAGGAAATAAACGATAGTAAACTCTAATCCGTGCTTGCATTATTTCCTGAAAGTGCAATAAAAATATCAGAAATTGAAATTCACCTAAATTTGTTAATAATGGTTTGATTCGTGAATTTTACTTTTTGCACCATAAAGTTGAAACGGAACCTTCATACTCCTTAAAATTCGACAAATATGTGTACTGAAATAAGTTCTTTGTGACCACACAATTTTATTGAAATAAAAACATAATCAAGTGAGATATAGTCATTTGAATTATATGGAGATACAGCAACGAGAACATGTTTAGGGGGATTTATATATGTATTTCATATCAACCTAAACACAATTTTCTTGAAAAAATTTTAGAATAATGTTTAATTTGAATGTGTTTGTTCGACCAAGAATTTATTTGAAATGGAACACAATAGCAGCTGTTTTGGGTTTATGAAAGAAACCTTGGTATTTTCGCCTATAATTCAATGATTTCTTACATATATGTAAAATTTATTCATAACTCAAGTCGTTGATTTTTGTTATCAAAAAACTTGTTTGAAACCCAAGAATGGTCACAAAAGTGCAAGGCATCTATACTACCTACTAAACACCTCTCTTGTCAACCTGTGACCAAAGCCTAGACTCAATGCTTCGGGCTAAGCCTCGTTTCACAACACCGTCAGGTGCTTCCAAGTTATGGGATCTCTCGCCAATTACGAAGAGGAGGAGGAAAAGGTATCGCTGGAAAAGTTATCACTCAGCCTCAATGTTCCTGGCTGCTGTGTACGCTTTTTATCTTGTAAGATTTCCCGGACATAATGTACCGCATGGTTCCATTTGTCAAAGAATCTAAGCATTCCCTAGATTAGACTATTCAAGGAGAGTTTCCCTGTTTTCTTGTTGAGGTCCCTGCATTACCTGTCGAATATTTTGCATGCAATATATGCGTGTGAGGAATTTTTCTCTACTTCTGCGCCAAACTGTCAAACGGGGCACCACAACTTATCAATCTTGTGTAAGTAATACTGAAAACACCCATGCCTGCTTTAAAGCTGGGCCAGGCAGAAGTCAGCCTCGCCGAGTGTTCGGTTGAGCCAGAATCTCAAGTCAAGCATGAGGCGCGCAATCTATCTTACCTTCATGCTATTCACCCAGAGCTGCTGTCAATCATCAAATGAGCGTTGTCTCTCCTTGCAGGCAACTATCCCCCTCTTTTGTTTCAACATAGGTAGATAGCATTGCACTCTCTAGCAAGGAAAGAGATAGTTATCACAATTACGATGACTTAAACTGCCGAATCAGAGACTGCCAGATATAAAAATACAATCCTCAGCGCTTCGCTTCTCTGTTACTGCACTAAGCGTTTTTGGTACAGCGCTTGGCTGATAGCGTTGTCCTTTATTACTGCTCCATATAGTAGTACTAACTTTACGTACTTCATCATAAGTCACCTTCTTGGTGGATTGACCATAATTCGACTCAGAGCTGATACAACTAAGGTTATTTTATCAGGCGTTGTCCTAATTTGCACAGAAAAACTTACCTTTGAGTCTATTAGCAAACCCGGGTACTTTACGGAACGTTTCAATTCAACCATTACTTTTTCAGTACTGATCGTCTTTACTCTAGAGATTCTCTTTTTTGTCAAGATGGCCACTTTAGTTTTCTCCAGTGGAAGACTTAACCTGCGAGTAATCATCCAGCCTATCATATGGTGCATCAGTATCCTAAGTCTAAGCTACACCGAACTGATGCATGTAGCAACTAGCACTGCAATATCATCCGCAAAGCTGATCATACAATATGTTCGCGTTACACAATATGTTCCATCGTATTATAAAGCAGGCTTTGGTCCTATAGATAGTCACTCAAAAGCCCCACGAGATATTCTGGAGCGTGAAAAGAGTTTTTCAGCATATCTGGAGTATCCACCTATCTAGCTGATTTAAAGGCGTTCCGAACATCAAGTGTCACCAATAGAATGATCCGTCGTTTGGTGTGGCTATGTGTCTATACCTTTTAGACAGCGTTTACCTCCTCTATAATTGCACAAATGGTAAAGAGTTCTCCTCTAAAGCCCCACTTGTGAGAAGAAAGATCTCTAGCAGCATGAATCGCGTCAGTGAGTTTTCTCTTGATAAGTTTCTCTAGCTCCTTTCCAGCCATGTCTAGCATGCAAAACAGACTTGCTGATCAGTATGAGCCGCTTAGAGTATCTTGAATTGCATTCTTACTCATCAATAAGAACTGTAACATTAAATATGCCAATGGAAAATGTTTTGCTGGCAGATGATTATGGAGAACGTTCTGAACCTTGCATGCTAGGAGAAGGAACGCCTTGTATTCATAATGTAAACAAAATAGCAACTGGAAAGAAGCTGAACAAGACTCAAGCAAGGAGAAGGCGTAGGAGGAAGCATGTTGAACTACTATTTCTTCGAAAAAAGGAATGCTCTAAAGTAAATGCATCCATAACTACTACTTAGACGATACTTGTGTTAGGGATAGGGAATCTCACTACCAACTACTTGAATGAGAAGTAGTCCTTGCAGGTGGCTGTACTGACCTCACAGGGCGTATGCAGAGGAGCATTGTGTGATGAAGTGACAGGGTCAGCCAATCCTTCAGATCGGCATCGGGCTCTTAACTGCTAACCAGAACTCAACGCGAGAACTCTCATTGAAGTAGATGAACAAGATCAGCTGTAGTGCACCGCAAAAAGGGAGCAAGTTTGGTGAGGAAAGCGCTAATGAATAAGAAGAGGAGCAGATCGAGCCCAAAATAATCAGGGATGTCAGGTGGTCATCATCAGCCAAGATTGGTAACGCTCCAAGGTTCAGGAGACTAGACTCACTCTAAGGCATTAACTTTGAGATGTGGTAACTATACAGACACTGTTGCAAAGTCAATGGGTGTACACATTGGATTGAGCAATTGAGGCCAGGTTGATGCTGAGTGCGCGAAAGCATTCTCCAGCCTCTTATTTCAAAATCTCGAAGAATATCACAATTTCATTCACAATTAATGGTCTATTTATCAGTGGAGGCGTCTTGCATGCTAGACGCTCAGTTGAACGGATCAAGGAATGGTTTACCAAAGTGATAGTTCCCAAGGCCTATCAAGATGCGAAGTTCACACTTGTTACTGAAGGTATTTTCACTAAATTTCTCAGGGCTATAAGACACCAACTTTGACATGTGGTAATGTCACAGAAGCTGCAACAAAGTCAATAGTTGTACGCATTGGGTTGAGCAATGGGATCAGGTTGATGTTGAGTGCACGAGAGCAATCTCCGACCACTTATTTAAAAATTTCGGGGACTATTACTGTTTTATACACAATGAATGGTCTGTTTGTCAGTGGAGGCATCTTGCATACTAAACGCTCACTCAAACAGACCGAGGAATGGTTTACCAAAGTGGTAGTTCCCAAGGCTGTAGCTAATCAGGACGCAAAGTTCACACTTGTTACTATATGTGCTCTCAATAAGTTGGTCAGGGCTGAAATAAGGATGGCAGCAACAGTCAAAGATCCTGTGGACGTTATGGTCGCCTCAGCATGCAGAGCCCAGAAGTACTTATATCAGGCTGGAAGATCATTTTCTATAAGCAAAGTGGCAGAGTACATGTAAATAACGTGAAAGCTGCCTTGTTGGTTGGGATGGGTCTGCTAGTGTAGATCTTCAAACGTCTGCCCTATGAGCACGTCTCCATCTACCCCCATGGACACTTAAGTTCACCTTCATTGAATGAGAAGGAGTTAAGAGCTAACGTTAGATAGGATTCTGAGCTCAACCTTTGCCACCTCATCTTTAATATGTTGGCGGTAAGCTATGCGGCAGAAAATATTATCACTACACACAGCAATTGTTCTAGAAGCTTAGGTGAGGAACAAATATATGTTATTATTTATTGACTGAACATGCATGGTACGAAAATCTTCTGAGATGGAGGATCTGATCACCTGTAGGTATGATTGGTAGACCCAATAAATGTGGTAGCATTTCTTTTGAGAAACTTCACTAACTAGGATACAACAGTGGTGAAGATATCGTATAAAGAAGATATGGGTTGTAACGACATAACTGTTGTATCAGCATACCTTTCTACTAGCAAAATGCTGATGGAGCTGGTAGGCTACTCTGCATTCAAAGGCGTTGACCAGACATTGGGTTGCGATTTGGGACAGTAGGAATTGCAATCGTTGAGGCAAGTGGCTGTTGGACCTTATAACGTACGGTGAACTGACAATTTTGAACACAGGCTCCAAACCCACTTTTGTCTTGTTCAATAGACAGAAAGCGATAAATATCACTTTGACCATGTCAAAGATAGCAAAAGGAATTCAATGCTGAAAGTTTTTAAATAAAACAACACTATCGGACCATAGGTAACTTGAATTTTTTGTCAGCACACATATAAATGTGGAGCAGTTATGTAAGAGTTTTTAAAAAGCAAAATGGAGAACGTATGAGTTGAAAAAGAAGCAACATCATCTGTATCATCTGAGCTTCTAACTAGCTTGAAAGAAATGTTAAAAAATTTAATGCAACCCTAAACTGCTATTCAGAAGCCATTTGTTTGCTTAAGTAGAGCAAGTAAGGGTTTTGTGGTGGAACTATGAACTGCCAAAGCTTCAAAATTTAAATCCACTGGAAATTTACTGGCACTTCAGACGAATTCCTAGGCTGACTAGTGGAACTGCAGGATCCCTCAAGGTGAATGTAAGAGGAATGTGAGAGACTCTATACGGGCCTCTGAAATAAAAATTTGTGCAGAGTCTGTGGGGATAAAAAAGACTGTAAAAATTCACAAAGTTCTTAATAAAGACCGTACTGTTAAGGAGAATTCAATTGAAAACCTGATAATACCTTTATGGAGTTGAATTTGAATCCACTAGAAGTTCTGATGAAGAGCCACTTTAGATGCAATCAGTTCATCAATCATGAACTTTCAGCTGACTTGCTCATACCTGCGAAAGGAGCAAGAGCAGGAATGAGAAGTTGGAACTTAGCAAGACAAGGATATCATTGCATTGAATCCAATGTGCGCTGGATTCCTTCAATCAACTCAAATCAACGGGATTTGAAAGTAGTATTCCTGTTTCAATTAAGGTGAAATCCAATAAGCTGATGCTGTGTCTGAGGAAAATCGATCACCAGTATACATACTCATACCTTGGCAGATAGTCAGAGTTATTTTTATTGCGAAACCCGGAAAAAGTAACTAATCTAATCCTTAAAGCTTGCATCCTATCAGTCTCACTTTATTTTTAGCAGGAGGTACTGGAAAAGCGTGTAGGCCAACATACAAGACTTACGACACTGCGAAGGAGTTCTCTCTGCATTATACAACACATATATCAACGAAGAAAACCCTACAAAACAGCCTTTCATTTCCCAGTGGAGAAAATTGGGGAGGTAAAGGACGGGCATTTATATGCAATAGGAGTGTTTATTGATATTGAAGAAGCTTTCGATCATGCACCGTACAACTCCTTGTGTGAAGCTACAAGAGTTCATGAGGTTGAACCATAGATTATAAACTGGATCAGCAATATGCTTAAGCGTAGTCCGCTCTCCGCGACGACAGAGGGTGGACAATGTATTCTAGGCAAAGCGGAGAGGGTATGCCGTCAAGACAGTGTACTTTTACCACTACTATGAAGCATATTCGTCCACACTCTTTTACTTCGACTGTAGGAGCAAGTATTCTATTTCCAAGCATATGTGTATGACATAATGCTGCTTGCTATAGGCAAGCACCTCAGAGCTTTTTGCAGGTATATGCAAAGTGCTCTAGATACGACGTGACAGTGGTGTCAGGATAATGAGCTTCCAGTTATTACATCTTAAAATATTGCGGCTCTTTTCGTAAAGTAAAGGAAAATTGGGAGGCAAATCAACATTTGCACTAATAGCTAGGTGGCACTGCTTGCGCGGACGAGACAGAAAACAATATTAAAAATAATTCATAAATGCTTAAATGAAGTATACTCTATTGAAATACACAATTTGCTCAAGCTTTCCGAAATTTTAGGGTATAAAGGGTGAAAAACAATGATAAATTTGATGCTTTAGCAACAAAGGGCGCTAATACCTTCTACTGCAGTCCCTGTATAGGAGTCCCAGCTCTCAAATTACTCATAAGATCTAATGAACAATGTGAACAAGGATATGTGGGGCCTTAGCTGAAAGCTAGCTATGTGGAAGCTTGGTGCCCTACAGAAGCCTTGCATACGTGATATGGAAAAGATAGACTAGATAGTGCGGGCACTCTTCCTCGCCTATCTCGCCCATGGTGACACTTTCCACGGCGAAACAGCAATCAAAGATTCACTCTTCACACAGCTGGAACTGAAAGAGGTGTTCCTTTTATTGAAAGCAAGGAACGCTCCAGGTCAAGATGGTGTTCCAGCTGAGGTACTGCAACTTGTCTATCACCATTGTCCTAATTTCCTGCTCAGAACATTCAACGCTTGCCTACGGGACGGAATTTTCCCGGTACGACGGAAGCCGGCGAGGCACTCACTGATCACCAAAGGGAAGTAAAGTCCTAGATTGCCACCTGCATACTGCCCGTTATGCATGCTAGACTCTCCTGGGCAAATGCTAGATAAACTCATTCAGAGAAGACTTACTCACGCGGATCATGCTGCTGGGGACCTATTCCCTCAGAAGTGCAGCTTTAGAGCAGGACGCTCCATAATTGATGCAATTGCAGAGGTGGTGAGTGCGTTCAAAAAGGCAGAGGGATATAGCCACACCAAGCAATGGCTCGTCGTGTTTGTGACACTCGACGTTATAAACGCCTTCAACTCCGCTAGATGGGTGGATATTCTGGATACACCGGAAAACTTATTTTAAGTTCTAGAATATCTAATGCGGCTTCTGAGGGACTACCTGAAGGACCAAAGCTTACTTTCTGACATGACACGGGGCCAAAGAAGGATAGAAGTAACGTTGGGTGTTGCTCAGGGATCCATTCTTACTCCAAACCTATGGAACGTATCTTATGAAGGGCTCCTAAAACTGGAGATACCAGATAAGTCGCGCTTTGCTGCCTATGCGGATGATGTTGCAGCTCTGATCACTGGACGCACCGTTTAACAAGCCTAACTTAGGCTAGTGAGTGAGAGACTGAACGACTGCTCGTGGGCTCAGTTTATCACTGGAGAAAACCGATGTGGTCATCCTGACAAAGAAGAGAGTCTTTAGAGTAGGGTGAACAGTATTAGAGATACATTAAGCAAATCAAAGCCAGTGAGTCGAAGAGAAAATCAGGGCAATCACTGAGAAGGCTGCTTCAAAAATATTGGCTCTGAGTTTACTTAATCGTATGGACGAACAACGGATACCCAAGAAGGTATTCGTTGGGAGAATTGAAGGCCGGTGGCCAGTGGGGAAACCGAGGTAACGCTGGTCAGACTCGGTTGACAAAGACAGTTCATTGCTGCTCAGATTTCGGAATTGGAAGACGCGGTCAATGGACCGAGATAGTTAGAGGCGCTGTTTGCAGGAAGCGAAGGCCCGAGAGGGGCTGTAGTGCTAAGAAGAAGGAGGAGTTTACTTATGGCCAATGTAGGGGGACCCAAATCATTAAGAAGACACCCCTTGATGAGTGCTATAGGGTCATTGCTACTCTATGGAGGAGGAATATGGGGCAGTCCTCTCAGTAAGGAGGTATACCGATAACGCTTTGCATAGGTACAGAAAAGAGGAGCACTCAGGAATGCATCTTTATACACAACAGTCTCTGAGTTGGTGATGAGAGTTGTTGCATTCGTGATGCCTATTGCTTTCCTTGCTAGAGTGCGCCACGCTATTTATTTGCATCGAAACGAAAACGCGAGGGAGATGGTTTCCCGCGAGAATTCAACAATTGGTATCAGTCTTGAGTGAAGTACGCGAAGGTAAGGTGGACTGCAAGCCTCATTCCAGATGTGAGATCGTCGCTAAATTAAGGGCATGGTGAGGTTGACTTCTATCCGACTCAGCTTTTGAGTGGGCATGGGTATTTTCTGTCTTATCTGCAGAAGATTGGTAAGTCACGGTCCCCCGATTGTTTGTTTTACCCAGGAGTAGAAAACAATGCCTGTCACGCATTTTTTGCGTGCGAAAAATGGGACAGGCTGTGGCGGGACCTCTACAGGGAGACAAAAGAGCTCACCTCAGATAGTATAGTTGCGGTGATGCTTAGGTCGGGTGATAAATGGTACCACGTGACGTGCTATGCTCGGGCAGTCCTAAAAGTTAAAAGAGACTAACAGCAGCTAGAGACGTTCATGCTGCCAGACATGCTGTTCATGCTTGTCTGGCAATTCCTCTTTCTCTCCCACTAGGGGAGAGATCCCCCAGCTCAAAAGTGCTTCTCTGCATTACAAAATGAGACCTGGCTCGTAGTAATATATCAAACGGTTCGAGGCTGGGTTATTGGTGCTTAGTGGGTGGTCCAATTACTTGTGAGCATGGTAGTCCCATACTCAGTGCGTAAACGGCATTCACCTCACAACCACAAAAAATCATTCATAGGACAAAATGCAAGCTAAATGCTCAGTCGTTGGAGTCTTGGTGAAGATGTGATGGTTGTAGACAAAGTTAGTCCTTAGTAAAAGAGCTAAATAAGACGTTAACAGATTTTCTACATGAATTAGAGAATGGAAAGTGTAGAACTCTGGTTTCACTGATATCAGAGCACAATTTTCTTTGTGCTCATCGACGAAGTATAGGTATTGCTGAAGTCCCTGTCAGGCAATAGTGCTTTGAAGAGGATGAGACTATGTACTCGTATGTCAATGCTTGACCTCTAGTCATGGCAGGCTGCAGATATTTGGCATCATAGCAATAAGTTAGAATATGTTTACGGATCAAAATCTATCGAACCTACTTTGTCCCTCTAAAGTAACGAGTAAGACCTGATACATGGGGTTCTTGAGTTCAATTAACCAAAACCTAAGTGGTGAAGAGTGTATGAAATAGCCATTTTGCCCCAAACCTAAAACAAACAAACATATACCGGTTATTTGCCTCGTCACAATTCTGTACCCGCTGGGCTTCACGTCAAAGTTTGTGACACTTCTTCCAGTTTTCAGCGATTTCAGTTGACCAGCAAAATACTGTAGGCCTCATTCATGTTAATACCAAGCTACATTTTATTAAATTCAAGGCCTGATACTCAAGCAGAATATTTTGCTGTAAACTCTGACAATTAGGACCCAGCTTATTTCCAGAAAGCTTTTGGAAGGTATTCAAGATTGCAAAGATACTAAGAAGGACACTTTAACACTTTCAAATTACTGGAAAACTATCTTCCTGAAATTCATCCTGAGGTTTTTACATCAAAATTCTTTACAAAATTGATTGGATTTATATAGTTGCTGTTGTGTAGGAAAAATGAGGTCTCCTAGTTCAAATAAGCTTAGGTGCAATGCTGATATTGAAGTCAGATAGCTCTTCATTCAAAATAAAATCAAATTTCAACTAACATAAGTACTGACCTAGATACTTGCTACGAATTTGAGGCAATTGAATAATTTTATACACGAAATGAAGATATAATCAAGCCAACAATCCATTTTTACAATCTCCCATAGATTCAAGATCTGATCCGGACTTTAATTTAAAAGCTTTGAACATGATATGATGGTTGGATAAATTTCTGAAGTATATTTGTCAAGGGCACAATACCTTGTATTCCTAATGGTTGAGTTGACCGGATTTACTGAAGATATGTGGAGTAAAATTTTTAATTTTTCTTTATTGACATTGGTAATTTGCCCCATTTGTATTATCATTTATGATGTAGTAATTGAGTGCATAAAAAAGAATGGGTTGCATGTATCAACATTTGAGCCCATTATTTTCAATTCAATTTGATAATTATCGTTTGAAACGCGGATGGAAACAATGCAAGATACAATAAACTCTAGACATTCTTCAATTAATAAAATATCGCGGCAATCTCGTATGTTAGTCACGTTTTGGGTTAATTCTTTTTTCTTATCTTATATCCAATGGAGTTAACTATCTACGATAATTACCATTAAGCACATTTTTAAAATATGGACTACTTGCAGCCAGCACAACACGATGAGCCTTGATCTCCTTGTTTTCCACTTTCAAATGGACGTCACAAAACTGCAAGTAGAATATCCTGTATGCTAGCTTTCACATTTTAATTTCACTTTTCACTATACCTCATCGGAACCTCGAAATTCGTTCATCTCGCTAAAAGTCGAAATAAGATGCTCGCGATCCGTATATTCTTTACGCATCAGCATTTCTTCACGCTCGAAACCTTTCGACAGCCTTTCACTCGCATAAGAACCCATTGTCACGGAAACAAGATTCGACACCTGTATCTCAGCAAAACTATCTTCCGAGGGATTGCTACTAGAAGCCGTTACACAACTGATAAATCCAAATAATCACCTACGACTGTGGTTTCTTCAAATCTTAAGATATTATTGACTTTACTGTACGCAGCGTATCTTATCACTTGGCTTCTTATTTCTTACCTTTCGCGCAAGTATCACGGTCTAATAATCACTTATTTACAGATAGGCTTTTGCCGGTTAAATATGAATTATCACACAAGCGATAGTGTCTGATAGTACCGCGGCCGGAGATAGCCCGTAATTGTCATGAAAGTACAATTGAAAACTCTTCAAATAAAAAGGAAAACGTGCTCTAAAGCCAAACCGGCGATGACCGAATATTTTGACGCAACATTGGTGATAAGACTGCAGGTTTTTGGCGAGCCAAAATCAAAGATTGGACGAATTTCCTGACGTCACACATGATGGTGATAATTACGATTGATTATTATCGGACTCAATGTACGTTTATCTTATTTGCATCTAGTCATGATAGAATGATTAAAAGTCGTTGCGCGTCTGTGATTTTCATTCGACGAAAAAAGATGCTTCGGTGACGCAAATCTGATGTTAGAGGTGAGAATCTTTTATAGCGGTAGATAATCACATCAAGTAAAACTACCTGTTCATATGAAGCCAATCAAGTAATATTTGTTTGCCAAGACTGGGCAACCCACACAAAAACAAGAAAACCATAAACAATTATTAACATTAACACTTGGTACTTAGCAATCTAAAGAAGGGGATTCACCCCAAATGGCAGTTTGCAACGTGCATTTGCAGCAAATAATTGTACTGCACATCTTGTCTTATTGAGTTTATTCAGCTACATGATGATGACAAGAAAACGTGTGCAAGTACTCGTAAATATTGAATGTAAAATTTGACCCGGTGCCAATTCGTACAAGGGCATTTACATAATCCAAGTGCTATTGTTAAATTACTATTGTTTCTACTATCAGTTTATTCGCGATTGCCTTAATCAGTGGATAAACAAACGATGCTTGCCAAGTTTCATTGATGGGTGCGATCTTTACGTGTCGTGCATAGCAAGCACGATAAAATTAAACGAGCAATGTTTGCTATGTCCGCTATGCCAGCTATGCCACACCAAAATAAATCAATTTGTTAACATATCAAAATCGCAATCCAATCAAGCGAATCTAGCGCTAATTCACGTGTGATTGACTGTACCTCCGTGTAATCACTATTAACAATATCATGCGATTTTTTCCGTATTGTTTTGTTGAAGCTATCGCTTTATAAATCAACTTAACATTCAAAATATGTATTTGTTTCTTGATTACCAGATTTGAGAATATTTGGGCAAATAATAACAGAAGGAAGGGGTATTATAGTAAATCAGTGATTGCTGTCTCTGCTTATAAATAATACATAAATCATCAGTTTTAATCGCACAGCTCTAGCATTGCAAGTAATTTGGCTTTAGCCAAATATGTTAATTAAATGATATAATTAGTTTTTTTGCGGAATATTCACGTTGATTAGCTATGCGTTTGGAGTAAATCACGTTTAAATTTTTCATGAACTGCTTGATCGTTCAGAGGAAGATGAAAACCTATTTTCGAGTATCATAATCGTAAATTTACAATTTTGACGTCGAAACGAAGGTCTAATGGTTGTTGTGTGTGGAAGAACCTTTTCATTCTGAACTCATACAAAACGAAATGACTGCATTTCATTAAAATATCTAGTATAGTAGCTAACCAACAAACTAAGATATCTGCTATCGGTACTTGCTTGGATTCGTTTTACGTGGAGCTGGTGCAATTTAGCACCCTAGCTCCCTTCCATCTGTGAGCAATTATTTCCTCCCCGTGATTAACGAGATCATATTATTTTATTCTTTTTTATAGTTAATTATGTTTTTTTAGGGTTTTGTAAAATAATTTTACAAAACCCTACTAGTTTCGCGACCAGTCTGTCCGTCTGTCCGTCCGTCCGTCCGTGTGTCACAGCAGTTTTTCTCGAAAACTACTTAAGCTAGAAACATCAAATTTTGTGTGTAGGTGTAAAGTGGTGATCTCTTCAAAATTCAACTACAAAAAAAAATTTTTAAGGTATTTAAGGGGGGTCTCCGCATATAAGAGAGTGACCCCCCGAAAAAAAAAGTTCATTGAATGAAGCCGATATGGGTATCAAATGAAAGGTCTTGAGGAGAACTTTTCAAAACAAGTCTTAGTTTGGCAAAATTTGCTTCGAGGGGCGCACAGGGAGGGGAAATACACGAAAAATTTGTGTCCCCCCCCCTCGCGATTGGACACCTGTGATCCGAAAAATCTGAAATGTAGGCCTTGGTGAGTACAACAACAACAAATACATGAGAAGACGCAATTCACTCAACTTTGTTAGTAATAGTATGATTTATCGATTTTATGTTTTCTTGAATAAAATCTTAACGGTACCCTTAAATTCAATGAAATTCAGTATGTAGATGCCTATTTATAAGGTTGATCTATCCTGAAAGTTTCATGAAGATTGAATCATATTTAGCAAAGTTATAGCGGTTTGAATTTTCCTGTATTACTATCGAACAATATGCGCTGCATATATTACTATAGCAACATATGGCTATGGAACAACATGCGCTTTTTACCGACTCAGACTCAATTTTGCTAGGATTTGCATAAAAATTTCAGGAATGATAGGTGTCATGTATATCTTTGAGAATCGGTTCAGCTAGTGGTATCAGTAATCGTAAAACAAAATAGTGGCTGTTTTAAATGCGAAGATTGCATGATTTTGAGTTATTTTTTCCCAACTTCAACGTTTAAGGCGCATGCTTTGAACACTTGATTCAATTTAATGAATGACTGAAGATGAGTACCTACAATTAATGCTCATAAGTGAAACAATCAAGGAGGTGGGAGAGAGCTCCTAGCAAAAGGGTTTTGTAACCATTCTAGGATTCGAAAAAATTGGCCATGAATCGATGATTACAGTACAGGAGAGTGGCCCCTGAAAAAAATAATTCATCAAACGTAGCCGATATGAATATGAAATGAAAGTTTTCATGGGAACTTTTCAAAACAGTTGTTAAATTGTCAGTTTTTGCTTCAGTGGGGGCACAGGGGGGAAATACATAAAAAATGTGTTTCCTCCGTCGCGGATGGACATCTGAAATAATTATCAAGGGAGGTATTTATGAGTATAAAAGTACCAAAAACCTCAGAAGTCGAAATTTGCTCAACTTTGTTAATAATAGTATGATCTTCGTATTTCATATTTTCTCCAATAAGATCGTCTTTGACATTTTTCTTGATTTGATTCGATCTGGTGACTGCATTTTGTAAATTGAATACAAAACCCTTCTGACATGAGCGTAGGTCTGTTTACCCAACTTGTTTAAGCTACCGCGGATAGTTGGATAAATTTCATTTGGGAGTGCTTTGTGTCTTAGGATTCCCAGGGTAGTGTTAAGATGTCTGCCCACTGTGTCGAGCAGTTTAAGTGCTTTGTCACGTACGTATATTTCGACAGGTTCGATTCTGAGGTCCTTGTAAATGTCCGTATTTCTAATAAACCATGGGATTCTGAAGATTTGTCTAATGCTTTTGTTTTGCATGGATTGTAGTGCCTTTTTGTTGGTCCCTGTCGTCTGGTAGAAGGCTGTACTACCATATAGTAGCGTCGGTCGTATTTTTTGTCTGTAGATCAACAGACGACTCTTGAAATTGAGTTTTTTGGCCTTAAGGAGTGGATAGAGTTGGGATAGCACACTGCAGCAATCTCCTCGTTTATTACGTATATGGTGGGTCTAGAAGAGTTTGTTGTCAAATGTCAGCCCTAGGAATTTTGCTGTTCTTGACCAGGCTATATTTTCATTGTCGACAGTCGGTTGTTGTTGTTTTTTTCTAGTTATAAATAATGCCTGGGTCTTGTCTGTTTGGCTTGATTTTTCACTTGCGAAAAAACTCAAAAGTATGTCTATGGAGAGTTGCAGCTTGGTGGTGATGACTCTTGCTTGTCTGGATGAGTATAAACTACAGGTATCATCGGGATGTAGGGACTTGTGGACATTCAAAGGCAGCCGAGGTAGGTCTGCAGTAAAGATATTGGATAGTATGGTGTAGTGAATAAGTCGAGCTAAAAAATGTCCCTACAGGACTGCAGCGATGGTCTGCTGCCTTGGCAAGAGAAGATGGCAATGTCAGCCGAGATTGGCCTTGTCTGGGGACGCGTGAATGCGCTGGCAGGATAGCATTGCGATGTCGTGGGGCGGGTTCATCCCCCCAGCACAAGGACGTACTGCAAAATAATTTCGCATTCACGAATTCTCGTGTCTCAAAGGTAACTACCAAAGGACGGAATTGCTTGTTCCAAGAACAAGTCGAACAAGCCAAAACAGACGGACTTAGGGGAACTTCGTCGTTACCCGACAATTCTCATGGCCCACAAATAAGAGTGGGGCAACCGGATGGTTGTGATGCCCCCTCGCACCCACCCAACCGGATCAAGATCCAAAATGTTGCAGTGGCCATATATTTCCCTTGTGAGTGGAAAACCCATACAAACATACTTTGCATGAGCCTTCCCATCAGAACAGAAATATAAAAATGACCAATTTATGTCAAAGAGTTATGTGATCGGATCACATAACCCTATGCTATAAAAAGAGCTCTTAAACTGGAGGCCACCCAACCCGCGAGAGCCCCTGATACTAAAAATCAGCGGGAGCGCGCCCGATGGCTAGCTCATTTCTTCTGGGAGAAGCCTTCCACCGTACTGGATCCTATACCCGGTCCGAAGAACCAAATGAAAAGATCGATTTTACAACTTATTTATTCATTTTATTTATTCCTTTCCGAAGTTGGATTCTTTTCTTTGTAGCACTACAGCACCTCTCGGGCCTTCACTTAGAGATAGTTAGAGTATTTCATTTTTCATGACCGTATTGATTTTTTCGGAAGTTGGTTTGGTCAGTACCATGCTCCCGTGTGCTTGCTCAGTTATGATATGATCTGATTAAATGAGTACATATCACCACTGAGTGAACATTCGTAGTCTGTCCGAAAAATCCCCTGAACTAAATCACGTTGCTCCCAACGAGATTTGAACCTGGGACCTTCGGCTAATGGGTTCATCCGAAGTTGGATTACTTAAATCAAAACAAAACCTTTGAGTCCAAAACAAGCAAACATTCAAGCGAAATGTAAGAACGGAAATTATTGCCTGGTAAGAAATTTGGAATTTTTTCTCCTCTCTGACTTCTATTAAAAACTACAATCGTTCAAAAGTAACAATTTATTTAAAAAAATTTAGCTATTCCAAATTTACCAAGAATGGTATGCCATCATAATGGTTGGTAATTAAAATTTGATATGAATATTCAAAACTACAATGAAAAAGGGATTGACACAAAAAAGAACCAAAAGGGTACTTACCCACCCTCCTCGACGAGCGCTCGGTGATGGGGTGGGCAGTCCTGGAAGCTAATCCGGGCACATCGAATAAAAATTTCCTTAAAAATCACCACAGCTATTTTTGCACTCGGCTGTGTCATCAGCGACATTGGTTTCATCTTTAACTTCATCAAGTCCAGCACTTAAAACAGTCTCCCTACTATTATCACCACTTTTTATATCATTATTTACCAAATCATCACGTGTTTAACCATCATCAACACGTTCAAACAGGATGATCAGTTGGAAAAATGGTGTATGCGGGAACATATCAACAGCAACAGCTTTTGTTGGCAAAAGTGGACTTCCTTGAAAAAATTCGGTTTCCAACTTGCCTAGGTACACCCAGTCACGCAAGACACGTTGTGGATTGCTGGCAATATAAACTATTCTTTTTAACTCTGTCTCCCTGCGTAAAGCAGCAGTAGCACAACCACCTATTCCATGACGCGTAGGGTCTATAACTCTATCAAATACAGCTCATTTTTATCAGGGACTTCATAAACTACTTCTTCATATATTTGCATTGCATTCTTCATATATTTGCATTGTACTCTTCATATATTTGCATTGTACTCAGTGTCCTTAATTGCACTCTTGTTACGCATCGCTACTCAAGAAGATTTCTTTATGCAGATCTTCGGCATAATTTTGTAGAGGGACTTGCATCATTGAAATCACTAGTCCGCCGTCGGATTTTTGCTTCGGTGTGTTGAAATCTTTAACCAGGTACGAAAATCACACGATCGGATCACAATTCCTTCACGAATAAATGTATGTTCGTGTTCATTTTAAACTATCTCCAACGTCCAAACATCCAAAAAAGGAAATAAAAAAAAATAGCAACGACGACGCAACCAGCGGTTGCAGCCACGATATCAACAGTACATCGAGAGCTGTACTAACCACGAAAAAAACGAAGACTAACACGACGACAGTGACGGTAGACGAAAAACGGAGAACAGCAGACAGTCTGGTGCAGACTGAGATTCCTGCGGCGTTTGGGCGCAGCAAAAAAATTATGCAAGCGCGTGAGCTTCCTATTAAGGAGAAGCGGGAGACTCGGCAGGATGCTTCAGGTGTTCGAGCAGTGGAAGATAACATAAAGAGCACCGAAAATTCGATTGTCACAAATCCCGACATTGCAACGAAAAATCCAGAAGCAAACGAGGAGATTACGGCACTAAAAGCAAAGAGTGACCAGACACCGCGCGATTGTACCGTCAACGTTGAAAATGTAGCGGAAGTGCTGCACTCGGAAACGGAACGCGAAAACCTCTCCCAAGGATGGTTGCAAGGTACAATTGCGGCCCAGCGATACGAAGAAGAAAGACTACTCCGAAAAGCGGGAGATGTTCTGAAAAGAATACAAGCTGCATGCGACTCCCCAAAAATTAGCAAAGTAGCAAAGGAAGGGCTCCTTGAACTAGAGGAGCTCCTTGATCGCATAGGGCCCTATCGGAGGAGCTGGTTAAGGGCCGAAGATGAACAGAAGGCTTAAGAGGCGCTTGGGGCAAAATCTAAAGGCGACATGCAGATAGCTCCATCATTAAAAGTCAATAAAAGAATGGCGTCTAGCCCAATCGAAGGAGATCGGGATAAAAGAAGGAAGGAAGAGGCACTTGACGGACGTAGAGCACCAGATCAGGGGTTCCATACAGTGCTTACAAAAGGAGCGAAGAAAGCTGCAAAGAAACTCCTTGAAAAAAAGCCAGAAAGTAAAGTTCGCACGGACGCCCAATTAGAAAAAGGACCTGATGCAAAACAGGAGAGGCAGAAGCCCCGACGAAGACCCCGGCAGCAAGCACTGCGTGTAAAGCCCCAAGATGGCCGATCCCACGCGGACGTGCTGCGGGACATCAGGGGAAACGTAAGGCCCGAAGACACCAATACAACCATTAAAGTAGTACGACCAACGTGGTCGGGGCACATACTGGTCGAATTCGGAGCAGAGGCCGGCAATAAAGATGCATTCTGTGACGCAGTAAAGAAAGTCCTCGGCAAAAGCGCAAGTATAGCCCCGCTCGAGCCGATGGCAACGATCGAGACATAAACTGCGTGACGGATCAGGTCGAGGTAGAAGAGGCCATCAAAAGGGAGTTCCCTAGCGTGGGAAGGATCAAAGCGAGACTGACACCAGAAAACAACAGGGGATAACGCATGGCCATAGTTGACTTGACCGAAAAGGACGCCGAACAATTCCTGAACAAGGGCAAAGTACGAATTGGGTGGGTTGTCTGTAGGATACGGCGAAGAGCAACGCCTCTTCAATGTTTCAAATGCCTTGGTTATGGTCACACCACACAAGTATGCAAAGGACCCGATAGGAGTTCCCTATGTTACAAATGCGGTGAAAAGGGTCATAAAAGAAAAGAGTGTACGAAGGAGGCACACTGTATCCTTTGCAAAGATGCTGATCCAAACCTTGATTTTGGACACGTCTTGGGATCAGGAAAATGCCGGGTGTTACAGGAAGCCCTAGCCAAAGCAAAATCAGAGCCTCAATGACCCGTACCTGCAGCTAAACCTACACCGCAGTTCAACCGCCCAAAATCTGCTTGAGCAGTTTGCGAGGGACAGTAAAGCCGACTTCTTGCTGCTGAGTGAGCAGCACCATAATAAAAGTCCTGCATTATGGTACTCTGATGAAACTGGTACTGCCGCTATCTGGATTTGGAACAGTGACTTTCAAGCGGAGAGATGTGGACGAGGGGATGGTTTCGTGTGGGTTCGGTGCTCAGGGATCACCTTCTTTAGTGTGTACCTAACGCCTAACGAGTTGATATCATCTTTCTAAGCCAAGCTTAATGCTCTGGAGGGCGCTGTCTCGAACGCAGAGGGTAAAGTGCTCGTTGGGGGCGACTTCAATGCTAAAGCAATCGAATGGGGCATGCCTCAGACGGATCCGCGGGGAAAACGAAACCAGGAAATGGTAGCCAGGACGGGCCTCGTCGTACTAAACTCCGGAAATACGCCGACTTTCCGCCGTATTGGCTGTGAGGTAACCATACCGGACGTGACATTCGCCTCGGTGTCCTTAGTACGGAGAATACACAACTGGAAAGTATTAGAGGACTACTCAGCCAGTGACCACCAGTGCATTCTGCTTGAGATAAGTGATGCTATCTCCCAACGTCCGTGCTCTCGGCCTTCTACAACTGGATGGAACATTGGAAGAATGGACGTCGAGAGGTTCGTCAAGGTTCTCACAGCAGGTGAGCCGCTGCAGGGAGCTCCGGAGGGGACGGAGGAACTGGCAGCTCAAGACGTGGTGAACTCTACTATGAACATAATCACGACGGCTTGGTGCGCTTCTGTGCCCCGGCGAAGACCCCGGCACGGCAAGCTCCCAGTGTACTGGTGGTCTACTGAAATTGCTGAAAAGCGGAGGGAGTGTCACAAGCTTTGGCGTGAGGCTCAACGGGCGCGGAACCGTGACGAGGCATGCAACCAGGTTAAAGCATACAAGTCGGCCAGGAAATGTCTTCGCAAACTGATCAACAGTAGCAAGGCTCGCTGCTGGCAAGACCTAGTGGACAATGTGAACAAGGATCCGTGGGGCCTTGGCGACAAGCTGGTCATGGGGAAACTTGGTGCCCTACGGAAGCCTTGTATACATGATGCGGAAAAGATGGACGAGATAGTGCGGGGACTCTTCCGCGCCCATCCCGTCCGTGTTGACGCTGTCCATGGTGAAACAGCAGTAGAGTGCCCACGCTTTCCACAGCTGGAACGGGAGGAGGCAGTCCTCTCCTTGAAAGCGAGGAAGGCTCCAGGTCCAGATGGTATTCTAGCTGAGGTGTTGCGGCTCGTCTATCACCATTGCCTTGACTTACTGCTCAGCACATTCAACGCTTGCCTACGGGACGGGGTTTTCCCGGTACGATTGAAGGTGGCGAGGCTCGTGCTGATCAGCAAGAGGAAGGGAAATCCCGAACCGCCGTCTGCATACCGCCCGTTATGCATGCTAGACACGGCTGGGGAAGTGCTAGAGAAACTCATCAAGGGAAGACTCACTGACGCGATCCGTGCTGCTGGGGATCTATCTCCTCGGCAGTACGGCTTTAGAGCAGGACGTTCTACCATTGATGCGATTGCAGAGGTGATGAACACGGTCCAAAGGGCAGAGGCATATAGTCGCACCAAGCGACGGATCGTCCTGTAGGTGACACTCGACATCAGAAATGCCTTCAACTCCGCTAGATGGGTGGATATTCTGAATACGCTGGAAAACTCTTTTCAAGTTCCAGAATATCTAATGCGGCTTTTGAGGAACTACCTAAAGGACCGAAGCCTGCTCTACGACACGACACAGGGCCAACGAAGGATGGAAATTACATCGGGTGTTGCCCAGGGATCTATCCTTGGTCCGGACCTGTGGAACGTGTCTTACGACGGGCTACTGAGACTTGAGATGCCAGATGAGTCACGCTTGGTCGGCTATGCGGATGACGTTGCGGCTCTGGTCACAGGACGCACCGTTGAACAAGCACAACTTAGGCTAGGTAAGCAAATGCGCCGAGTGAGGGACTGGATGACTGCTTGCGGGCTCAGTTTAGCACTAGAGAAAACCAGAGTGGTGATCTTGACAAAAAAGAGAATCCCTAGAGTAAACATGATCAGTATTGGCGACTTACGAATCGAATCGAAGTCAGCGGTGAAGTGCCTGGGGCTACTGACCAACTCAAAGATGAGTTTCTCTGAGCAGATCATGGCAACGGCTGAGAAAGCTTCTTCGGGAATATCGGCTCTGAGTCGACTTATGGCCAACGTAGGGTGGCCCAGCCCATCAAGAAGATGCCTCTTGATGCGTGCTGTAGAGTCAGTGATACTGTACGTAGCAGAGGTATGGGGCGACGCTCTTAGCAAGGAGGTATACCGTGAACATAGGCATAGGTACAGAGAAGAGGAGCACTGAGAATTGCATCTTCGTATCTAACAGTCTCTGACTCGGCGTTGAGAGTTATCGCAGGCGTGATACCTGTCGCCCTCCTTGCTAGAGAGCGCCACGCTATTAACCTGCGCCAAAACGAGGATGCGAGGGAGATGGTTGCCCGTGAGGAGAGACAGCGTTCGCTCAACGATTGGCAGCAGTCTTGGGTCAATTGCACGAAGAGAAGGTGGAGTGTGCGCCTCATTCCGGATGTGAGACCGTGGGTAAATCGAAGGCATGGTGAGACTGACTTCTATCTGACCCAACTTTTGAGCGGGCATGGGTGTTTTCAGCCTTACCTGCATAAAATCGGTAAGCAACGGGCCCCCGATTGTCGGTTTTGCCCAGGAGAGAAGGACAATGCCTGTTTGCGTGTACCAAATGGGTCAGGCTGCGAAGGGAGCTCTATAGGGAGACGGGAGAGCTCACCCTGGATAATATAGTTGCGGTTTATCTTAATCTGAGTCGCATTTATACAGAGTGCATTCAAATAGCTTCTTTCGTCTCATCTTCCACCCTGCATCCTCCTGCATCAATAATGTTTTTTTTTGTGCTTGTGTTTGAATGCCATTTACGCACAGAGTGTTGGACTCGCATGCTCGCAAGAAGGCGACTGGACTGCCCACTAAACACCTCCTTTGTCAGCCTGCGAACCTAGCCTTGGGCTAGGTCTCGTTTTGTTACGCCATGAGGCGCCTTCAAGCTGGAGGATCCCTCTTCTAGTGGGAGGGGAGAGGGAAAAAGAAAGTGCCCATTTCATGCACGCAAAAAATGTTTTGCAGACATTGTCCTCCTCTCCTGAGAAAAACTGACAATCGGGGGATCACGACTTACCAATCTTGCGCAGGTAATACTGAAAACACCCATCCCCGCTCAAAAGCTGGGTCAGAAAGTAGTCAGTCTCACCATGCCTTCGATTCAGCCACGTTCTCATATCCGGGATGAGGCACGCGGTCCACCTTCCCTTCGTGCAATTCACCCAAGATTGCTGCCAATCGTTGAGCGAGCGCTGTCTCTCCTCACCGATAACCATCTCCCTCGCATGCTCGTTTCAGCGCAGGTAAAAAGCGGGGTGCTCTCTAGCAAGGAGGGCGACAGGTATCACGCCAGCAATCACTCTCACCACGAAATCAGAGACTGTCGGATACGAGGATGCAATCCTCAGTGCTCTTTTTCTCTGTACCTGTGCCAAACATTTTCTGTATACTTCCTTACTGAGAGCGTCGCCCTGTACTTCTGCTCCGTATAGTAGAACTGAGCCTACAGCACTCATCAAGAGGCGTCTTCTTGATGGGTTGGGTCTTCTTACGTTGGCCATAAGTCAACTCAGAGCCGATACTCCGAAGCAGCCTTCTCAGCCGTTGCCCTGATCTGCTTAGAGAAACTCATCTTTGGGTCGATCAGCAGCCCCAGGTACTTCACCGCTAGCTTTGATTCGATTCATGTGTCTCCAATACTGATGATGCTGACTCTAGGGATCCTCTTTTTTGTCAAGATAACCTCTATGGTTTTTTCCAGTCCTAAACTGAACCCGCGAGCAGTCATCCAGTCTCTCACTCGGCGCATTAGCATATCTAGCCTACGTTGCGCTTCTTCAACGGTGCACCCAGCAACCAGAGCCACAACATCATCTGCATAGCCGATCAAGCGCGACTCATCTGGCATCTCAAATCTCAGTAGCCGATCGTAAGACACGTTCTACAGCTCCGGACCAAGGATAGATCAATAATGTTTGGATCATGATTGTACGTCAGCAGTGTCGGCACCACTCCGCAATGACTCGGTCATGTGTGTTTGCTGCAAATTTGCTGGAATTCTAAGAGAAGTACCAAAAATTTATTTCTATAATTTTTGACAGTTTTGTTGAAATTTGGACTGAGTTAGTTTACAGTGCTTAAATGGGATGGCACACAATATTCAAAAGTGGAAAACGTGAAGGAAAACGAAAGTTTGGAGTGGCCTCCATGTGGATAGTGAGCTCGAATCGCACTTTATTGATTTTAAGGCAGTCAATGAACGGTTGTGTGGGATCTGTATAAAAGCGAAATACTTAAAAATTTGGCTGAGTAATGTATATGTCTCGACTTTAAAAAGGACGAAGAAATGAAAGAAACGTTCTAAAATCATCTAGAAGACTAGTCGACTTATTGACTACAAACGATACAAAATAATTCTGAGTGATTTCAACACTAAGGTTTGCAATGAACTATCTCATCGGGAAACGACTGGAGCACAAAGCCTTCACGATGAAGCGAATGATAAATACTAGCTCCTGATTGAGTTTGCATGTTGTCTAGTCATAGGTTCGATTTGCTTTCCACATCAACGCATATATAAAATGGCCTGGGTATCACCGGATGGCAACACACAAAACCAGATTGACCATGTTCTGGTGCAACAATGATGGGCTTCGAGCATACTTGACATCCGTACAAACCGCGGGGCCAATCGTTACTCAGATCATTACTTGATAAAATAAACTTATCGATGTCGTACATCGTAGACGTATTCGGCAGAGACCAGTCCGCTACAAAGATTTGACATCGAAAGGCTCCAAATGGTGCCTATAGCAAAAAAATTCATGGAAACCCTCGACAACCAGCTGGCTCCCATCCTATCAGATACATCGCTGAAAACAACCAACGAGCTATGGACGGAAGTGAAAGCGGTGGTTAAAACCGTAGTAGAACAGACGACTGGGAATCAAGCCTGGCGCAAGAGAAATGATTGGTTTAATGATGGGTGCCAGAATGCCTTAGACACAAGAAACTAGCGAACAAGCAAAACCTTAGTAGGAGAATCAGGTCGGGGAGAGAACAATGTGAACATTTCAGAAGCGTAGTGAATAAGATGATTAGAAATAAGAAAAGAAAACACTATGACCAACAATTGAGAAGTATCGATGTAAGTTTAGCGGGCAAAAACACAAGACAAGCATACAAAGTAGTGAAAAGCCTGAAACGTGGTTATCAGCCCAAGATCACGCTTTGCCATGATGACATCGGCAACGTCATCGCTGAAGAACCGTGGAGTACAGATAGATGTTTGTATTCAATTTAGCTCGAGAATATTTCATCAGAAAGCTATCAATCGATACTAGAGATACGTTAATATATAAGTAAAGCCTAGCGGTAGCCTATGCGGATGACATTAGCATTTTATCACGGTCGTCGACAACCCCAAATATTTTCTCCTGAAACTTCACAGTAAAGCATAACTAGTAGGGCTACAAATCAATCAAAACAGAACAAAGCTCATAACGCAGTCACGGAAAAATACCCCAGACACCCAAAACACATAAAAAATCTCACTTTGCGAATACAATATCGAAAATATGAACGAATTTGTGTATTTAGGCACCATAATAACAAGAGACGAAATATGCCGAAGAATGTATTCGTTGGGAGAACTGAAGGCCGGAGACCAGTGGGGAAGTTGACGAGACGTTGGTCTGATTCCGTCAACGACGACAGTTCATCGCTGCTTGGATTACAAAATTGGAGGACGCGTTCAAAGGACTGAGAGAGTTGGAGGCGCTATTTGCGGAAAGTTGTAGTGCTACGAAGAAGAAGTTTATAGTGTTCAGTAAGGTGCGCATATTTGAATATAAATTTGTTTTCAAATCTGATACTAGAAGTTATGAATTAAAATATGTATTTCAAAAGTCTTGAATATGAAACTAATTGGATCATGTAATCTGGGGCGAATTTGAGCACTATCAAAGCTCAATTTTTTTATTTTTTCATTTATATATATATATATATATATATATATATATATATATATATATATATATATATATATATATATATATATATATATATATATATATATATATAAATATATATATATATCTAGCGCTGTAGTGGTGGTGGGGGTCTAGGTAAAGGGAACCGGACAGCGGCAGTTGCCTCCTAGCGCTTGGAGAGATAGCATCGAGTGAGAGCGGAGTGCGTGTTCAGTTGCGTCATCGGAGTGAAAATGGAGCGTACGATCGCGCAACCGAACCAGAGTTTTTAACCACGTTATTATAGGAGACGAGACGTGGGTTTTCGAATACGATCCTGAGACGAAGCGGCAGAGTTCGGAGTGGCACACACCGGCGTCACCACGACCAAAAAAAGGCCGCATGAGCAAATCGAAGGTGAAGTCGATTCTCATGGCTTTCTTTGACGTGAAAGGCATTGCTCACAAAGAGTTTGTGCCACCCGGCCAAACTGTAAACAGCCAGTACTACAGAGAGATGCACCGTCGACTAACCACCCGGGTTCGCCGAGTCCGTCCGGAGATCACCGATTCGTGGATCCTCCATCACGACAATGCTCCGTCGCACACCTGCCTGCTCGTCACCGAGCAGTTCGCCAAACAGTCAAGGGCAAAGTGCCACAGCCTCCTTACTGCCCGGATATGGCACCAGCGGACTTCTTTCTGTTCCCCAAGATCAAGAGGCACCTTAAGGGGACGCAGTTCGGGACACTGGAAAACGTTCAACGTGCTACGACAAGGGCTCTAGACAGCGTCGAGGTTGCTGACTTCCAGTGAGCGTTTGGGGATTGGAAAATCCGGTATCAGCGTGTTATCGACTCCAATGGGGACTACTTCGAAGATTTCTGAAGAAAAATTGTACATATTTTGCCAATAAAAAATTTCCTGAGGTCAGTCCGGTTATATATGTATATATATATACATATCTATATACATGGCTTTATATATATATATATATATATATATATATATATATATATATATATATATATATATATATATATATATATATATATATATATATATCATTTTAAATCGTTTGACCGTATAAAAGGCAGACGGATGCTGCAGTATAGCTTCAAGAAAACATACCAAACAAAGTTCAGACTAAACAATTGACCTTACGGTGGGCTGCTGAGATTTTCAAACCAACATAGACAGGTTTGCAAAGAGCAGTTTCTTTAGCCAAGGATACCATCAAGTATCGAGTTGGGCGGTCAGCTTCGGACAAGGGTGCAGAAAAGCAGTTAGCTGTTTGCCTATTGTACTTCTCTAGTCGTGGCTTTGGGATAACACCTAAAGTCGCTTGAAAGTACGCACTTGAGTTTGCCGAACGTCAAACAAATAAACACAATTTTAGTAGAAGTGTAGGAATGGCAGGCAGTATTGGTTTTATTGTTTTATATAAATAAATCTGAATTTAACTTTTCGAAACAAGGAGAGTGTATCAAGGGCAAGAGTTAATGGAATGAAAAGAAAAAAATCTTTGGAAACCATAGTTTACAGGAACAATTTAAGGGGAAGATCGGAAAGTTTTATGCAGTGTTGATGGAACGAGAACGCCACTCATTAATCGTTCACCCGATATTATTGCCCAGAAAGCTATTAAAAATGCTGTCAGTATGACGAGTGTTGAAAAAGGTGAAAAAGTAACCGTCCTCGTTTTTTTGAATGCAGGTAAACACTACAGACCTCCATTTGTTCTTTTTAAAGACATACATAAGCGTGATAATTTTTATTGGTATGCCACCTGGTATTGAAGTTGCCATGACAGAAAAGGGCTAGGAATCAGGGTAAAGTGGCGCCTTACGCGAATGCTACTTTTTTGACATTGAACTTGTACTTCTTCTTCCACATACCTTACATGCCTTGCAACCGCTTGACATAACTTTTTCGTTATCATGGTTATGTGCAAATCGCCATATATGCAAATCGAAATAGTCGAGGAGGAAAAGCTGTGGGAGGAACGAGGCGGAAGTGTATTGAACTTTGATCACGTTACCTCAGTATGGCAGTGGCAGTTGGGAAAAAGATTTGCAGGATTGAAGCGATTCGAGTCGATAGCTAGACAGTTTTTGGATGGTGACGGCTTGAGAAGTGGGAGTCTGGTTGAGATGGAAGTTAAGTGGTGACGAAAGTTTGTACGGAGATCGAAAGTCGCTACGACGGTAAACTTGAAAGTTTTTGTGACCGATCGCAAAGGAGTAAAGTCGGGTTGAAAAAAAAGTGAAATAAATATAACAACGATATAATAAAAAAATTACCACCAACATTGTGGTGAAACTATAATGTCAGAATTTCCAAACGATGAAAATGTGAAAAACGAAAAGTGAATTAATATTAGTTTTTCTAAAGATAATTGTTGTTATTATTACTATTGGATTATTGAAAAGAACACGAGTTTGTTTGTTTCAAAAGAGAAATTACAATCAAAATACTAATGCAGTGAATGGAGTCCTTAGCTGCGAATGGACAATGAAGCGCTTTTGAATTCAAATGTATGCAAGCTAAAATTGATTAAAAAAATATATATATATTTCAAAGGCTTAGTTAAATGTCATAACAATAGTCAAACAACTGAGGGTCGGAATTCTTAAACAATTAAAAAGTGAAAAGGAAAAATGAATGAATATTAGTTTTTCTAAAGACAACTGTAGTTATTATTACTATTAAATTTTTGAAAAAAGGAAGACAAGTTTATTTTTTGTTCAAAACGAAAATTATAACTGAAGTACTAGCCCAGTGAGAGGACTTCTTAGCGGAGAATACTCGTTGAATTGTTTTTTGAGTTAGAGTGAGTTTGAGGTGCTGGAAATTGGATAAGTGGCCGTTTATGTTTTTAATTAAAGTGAAGCTTATGTTTGCTTTTATCCTAAATTGAAAAAAAGAAGAAATCACATTTTTCAGTGTTAGGAAAGGGGCGAGTAATTTTTCATTACTTAAATTCAATTTAATTTATTTTTGCTATTTGATCAATACCAAATTATCTCTGAACTTATAATTGCCTTTTGATATTTCTGATTTGTGATTACAATTGTGCAATTTTTCCTTTTGAAAAATAATTTTACAAAAATCTACTAAAATCGCGGCCTGTCTGTCCGCCCGTGTGTCACAGCAAAAATATACGATAGAAGGTAGGAACATCGAATTTTGTATATAGGTGTAAAGTGGTGCCCTCTTCAAGGTTCAACTACAAAGAAACAAAAAAAAAAGATTGAAGGGGGATCTTACCATACAGAGGAGTGGCCCCTGAAAAAAAAAAAAAAAAAAAAAAAAAAAATATATATATATATATATATATATATATATATATATATATATACACATATATATATATATACATATATACATACATATATATATATATATATATATATATATATATATATATATATATATATATATATATATATATATATATATATATATATATGATATAAGTATGTGATGAAAGCTTTTTAAAACAGGTCTTAAGCTGACATTTTTGAATTCAGGGGCGCACAGGGAGGGAAATTCACGGAAAAAGTGTGTATTTCCAATCGTGATTGGACACCTGGGATCTGAAAAATCTTTAAAAATTATGGAGGCAGATCTTAATGAGTACAACGACAGCAAATACCTTAGAAGTCAAAGTTTGCTCAACTTTGTTAATAATAGTATGTTCTTCGATTTTCATATTTTCCCCAAAGAAATCTTATCTATGCCCTTAAACTGAATGAAATCAATATTTGTGTAGTCTTATAAAAGGCCCTAGTACACTGTAAATTTGATGAAAATCGAATCATATTCACGGATGCTATAGCCACTTGAAACTTCTCCTTTACAACAACAATAATACACGATTCTGGTATTTCATGGACTTTTCATCGAATTAGACACTGCAATTTTGATTTGATCTTCTTAACATTAACATTAACAGTTTTTGGAATTCATGATCTAAGTGATTTTTGTTATTTTGCAAAAAATGGCGACCGTCGATTACGGAGAAGCAATGGATTTTCTTTTAAACGTACACATCTCTTTGACAAGTTTTTTGATTTTATTCGTTGCTGGTGACTGCATTTCAGAGAAGTAGGGCATAAAATCCTTCTGACATGATCGTAGGTCTGTTTTCCCAAATTGTTTGAAATAAAACGGACATGAGTTATTAAATTAAAATTTGCTTTCATTTCTCAAGTTTACCCCTTCCTCTACGGTCCTTCCCTCTGTGATAAGCGTTTATATGTAGGATGACCCACGGGCAGAGAGTGCCCTGGATGACCCGTGACATGACTGAGCGCTAGCTCCGGGCTACGCACTCATCCGCTACGAATTATTGTCTGCAACTGCGGCGAATATCCGTGGTTGCAACAGGAAACGATGGTTGGTGGAAGCTCCAAAAGTTGGAAATGGAGCTTACTTAATTTGAGTGTTGGGTAGTGCAGCTAGTGGATGATGGGAATTACTGAGTTCTGAGTAAACTTTGTTTGCTGATGCAATTGAAAGAATGTGTGAGGTGGATAGAGGTCCTAGTAGCGCCCTCTCTCCCACAGGGATTTATCTTACGATATGTGGCATAAGTCTTAATGTGGAGGATAACAGTTGGGAGTTTGTATTTGAATCAATTCCAGCTTTAGCTGCCCACTTGAATAGTTGTTTCGTGTTGTCGGAAAAGGAGCAGAGATGGTTGGAGAACGTGGTGAACTAGGAATTAGCTAGCATAGGAGAGGCTTTGGGGTATATCTCCATAGTACAGCACGTCATCAGATGTATTCGGTGCGCACCAAGCGGTGGTACTCTCTGTATTACCGGCTCCACAAAAACATTTTAATGTGGAGCTAAATGAGATGCTAAAGATCAGGGTAGTTGAGCCACCTTCTGGCCGTTGTCCTCATGGATTTTAGTGATTAAGGAGAAATATGGCTCTTATTGTTTTTGTGGACTTGAAAAAGGTTAACCATGTAAAGGAAAAACATAAATGCCTCCCGTTCGCTACGCTGGATAAATTGGTCTTGCCAGATATCTTTCCCTGCTGGACATTGAATCTGTGTACTGGCAGATGCCAGTAGTGGCAGAGTCATGTTAATATATGGGGTTCACACTACGAGCTATGGGTCTTTTTCAGTTTCTTTGAATGCTTATTGGATTTTCAAACGCTCCCTCAACTCAGCAACGACTAATAGACAGAGTTATCAGACCTGCCCCGGAACGATATGTCCTCCCATTTCTTGATGATATTATAATTGGGATGCCAAATTTTGAGAAGCACTTGCAAATTCTTCGTCCCATCTTTTAAAGGTTGAGGGAAACAGGCTTGAATTTTTATAGAGAAAAACATTTTTTCCATAGAGCACAACAAAATTACTTAAGATATGGATGAACATGCACTCATCGTGGATGCAGGGAAGGTTGATTGTATGCCAAAAACATGTACAGTTCAACAGACTTTTCAATTTACAGGCATAGTCTCTGGGTTTAAGTGGTTTATACCAGACCATACCTCTCTGGTAGCACTTATGACAGATTTTCTCGAAAAAATGGGCAGTTGAAATGCTTACACTATGCAAGCAAGCATTTAAATGGTGCCAACTGAATTTAGCATCAGCTCCAATATTTATTTTCTCCGATTTCAAGCAGCCATTCAACATTCAGAACTTGGAACTGTGCTATGGAACACCCTTCCAAAGAGGTGGAAGGTGATTTTCTACCTCAGCCCCTCCTTAAATAAGGTCGAAAGCAGTGTTTAGGGGTTTTGTGTGCGATGAGTAACTTCGGTCTTAAATTGAGGGAGTCCAATTTAAGTTGGTAGAGGGTCGTAACTTTCTGGTCTGGCTCAACCTCAATGAGCCGACTGGACACCTGGTTTGTTAGGCTACAGCATTTTTATTTTGAAGTTTTTCATAGGTAGGAAAGACTATTCATTCCCGATGCACTCTACAGTTCATTGCCCATAATAAAGGTGATAAATGAGGCTCAGGGATCCGAGGACAAGTGGAAATTGGGGCTGAAACCAAATATAGAATTGAGTCCAGATGCTTTCCTCAGTTGGCGAATTGATAAGGAAGAGTTTAGGAACAGGATTCCCACTTACTATGCAAAATGTATGGAAGTGCATCTTTCTAAGGCTCAAATGAGTAAAAATCCTATGGCAGTTTGATATGATCCCAAAACAGGGCATACAGGGATGGCCCAAAATCAGGGATAAATAAGTTACTATGTCATAAAGTGTAAGGTGGAACGGAAATCAAACGGTGCTCCTATGATGATACGGGTTAGACGAGTGAATGAACCGTGGTAGATCCTTTACGTGGATTTGATTGGACCTTAACTGCACTATACGTAAAAACACTGCTATATTTCGACAATACTGAACTAGTCCAGTAAGCTGTAATTGATTTTCCGAATCGACGAGCTAGTGGGGCCACTAGCCCCAGCTGGAGACCCACAGGCTTTCAAGGGTAATATAGCTTTATTTCGCTGTTCCTCTTTAAGAAAACGTCTTTGATGGTTATTCACAACTGTAACACGATATTGATGTAATCTGCACAGGCTACTACTTGGCTGGACTTGTCTAGCACTCTTCCTCTTTTATAGACAGGTTGCTTTCATATAACGATTTCTAGAGCCGAACTGTTTCACAATGGGGCCAGCCCATCTCCCTGCTTTAGTTTGATATTTATATCAAAAGCATGTTTAAGTTGGCTATTAACGTGGATTTCGGAGGTTGTTGACATCTTTTTTAGCTTTGTAAGATGAATTTATTGGCTGGAATACCAAAGAAAAGCATTATTTGATACAAAATGTTACGATCAATACGGTTGTATGCTTACTTAAAGTTAACGGAAATTCAGTGTACGTCAATATTGAACTTCCAACATTTCCCAAGTTCCCGCTTAGCTGTAAACAGTTGTTCTATCGTCGATCTACCTGCTCTGAAGCCACTTTGTTAGTTTCCAACATTACTGTTGACATACGATTCGATCTTATTTTCTAAGATCTTTGAAAATATTTTGTACGGCGTAGAAAGCATTGATATGCCTCTATAGTTTTCGCACTGTAGCTTGTCACATGTTTTGCGGATACGTAACATTATTGATTGGCTTCACTTGTATCTGTATCTTTATCTAATAGGATAAGCGCAAGCTGGTTGTTGAGGATGTCCATGAAATTTCTCGCCCTAGACGCTGTTTGCAGCCTTCCCATTTCAGATATGTTCGGAGGATTGATGATTTGATCAAGTAATTATCTGACTTTCAATTGGCTTCTTGATATGCAAGGACATGAAGTATACTTGAGGCCCATCTTGATTGTAGCTGAACATAGTGAATTTGGTTTTGGGTCTTGCGATTTAGTGAAACTCAGATCATTTTACGCATGTATCGATGTGGGAAATAAGTTGAATGCGTAGCTCAATTTCTTTTACGCGCGAAGTCAATCATTTTCATTTGTTTCATCGTGGAGGCTCCATTCTCCAGGTCCTCCCCGATGAGGTAATTCATTGTCAAACTTAGTGTTGAAATTACCCAGAATTATTTTGTGCCATTTGCAGGCAATGAGTCAACTAGCTCTTCCAAGTGATTGTAGAATATTTCTTCGTTCTTTTTTTGGCCGGGGCGTATACTGAAATTTAAATGTTGAATTGTAAACAACGGAATTAAGCCGGGGCGTATACTGAATGTTTAAATGTTAAATTCTAAACAATGGAATAAAGCCTTATGAGAAACTGATTTATACAGGTAAAAGAGCTAAAGAAAATCCTTTTATATTATATTGTAAAGAATATTGTGAATAATTTTTTATCAGTATTTATTCAATACAAATCAATCAAGTTTTAAGTTCTTTCATTTTAAATTTGAAAAATGTTTCTGAAATAAATTGGACTCTGAAGATAAATGATAAAAAATTCCGATCTAGAATACATAACCAGCCTACAATACATTAACTTTGTTCAAAGAATTCTTTGAGTTTGATTCCTGATTCATTGGTTTTGATATCAATGAATGTACCTTTCATTAAATCCTTTCCTTTCTGTCTTTTTCTTCAATATTTTGCATCGACTAATCATAAATCCAGCGACAAAGTGCCCAACATCAAAGAGCATCCTTTTATAACGTATCGATTTGGATTTGGTTTCATCCCATAGCTAATAAAACTTTTGACTTTTTTCATCGACTCGGGTTGAATGTTATTAGAGAACAGCAGGTGCGCCAAGTGTGAAAATCTGGGGCAAATATGCGAAGGACTCCCTTTGCCAAAAATAAAAGGTACAGCGAATATCTACGCCTCCATATCCTAAAAGCAGAATAGCATTCCAAAAGGGTGTCCTGTGATGCGTATTGTGTTACGAAATCTTTTTTGAAGCAAAAGCAATTTTGAAAGTCACTCATACAGAAAATCCCACAGAATCATTGCAGAGACGCTAGCACACTAGAAACAAAAGATTTCTCCCTATTTTTCCGGACTCGTAGAAATCTATTTTCTGGCTAAACTTCAATGCCTGAGGTGCAGTAGACACGTTTGTTTTTCTTGATATTCGATTTCAATGTTGGAAACCGTTCTTCAAATGTCACCATGCCTAATTTGTATTAGTGATATCAAACAATCTCATCATAGACAAACGCTTCCGGCGTTTTGATATGAATGGAATGTTTTTCCAATTTACTTACGCATCAAATCCAAGACAAAACGTTGGCATAACAATGTTTCAAGACTAACACATTCTCCATTCTTTTGCAGTATTGTTCCAGAAAGAGGCAAAATGATTTCTACCTCCAATCCTGAAAACTTAAATTTAATAACCATTCAGTCAAAGGACTTTCGTAGTCATAACAATCCCGATCAATCCCCCAGAAATGTTGTCAACTTTAATAAAGTAGCAAAGCATAAAGTGAGGTCCTCAATATTTGTTTACGAGAATCCCTGCAAGTCCAACCAGTTTTCCAATGTGTAGCAATCTCATGAAAATCCAAGTCAGGACCTGCAAATATGAGTTTACTTTCGGAGAACAGATTAGGTTGGAATGATAAAAAAATTGTTTGGTAGTCTGTCGTCATGCGGACATCAAGATATGGCCATTACTGCCGTTATTGTTGTAAAAAGTTTTCCATGGTCGATCCTCTTGTCCTTGACACGTAACTGGAAGAGATAAAATTTGAATATTTTTTCCAAGCTTCCCATTCAAATGCTGTCGTCTTAGTATTATCCAGGATGACATCCTGTCAGGATAAATCCTTTTTTCTCGAATGAATGAGTTATTTAGGCGCCTAGTTGCGTCTCCCGGGAAGAGTGTTCAAGAAAGGAAAGTGTTGTTCAATGTAACGACTGTGTGGTGGCTGCCTATCAAGGATGTTCACGAATCTCAACACGCTCAATCGCACTTTTCTTTTCTCGTGTTGACAGAGAACAAGCGATAATTTAAGCAGCCTAAATATTTGTAGCTTTAAGATTTTAGATAGATTTCTCGGTGAAAATTTACCTAGTGCCGAGAATGTCATGTATATATATATATAGGTATATATATATATATATATATATATATATATATATATATATGTATATATATATATATATATATATATATATATATATATATTTATATATATGTATATATATGTATGTATATATAGCATATATATATGCCTATATATATGTATATATAGATTGTATATATATATCTATATATATGTATATATATACATATATATATATATATATATATACATATATATATATATATATATATATATATATATATATATATATATATATATATATATATATATATTGTGGCGTGTTATTGGTTCGCGGCCTATAATTTTAACGTTCCGGGAAAGTGAAAACGCAATGTCTTTTAATTTAAGTTAAAGAGAGTTTATTTAATTCAAGAAAATTCACAATAATCAGTTTAACACTTTCACTAATTTTAATTTTCACTATTAAAATAAAATCTAACACTTGTCCATAAATTTCTTATCGCAATTGTCTTCTAAATCACTTCACTATTACGAAACACACTTCCCACACAATTTCGCAGTTCTTATCGCGGTCGAATGAATGATTCCCCCATTCATTCAGCTCGCCTTTATATAGGGTCTCTAAGTATTCACCCATTTCTCGCATATTGGCGAACGTTCTACCGAGAGGTACCTGGTAGGTTCGAGCAAATTAATGAATGGAGTGACGTCGCTTGCAGATGTTGATTTTGCTTGTTGAATTTACTCGTGGGTTCGAGTAAATTCATTTGTTGACGTTCTTAATGATGATGAAAATAATTGCGACAGTAGCTCGCAGAATTATTTGTACATGTAATTATTTGTACATGTAACACTGCCCCCATCTCAGTTCTTTTCGCCCCGAAAAGATGTGTCGCTATTTGTAGTCAATTCTCCCTGGGTGTAATATGGGGCAAGACGGTCCAGATGCACGATTTTCATTTTAGCTCTCGGCTTACGATGTTCCTGTATTCGGTATACGACGTCGTTGATTCGCTTTGTAACTCGGTATGGTCCCTCCCAATTATGCTGCAACTTTGGAGACCTACCCTTTCGCCGTTGCGGGTTATAAAGCCACACCAAGTCATCTTGCTGGAAGCCAGTAGAATTAGCCTTTAGATCATACCTGGTCTTCATGCGGTCAGTGGCCAATTCGAGGTGTTTCCGCACTGTCCGATGTATCTGGTTCAACCGTTGTCTTAGATCACTTGCGTACTCCGAGACCGTTTAGGGTTCCTCAGGGGGTGTTCCGAACTTTATATCGGCTGGCAGACGAATAGTCTTTCCAAAAATGACTTTGGCTGGGGCTTGGCCCGTCGATGCATGTTCGGCAGCTCTGTACGCCATCAAAAATAGTGGGATATGTCGGTCCCAGTCCCTTTGGCTCTCGTCAACCATCTTGGCAAGGTGTTTATTGAGCGTGCCGTTGAAACGTTCGACAATTCCATCGGATTGGGGATGCAGCGGTGTTGTCCTCGTTTTCCGTATTCCGAGCAGCTCGCACATTTCGCCAAAAACTAGTGAATCAAAGTTTCGGCCTTGATCCGAATGTAATTTGCAAGGTACGCCGTACCTACTGACCCAATTTAACACTAGCTGCTCAGCTACGGTAGTTGCTTCCTGGTTGGGAATGGGGTAGACCTCGGGCCACTTGCTGAAATAATCGGCTACAACCAGCGTATATCGATTTCCCCAATCGGATTCAGGAAAGGGTCCTGCGATGTCAACAGCAATCCTTTCGAATGGCACGCCTACGTTATAGGTTTGCATTTGTCCTCTCAGTCGTCGCTCTGGGCCTTTGACGGAAGCGCAAATTGTGCATCTGCGACACCAGTCCTCTACGTCTTCTCGAGCGTGGAGCCAGTAGAACCGTTCCCGCAATTTCGCTAAGGTCTTGTTAACACCAAGGTGGCCTCCCGAGGATCCTTCATGCATTTCCTTAACCACATCGTGGATTCGGCTTTTGGGAAGTATAGTTTGCATCCTTTAGGAGCTACCATCCGCCGTTTCCCATTTCCGCTTGAGTACGCCACCCTCCACCTGAAGGGAGTTCCATTGTGCCCAATAGCGTTTCAGGGTTGCACCATGCGTTGAAACGTCCTTCCACTCAGGTCGCCCAGTCGTCTCCTTCCATACGAGCAATGGTCCGATGTCTTCATCGGCTAGCTGGGCATTTCGAATCTCCTCCGATGACTAACCTTCATCGAATTCAGCCGTTATCAGTCGCAGATCAACGGGCGGTTCCTTTTCCTCAATTCGTCGGCAATGCTTGCAGTCAGCTGGACATGGGCGACGAGATAGGGCGTCAGCATTTCCATGAACTCCGCCCTTTCGATGAACAATTTCGTAGTCGTATGACTGCAATCTTTCGATCCATCTCGCAACTTGTCCCTCGGGGTTTTTGAAGTTAAGTAGCCATCTCAATGATGCATGGTCCGTTCGAAGAACAAATTTCTGGCCATATAGGTACTTGTGGAACTGCTTGGTGGCCTCTATTATAGCCAATAGCTCCTTCCTGGTCACACAGTAGTTCCTCTCACTTTTTGAAAGAACTCGACTGTAATACGAGAGGACTCTTTCTTCGCCATTGATCTGCTGGGAGAGTACAGCTCTAATACCGCCGTTGCTTGCATCAGTGTCAACCGCAAACATTTTTCCGGGTTTCGGATACGCCAGTATGGGTGATTCACATAGCTTTTCTTTCAGGGTCTCAAAAGCTGTCTGGCATTGTTCATTCCAGACATACGGACAATTTTTCTCGGTTAGCTGATGAAGACACTTAGCTATTTTGGCAAAGTCTTTGACGAATCTTCGATAGTAGGTTGCCAGGCCCAGGAAATTTCGTAGTTGGCGCTTGTTGTTTGGTGTTGGCCAGCTTTTCACGGCTTCAATTTTCTCAGGGTCTGTTTTGACCCCTTCAGCTCATACGACATGTCCTAGGTATTTTACTTCCGCTGCGAAAAGAGTACACTTGTCGGGACTAAGTTTCAAATTTGCCAGTCGCAGTCGGGAGAAAACCTCTTCTAAGTTCCGCACATGCTCTTCGAACGTTCTCCCGATGACGATGATGTCATCTAGGTACACCAAGCAGGTTTTCCAGGTTAGACCACGTAGCACGTATTCCATCAAGCGTTCGAAAGTGGCTGGAGCATTGCAAAGCCCAAACGGCATCACCACAAACTGCCACAATCCGGTCCGAACTGAAAATGCGGTCTTCTCTCGGTCCTTCTTGTCAATTTCTACCTGCCAGTAGCCACTCTTGAGATCGAGTGTAGAAAACCATTTTGCGTCGGCTAAAGTGTCCATGATGTCATCGATGCGTGGGAGCGGGTAACTATCTTTCTTAGTGACGTCGTTAAGCTGCCTATAGTCGACACAAAAGCGAGTGCTGCCATCCTTTTTCTTTACTAGAACTACAGGCGCGGCCCATGGACTTACAGAAGGTTCGATAATGCCTTGTTTTTCCATGTCCGAGATCAGCGCGCTCACTTCTCCTTGTTTGGCTATAGGGAGACGTCTTGGTGCTTGTCGAATCGGCTTGGCTCCCTGTGTGTCTATGACGTGAGTTACCAAACTCGTTCGGCCTTGGTCATCCGGGCTTGTTGAGAAGATGTCACTGTACTTGGTGACCAGATCAGAGGCTCGTTTGAATAGCTGCACCGGCAATTTGACTTGCTTCAATATTGCAGACGTGGATTCCCTGGCTTTTTCTGTGTCTTGCCTCCTTTTCCAATGATGGTTGTGAGTAGCTTCCAAAGAGGTGATGGTGGAAACAGGCTGGCAGCTGCCGATGACTTCTCCCGCTTTGATGCTCGTGGTTGAGTCTGCGGTGTTAAGGACTCTAACCGGCACATATCCGTTCCTTAAAGATCTTACAAGGCTTCGTCCTACAATCAAACTGCGCAATGCAGATGTCTTCGTTGGCTCTATCAGATAAGATCGGTGGTCTCCAGAATCACCATCAAGCTTGGCCCATACAATGCTTTCGGAAGAATTCGGTACATCAGTGTCAGTACATACCACTACATTCATCTTGGGGATTTGGACGCTGGGATCCTCCATCAGTACTTCGACATTCTGCCATTTCAAGACACGTTTTCCCAAGTCCAACGTGATTCCATGTGGTCGCAGAAAATCCATTCCGAGAATGCAGTCATCCATAATGTTTGCGACCAGAAAATTATGTCGGAACACAAGGTCTCCGAACTGTATCTGGAGGTTGACCTCTCCATGAACAGGTGCAGTTTCTCCCGTAGCTGTCCGTAGTGAGAAAATTCTGCCCTTGTGAAGTTGTTGCTGTCTAACTAGATCTGGTCGGATAATCGATCGGGTTGCACCAGTGCCGATTGTTATGGTGCAGTGTTCTCCGTCAATTTGACCCGGAAGGCATAAGTCTGCTTCTCCACGATGTAGTCTTGACACGGTGATGGTGGTGCTGGGGACGTCGATCCTCCTAGCCAACCTCTGCCCCACGAAGTTGGCTCTTACATGTTTCCCGACCCCTCTGTTTGAAGGGCTTCCCTTCTGGGCTCCTGACTCGGTCTGGATCTCCTCCTAGCTGCACACCCTGGACAATAGCTCGGTTTTCTTCGCTTCTTGCAGTCTCTTTGCAAGTGCCCCTTCTCTCCGCAATTCCAGCATCTAGGCGCACCATTTACATGCGGGTCTCGCTCAATTTCCACGCGTTCACACCTGCACTCGTCTGTCACTACTTCACGAGCCCGGGCAGTGGTACGAGTCACATTTTTCGCTGCCTCAAAGTTCAGACTGTAAGCCAATGCGTCCTTAACCGTTTGCTTTTGAGCTAAACGCACGGCTTGTTGCAATTCCGGGTCCTTTAGTGCGCTGATGAATGCCTCTGTCGCTGCATCATCTCGATGTTCTGGGTCTTAGGCTGGGTAAGCCAAAAGTGCTAGTCGCTCAATGTCTTGGGCTAACTGTTGTAGGGTCTCACCAGACTTCTGCACCCGATGCCTTAGCTGTGACCGATAAATCTGCTTTAGATGATCGTCTCCATAACGCATGTCGAGCGCATTCATTATAGCATTCGGGTTTGAGTGCAATTCATCGGGGATGGTCTGCAAAAG